>OX453076.1:12474266-13018842 GCA_949699795.1 Spicauda simplicius
ATCCGACAATTGAAAATACAACTCAATTAATTTGTAAGATAAGCCCCTTGACTCTAATGGCGGATGGAAAATAGAAACCGCTGCAATTTAATATAGTGCATTTTAACAAGCTATGAATAAATTGATTAGAAAAGGATTGAACAGGTCTGGTTTCGCAATTACACCAACGTTCCGGCGCCAAATGAAGCGATAAGCAAATACTAGTTCATTAATAAGTTGCATACTTGCATGCAACAGGAGTATCAGTTTCTATAAATACTAATTTTAATTACCCGACAGCGCTAAAAAGACACTAATATTATAAGCTATAACTAAAAAAAAACATGCGTGCGTACAAAGTACACATGTCAGAAGTGAAACTTTATATTTATACAAATCTAAAACTTTAAATTTCCAAGATTAAGAGGAAGGGAAAAAGGCGTGATACGACGTTCGCTCTCACTTTTTCTCTCAATCTTTCTCACTCGCTTGCTCCCTACTCTCACTCCACGGCTAGTTGCTCATGGTACGTTCGCCCTGTCTTACTCTCTCTCAATCGGTCTCGATCACTCTCTCTCTCTTTTCCGACACTTCCGTTGCATACCGGCGTGACGTTTCATCTGTAAAAATTTTACCCTCATGCGCCTAAAGAAGTTTCACTTCAAAAATTAAAAAAGAAGTACCTAATTACGATTGTCAACGTGCGTAGAGCCTTAAAACATTATTTGCTGTTTTAATCTATTTCATATAATCTATTTCGTATCGTTATGTCTTAAAAAAAGTAGGTACTACACAACAAGAATAATAGTACACAAAACGTGTTTCACGCTAGAAATAGGGGTGACGGTGGTAGACACTCATTGATTCAGCAACTGCAGCATCATCTATATATCAATACATGAAGCAAAAACTTGGGATCCGTTTTTACGAAACTTGCCGTGGTCAGAGGAGTATGAAATTAAGCACGGTTAAAGGCGATGAAGAGAAGGAGTCGCATCAACCCATTATTGGCCCACTGCTGGGCACGGGTCTTCACCCAGAATGAGAGAGTTTAGGCCATAATCCACCGCGCTGGCCAAGTGCGAATTGGTGGACTTCACACACCTCCGAGAACTTTTTTCTTTTAAGAACTCTCGGGTGTGTAGGTTTCCTCACGATGTTTTCCTTCACCGAAAAGCAGTGATAATTAATTTCTAATACGCACATAAATCATTGGTGCGTGCCTGGGTTTGAACCTCGGACCTCCCGATCGAGAGGGCAAGTTTCAACCATTAGGCTATCACTGCTCTAAGAGAAGGAGTACTAAACGCTAATATTTTTTTCAAATAATGCATATAAACATATAGTACATAAAATAAACTAAAAGCACATTACACACAGTACCGTCCATTTGACACAAAGACATATAATAAACAAATTAAAACATTAAATCTCCTACTAATACTAAGAAAACACATAACGTCAAAAAATCCTGATGTCTTTATCAAAATACCCGTCATTGGTTTTAAATGCAGCTTAGTCAATGAAACCTTTTTTTACTTTACGGGTGTATTTACAATAATTTGAAGATTAATAAAATTTAATTGAATTTGAGAAATATTAATGCTACTTCAGACAATATCAAGCTTAGTTTTTGAATTGAATTATGGTCGAATTTCGACCATCGCAACAGCTGACAAAACTATCAAAATCATTTAAAACTTAGGCTTGCAACACACACGCGATCCTAAAGCCCACTACAACCAATTCGCATCATACGTGCACAGCCTTATCGTAGCTATTCATTGCCGCATGTTTGCATCGCAACACGTGCCCCAGTATAAAGTTTGTACGGAACCCGGTCACGAAGCAGTCCTCCGTGACAAACGTAACCCCTCTTGTTTCACTATCACTTTTAATGTAAACTCTAAATAACTTAACAATACAGGTCGAGGTCGGAGCTGCGCATCCGTCAATGAAGGTAATGTTCCATCTGCACGGGAAGGGTGGGAGGACAAGGGCCATCTTCCGCCCATCATGCACTCGAAAAAATACTAAGATACTTAGATTTACGCCATCACTTAGTAAAAAACAAAGTCCATTCCCGCTGTCTTTCCCTATGTATGCTTAGATCTTTAAAACTATGCTACGGATTTAAATGCAGTTTTATTTAACAAATAGAGTGATTGTTTATTTTATTTAACAAATAGAACAATTCAAAAGGAAGGTTTTTATGTATAATACATGTATTATAGTGTAAAAAAACACTGATAAATTTTGATTTTTGACTTTCAGCCGGAACGTAGTTCACCGGGTCAACTACTAAATTATATAAGTGAGTCAAAAAATATGACCAAGGTGATGTACTTTGAGTACACAATATACCCTGTTATTTGTATACTAAGTCCGTCGTCTAATCTAAGTTTTGAGGAAATAGGAAATCTATTCCATTTCACTTTTGACGAGCTTGCCGTTTCATTTTCATAATAGACAGTCCGTCCAATGGTAATTGCTCCGTTACGTCTTAAGAGTATTAGCTGAATTTGGCATCAGCATTGCTACCCCCAAGATCAAGTTGGAATTCATTGATATGGATCATTTTATATACAGGAAATAAACAAACTTGGGTAGAATATTTCCTCAGTCTATTAGAAACTTAGTGTCTTTGCATATCATACACATTTAGGTTAATAGGTATGCTCCAATACGCTACCAACGACTATGCCTAAAATGGAGTCATACATTGAATTTAGCCGCATTAGGAAATGGTTAAGCTACGATCGAATAAAAGATATTATCGCATACTACACATATTAAAGTGAATTTCAGCTTTTCGTTTTAAATGTAGTGTACAATTGTATTTCTATAAAAGTCAGTCGTGTCAAATTGACTTTTTAAAATGGAACAACAAAGACGAATATATAAACACAGAGACCCAAAGACACAGAGAAAAGAAACTAAATTTATCATTCAGATATCTGTCTCGCCGAGGATCGATTCCGGAACTTACTACATGTCAATCAGTTCATTAGAATAGATTTCTAACGACCATACGTCGCTGACGTGTAACTTATCAAAGTTGCAATTGTCATGTTTCTTATCGATCAAATAATATGACCTTGTCACATAAAAACCGCGACTTAAAAAACTAGTAACTAACGCAAAGAAGCAATACTTTTATCAATATGAGAATTAATACTAAACACGTGATATCTTTACTACCTCGTATGATTCCCAAAATCATTCAACATCAAGATGATTCGCAGAAACATCAACTTGTGTTAGTATATAGCTATAGATCGTCTAATTCGATGGTTGTTACTAACCGCGGTGACTACTACATATTTCCTAGAAGTAGTCAGTATAAACAGTTCTAAGGAAATAGTTTTAGGATACACGATTAGACGAAGAAGCAACACCCCGGCGGTCAGTTAAAATAAATGATGTATCCAGAATTAATAACAAACGGTTCGCATTGATTCTATAATAGAAATATTTATTATAATTAGCTTTTAAATGATGTTTTTGAATGTTTTATAAGTATTAGAACAGTTCATTTTTAATCAATTAAGTTCGTCCGTCATTTGTTTATCGTTATCGTTCCTGCCCAGTTGTGAAAATATATCAGTATCTTCATTTAGACCAAAAGGGTTGCAATCCAATTGTTATTTTTTGCGATAACATTGTTCGACATTATTACATCGTTTCGATTACAATAACATCGCTTACCAGTCCTTAATCAGACAGGTCGATTTAAGTACATAGTACACCACCAACCGTAGTATACCACACGTTAATCTACATACGAAGTGCCAGCTGGAATGTTTCGAACGGTATCAACTTCCGACCAATTGAGCACTTTTTCAAAGGATGCGGTTACCAAACAGCGGTTACTTTTTGTTGGTACGCACAAACTGCAATGGTAATGCCACGGAAGTGTACCCACAGTGTGTCGTCACGTTACCAACGCTGTTTAAAATTCTGGAATAAATTATTGGCATTTCATGATATTCTAAATTAATATCCATCTGTTGATTTGCCTGTATCAAAATATCTATGATTTTATTAATCTGTACTTCCTGTGTACTTTTTATTGTCGATGTGAATGTTGTTATTTTGTTTTATGAATAAAAATGATCTTAAATGTGCTGTTTATTTCGAAACATAGAGTCGTTTTATTTTACCATCCGCCTATCTATTAAACCAATGTCTATGTCTGATCCTATAAGACCACGTAATTTATCGAAGAAAGCGTAGTTTGCAAAAAAGTTTTGTTTGTTTTCAGCACTTAGCGAATATTTCGTTGTAGAGGCAGTATCAAGATATAATGAATAAAACAATCATGCGATGTATTTCAACGTCTTCCTTGCGGGAAAAGCAGTGAATCTAATCTTTCATCGAATATAAGACCCATTCTTAAGATAGGACTTTTTTGGTTTACTTAATCGATATTGTTGAACAATAGAGACTGCATTCTCTCATGTTACTTACAATTGACAAAAAAATGAGGTAAAAAATATAAACTCCAGTAAATATGACAACGACGAACTAACTTCACTCCTTGAGTTATCGTGTCATCATTTGACGATCCGCGTGGCGGTGCAGTTATTACACCGGTCTGACACACATTGAGTCGCGAGTTCGATTCCCAGGCAGATAGTTATCTGAATGAAGAGTTTCGATCCTTTTTCTGAGTCTGGGTGTTTGTATATTCGTCTTTGTGTGTCCATGGCATCCACGACATAGGAGAAAATCCTAGTTTGGGACTGATGAGTGTAGAAAGCGTTATCATCATATCTCAGGTCACCTGTGACCTCAGAAAGTTTAGATTACAAAGGTCTATGAACGAGAGCAAAATACCATTAGAATACGATCATTTTAGATTGCCAAATTTTAGATTGCAAGCCCAGCTTCAGATAAGAGTCTCCGTTTTATATGTGAACTGACCATTAATCTAGTTTACATGGCGGAAGAGACCTCAAAGGTAGGCGCCAGAATTCCTATAACAATAGGCTCAATACAATTGATCAAGCCATGGCTCTGTGCCAATCTGGTCTCGATGAATAATGGTAATTAGCGCTATATCCTGGATTTTTACGCGTACTAGCCTTAAACTATTTTTAAGCTGCGAGAATTAATTTTGCATCGTCATGAATAAAAATAAAGCTTCGAATCGTGAAGAAAATTTCAATATATTATCGTCTATCCATTATTGTTCTACTGATGGGCACAAGTGTCTCCAAGGGATCAAACTTCTTCCAGCTTACGTAACAGTCTACCGCGCAAGCTAAGCGCGAATTGCTATATATGCTACACACCTCACTAACTTTCTCAAAGATCTCTCACGCGTGCAGGTTTGCTCAGGACGATTTCCTGCGATGCAGATTTCATTGTAAGCGTAGAGTATACACATTTTATGTAAAAAATACAGAAAAACCAACGTGGATTGTAAGATATTTAACTCATACGGATGATGAAATAGGGTTTATATTTGTTCAATACGTACTTTAGATACATAGTTTTTTTACTGGAATAGCAAATGGGCATACTATGCACCTGTCGGTAAGTTATGACT
Source organism: Spicauda simplicius (assembly GCA_949699795.1). Classification (NCBI taxonomy): domain Eukaryota; kingdom Metazoa; phylum Arthropoda; class Insecta; order Lepidoptera; family Hesperiidae; genus Spicauda; species Spicauda simplicius. Next base: position 12,479,800 of record OX453076.1, read on the forward strand.
GACGCCCATAGTCATCTATCTGTAAGGAGCTTCACATATATGGGGTACAACCCATTATTGTCCCACTGGGCACGGGTTTTTCCTAAGAATAAGATAGTTTTAGGCCATAGACCACCGCGATGGCCAAGTGCGAAATGGTGGACTTCACACACCACCGAGAACATTTTTTTTAAAGAACTCTCGGGTGTGTAGGTTTCCGCACGATGTTTCCCTTCGCCGAAAAGCAGTGATATTAATTTCTAATACGCACAAAATTCAGTGGTGCTTCGTGCCTGGGTTTGACCCGATTGAGAGTGCAAGTTTTAAACATTAAGCTATCACTGCTCTACTTAACATATAACAGAGGTTTTATCCAGGGTCTAGTTGTTAAGTTGTAAATTAATCCCAAGGACTAAGATGGTCACCTCATGTAAAATTTCCTGCAACCACATTTTTTCACTTCTTTCTTTTTTCGCTTCATGCTAGTAATTGTAGGTGGAATCTTCCCAGTCGGACCACACCGAAAGTGGTAGAACCAGTGTAGTTCGACCAGGGAAGTACCACCGCCACACCTATTTCTGGCGTGAAGCATTTCTTGCGTTTTGCTGGAAGGGTGTGGTTGTCGGCACACTTTCGCTTAGTAGCAACGCATCTGTGATTGACTTCACATGAAACCCATGTTGGACTTACAGACCCCAGACTCACAGACCCTCACATGGACCCACAGACGTCCATGGGCGGCAGTGACCACTTACCATCAGATGCACTGCATGGTCGTTTGCTACTTCAGTTAGATAATAAAAAAAACACTCGTTCTGCCATTTTGCAGTGATTGTAAGGCCTGAGTTTTATTGACCAATCACAGTTAATATTTCCAGTTCTATATCAATTAACCAATACAATTAGTCTCTTAACAATACACAAATTTTATTTATTGCCCAAAAAAGTTCAAATAAAACGATTATAACATAGCAATACGCAATTATAATCTATTGTTCGTTAATTATTCAAATAAGATCGGACATCACGCTAACATAGGTGTTTAATTTTAATTAGCAATTACTATTTGAATACTATTGCGATTCAACCAATCAATAGTGATGATAACCGTACAATAAAAATACGATATGTAGTAAATAACATAAGTGACTAATAAGAATAACATAAGTGAGAAATAAAATAAAAATAAAATAAGTGACCCAGCAAACACACCGTTTCTCCGAAACGTAAGAGCTGCTTTACGCTAGAATTATGTGTGGCATTAGTACCTTTTCGATCGTACTACACTGGTTCTACCACTACTTGAATATTAATTGCCTCATCATAATTACCAATTACTAAGGCATTAATACTAAACAATACACGTAAAACGGTTATCATCTGTGATCGAATCGTGGACCAATACGATTCTATATATTTGTACCGATATTCGGTTGTAATTATCGATAACTCATCACTCGATACTGTGATAACCCATCACTAATCTCCACTACAAGACGGAATTAAAAATAATGTCCGTTATCAATTGAAAGTTATAAAGCATAGTATGCAAATTACGACCTAGTCAATCGACAATAGAATGATTATAATGGTTGTTGGTTATTGCGTTGTAATATTTTCAAACGGTACAAAGTCATTTATTCCATTGCAAAACACTTAGTTGTGGTATGCAAATACCGCTTATACGTACAACTTTTATTATTAGTATAGGTAACTACTAATAAAAGTTGTACTTAACCTAATTTTAAGGTGGTAGAACCAGTGTAGTTCGACCGGGGAAGTACCACCGCCACACCTATTTCTAGCGTCAAGCATTTCTTGCGTTTCGATAAAAGGGTGTGGTTGCCGGCCGTCCACACGAACCGACCATCATAGTCCTCGGGAGTAGCAACACATATGTCATTGACTTCAGATGAAACCCATGTTCTGTATGTAGTTGATTACAGATGTCCATGGGCGGCAGTGACCACTGCATGCTCGTTTGCTACTTAAGTCAGATAAAAAAATAATAATATAAAACCCATATATGCAACCTGGCTCTTATCAGCTCTTTACAGTCCCACCTCGAGGGAGTGAGAGATTTATTTATTACTATAACCCGGCGGACATCGTTCCGCCTAACAGTCAAAAATCTAAAATTATCAGTGTTCCTCCACGATATTATGCACATATTATACATAAAAACCTTCCTCTTGAATCACTCTGTCTATTAAACAAACACTGCACTCAAATCCGTAGCGTAGTTTTCAAGATGTAAGCATACATAGGGACAGACAGCGGGAAGCAACTTTGTTTTATACTATGTAATGATTATATTGCGTTCTTGGCTTTTTTTTAATTAACCCATTATTGGCCCACTTCTGGGCACAGGTCTTCTCTCAGAATGAGAGAGTTTAGGCCATAGTCAACCGCGCTGGCCAAATGCGAATTGTTGGACTTCACACACCTCCGAGAACTTTTTTGTCTTATAATCGTTGTTGGCTTATAGTCCCCTAATGTCAAAAAGACTGCAAAGCGTAGCGTAGTAAAATTCTTCATACATTAATTAAGTAAACGCCAACAAACACACTAACTTTATTAGCTCAAACATTAGCATTTTGATAGCACTAAGGCGGTTACTTAATTTGAAGATTGGTTAAATAAGTTCTCGTAATAAGTGAACGTATGCTATATATGGGAATATTTTTAAAGCAAACTAAACATTGTTATCCTTTGTACAATACGGCGGCCCCACGATCTATATAGCAATGTATTAACCAATACGAGAGAGACATATAAAAGTGGAATAATACAAAAAAAATTGGCCATATGTGAGTCGAACTAGCGCGCGAAGGATTCCGTACCATTATTTTAAAATAATGCCACAAAATCATATTTTTTGTATGGAAGCCCCCGAAAATATTTATTTTATTCAACACTTTCTACACTCATAACACCACACTAGGATTTTCTCCTGTGTCGTGAGTACCATGGACACACACAAGACGAATACACAAACACACAGACCCAGAAAATGAATCTAAACTCATCATTCAGTCTGTCTAACCGGGAATCAAACCCGGGACCCATTGTGCGTCAGACCGATATGGTAACCGCTCCGCCATGCGGGTCGTCGAATTTATTATAATTTAACTATTTAACTAGCGCGGGTTTATTATAATTTAACTATTTTTTTTTTATTAGTGAATATATAACTAACTATTCTGTAAATATTTCAAGCGTCTTCCTGACGCTGTTATAATATTAATATCGAACAAAAATCACATTTGTGGAGCGCCACATAAAAAAAAATCATTGTATCTTAGTATTTGCTGTTATAGCAGCAAGATAAATACGTCATCTTTGAAATTTTCAACAATCCAGCTATCACGGTTCATGAGACACAACCGGGTTTCATGAGGTGATATGCAAACGGACAAACAGGCAGCGGAATCTTAGTAACAGGGTTTATTTACGCTTTCGATGAGCCGGATAGAGCAGTGATAGCCTAATGGTTGAAACTTGGCCTCTCAATCAGGAGGTCCGAGATTCAAACCTAGACACACACCACTGATATTTATGTGCGTATTAGAAATTTATTACCACTGCTTTTCGGTGAAGGAAATCATCGTGAGCAAACCTACACACCCGAGAGTCCTTTAAAAATAGTACTCGGAGGTGTGTGAAGTCCACCAATTCGCACTTCGCCAGCGCGGTGAACTATGACCTAAAATGTCTTATTCCGAGAGAAGGCCCGTGCCCAGCAGTGGGACAATAATGGCTTGTTGATACGCCTTGGATACGGAACCCTAAGAAACGCCAAAATGCATGAATGATTGAAGTTATCTGCAATCTTTCTCAACGCATCTAATTATCGCATACAACGCAGCGTCATGCAACATGTGTAACGCAATAAAAGCAAGTGGGCATGGGACATGAAAAACGGCTCAAAATAATAAATAGAGAGTAACACAATCGTAGTGTTGCGACGTGGCCGAATAAGCAACTCCCATTGTTGTGTCTATGGGACTTTGGGTGGCCACGCATCCAGTTTTTAAGCAGACATTCCTATTATAGAGCTGTGAAGAATCTTTCGCCATTCCCTGGCGGATAGCGCGGATAGTAGGTGCGCTCAGACAATCCCGGTGGCGTTCGTTTGGAGATCCCGGAGTCCTCTTTTTGGCGCCGAGGACGGACACCGGGGGGGGTTTTAGTGCGGTAAAAATCCTACATAACCCTGCGTTGCTCCCACGGCGTCGGGTACCTTTTGAAGGTTTCCCCCTCGAGAACAAAAAAAAGTGCCTCGTTACAATTTATACAGTTTTTTTTAAGATAGTTCTAGACTGAAAATCTGCTGTAACAATTTCTAAAATGTAACGTTTACTTAAAAGGAAAGTCTCATAGATAATCGTTTATTTATCTGTCGCCACAAATATTTTTTTAATAATCATTACACAGACCGAGATCACAACATCAATAATCAAAATAATGTATAAAAAATCGTAATCCTCTAAAGCATACAATCATAATAAAGTTCTTCTGATGTTATACAATCAAGTTAAATAAATTTCTTCTGATATAATACAATCAGTTTAAAAAAAAATGTAATTCACAATCCTTCTTTTACCCGACTACGTCAAAAGAAGAATGATATTTTTCGAACGTATGCATGTTTGTATGTATGTATGTCCATTTTTTTTTTTATTTGACTGAAGTAGCAAACGAGCATGCAGTCCACCTGATGGTAAGTGGTCACTGCCACCCATGCACATCTGTAATCAACTTCATACAGAACATGGGTTCCATCTGAAGTCAATCACAGATGCGTCGCTACTCCCGAGGACTACGATGGCCCCCTTATGCGAAAGTGTGCCGGCAACCACACCCTTCTATCGAAACGCAAGAACTGCTTCACGCTAGAAATAGGTGTGAAATATTATTCATTTCAGTTATATTCAAATTTCAGAGTCTTCATAAATTCTATGGAATGTCCCATTTATTCAAGTTCCCACTTGGCAACACTAATAGGACACCAATTATATTCGAATCAAAAACGTATACATCCAACACATCACATAGCCGGGATGCTACATAAGGTGTTATTAAAAAAAATTATAACCGTTATTGGAACGTAACTAAAAAACGCAATCAAATAGTAAGAGTTGAAATTGCATTTTCATAATTCTTTCCGATCTGATTACAATACAAACGATCAAGATTTGTTGCTGGGAGATAAACAAAACTACGTATTGAGAGTAATGAACGTTTTATATTTCTTGCGTGATGAAGGATTAATTATATTTTACTTTTTTTTCCAAGCATGCAGTCCAACGAGCATGAAGTCCACCTGATGGTAAGTTGTCACTGCCGCCCGTGGACATCTGTAAGCAACTTCATACAGAACATGGGGTTCTATCTGAAGTCAATCACAGATGCGTTACTACTCCCGAGGACTATAATTTTCGCCGAATTTTTTCTAATTCAAATGAATTGCAATAATTTTCGAGTTACTTTGAACGCACCCGTTTAAGGTAAAAGTTGGTTTAATCAGCTAAGCCGCATTTAAAAGCAATAGCGGGTATTTTGACAAAGACATCTGACATTTTGACGTTACGTGTTTTCATATTATAACATTGAATGTTCTATTTCGTTTATTATGTATGTGTTTGTGTCAAATGCAAGGTAGTGTGTATTATGTGTTTTAGTTGATTTATGCATTTATGTATTATGCATTATTTGAAAAAAATATTAGCATTGCGGAATCCTTCTCTACATCAACTATAACCGTGCGTTATTTCACTGCTACGCTATAATCTGCGGCAAGTATAAAACTTCACGTATCAATATATTAATGATAATTCATTTTGCGTTACGTTGCAGAGGTGTGGATGTCGGCTGAATTACACGAAAGACCATCTTGGTCCTAAGGAGTGTTAACAAATCTGTGATCAACATCATGTTGATTCCATGTTCCATATTAATTTGGCTAACTATTGTCTGAAGGGAAAGGCCACCTACTACTAGGTGGTTGCATTATTTGTTTATTAAATCAAAAGCATACCATATAATAAAATAATAGTTATACCACTTTAAACTAGTCACCGGTACAAAATAAACTTGACGATTAAAATAATTCGAAATTATGTTAACAATAAATAATAAAAACATATTAGTATACATATTTATCCGATAGTTCCGATCCTAAAAATAATTCCAATAATATGATCATAACTCATATTTGAAACACGTAGATGCCGGAACAAATCTATTCTAGGATATCGATGTTATTGTGAATATGTAAGATTATTAAAACATTTTTCATTGTCATAACAGTTTTAAGATAAAAAAAATTGTATAATAAATACAACTTTTATATTATTTTACAGTATTTATATTGTTAATGGTCTAGACCAGCGGTCGGCAACCTTGTCAAAGCTGTATGTAGCTGTCAAAAATGAATTGTCCCTAAAATTGAGATTCATATTCAAAGAAGCGCAGGTGATGATAGTTTACGGCCCGCGTGTCTTCGCTACTTCTATTTATTTTTGGACTTTTCCGAACAAAAACTTCTGATACTACCATGTTTAAATGCCTGAATGCCACTACCTCATATACCTCCAATGAGACTCATGTAAACAAAAAGGTTGCCGACCGCTGTCTTAGACCATTGAAAGTCACAAACAAAACGTACAAAACGCTTACGCTTAGTTATAATGATTGTCTCATTTAGCGCAAAGCTAATTAGCAAGTAAAAGTGACAATGAGTCGAATAGCGGCAACATAAAGAAGTAAAAAACTTTCTTCGCACGACAATATAACCTGTGGAGAAAGTGCGAAACAAATACTTATAAACAAAGTAGAGAAAATGCTTACAAATTGCTTAGAAATGTGTAATGGTAGAAATTACAACGGTTTGTTTTAAAATGTATTGCTACTTTTGTCAGGTTACGTAGACACAAATATGTAAAATGACTTAAAATAAGTATCATCGTTTCACTAATGCCTGTAATTTATGTTTTTGTATTATTAATCATATTTTTTTTCTGTTTTATATTATTAATAATTTATCGATCGAAATTATATTGAGCTGCAGTGATACATATCAAAAGGATTTGCTTTATTATTAACTAACTACCCCGCGCGTCGCTACGCCATCACAAAAAAAATACACCAGAAACCTTCGCGTGCTCATTAATAACAAGTTTGCTAAAGATCATCACATTATCAAATTAATACTTTACGATTCTAAAGAGGTCATACAGACAAACATTCGTTTTTATAAAGAAGATAATGGCCGTAAGCGAATTACTGTCATAATATTCATCAAAATCATTTTGTGTCATTTATTTTGTGTAACTCAACAATATTAGCGTATAATAAAACTTGTAATTTTCAAGATAACACGTTGTTCTTGTAAAGAGGCGACATCACTTCCACGGTTTTTTCGCAGCAACAACAGCAGCGCAGCTGGGTTTTAATCTGAAGGGTGTTAGAAACAAGCACACTTATCCGAGGAGTTCCAATTTAACACTCAACAGTAGCAACGAATATGTAGACATAATGTAAAGTGAATTTAATATGTAATGATAATGCGATGTGAAATAAATGTGTAGTGATGAGATGATATGTTTTATTACAGTACCTACACCATAAAATAACGAGATGCCGAAATTACACGTTTCTACGAGAGTCTTTGATTGCGCTTTGTCAATTAATGAGTCTTTCCACTTTATATATAAATAGGTAATTTAAATTATATTACATGCATGTTTAAGACTTGTAAAATTTCCAAATATCACCTATATACTTGCGAAATTGGGTGTTTGGCTCGAGACACCGGAATCTTGGCAAAGACGCCAAAACCCCTCATGTGTTTACAAATTTCTCTTGACACACTAACATGACTGTTTCCCAACTGTACATTTTAACAGTTAAAGGAAAACTCTAACTGCACAGTAATTGGGAACGCGCGACTTAAAGTTTTAACCAAAAGATTAACAATTTAAAAATGTTGGCAACAAAAAATCTTAGTTGAGGAGAATCGCACATAAATCAAAATAAACAATTGTAAATTATCGTTCTATAAATGCCTTACGACTACTTTTTGATACAACTTCGCAAACGAAAGAGTTTATCTATTCTTGGCAGTTATATTTTCGTTTAATTATTTTTCTTTGTAATCCAGGTTAAATACCTATTTTACGAATAATTAAAAGCGCGAATAATACGATTTAATAACTGTATATTTCTTATTTATAAAAACACAACTGTTAAATCTAACCGACTTCCCAAAGGAAAGAGGTTGTCTATTCTCCACGTTTTTTTCTCTTGAACATCCCGTTAGAATATTAAGGGCAAACGGACGACACAACAAAGCAGACCATAACTAGAACGCAATAAAAAAACCTTTCCCAGACTTCCACACACAACTTTATAAATCTAGAAAAAACCTATCGTGTTAAACGCCAATCAACAATTACATGGTACGAGTAGAAAATTTAAACTGTGCAATTACCATGGGATTGCGAGAACACTGATATCACTTATCATCTAGTTGTAATTGAAGTGTAAACATGACGTACGTCAATACGTTTATGAGCACCATCATTACACCTTTTTTTCTTGTTAGGGGGACACCTTCAAAAGGTAAACGACGCCGTGGGAGCGACGCAGGGTTATGTGGGATTTGCCGCACTAAAATCTCTCCGGTGGCCGTCCTCAGCACTGCTTGGAGGACTCCAGGATCTCCAAAGAACACAACCCGGAGTCCGCCGAGAGCGATGCCCCCTTCGGGCTCTTACTTGGTGAACAGATACGCTAACCGCACCTTGTGTTATTTACGACGGGATGCGACCACATATGCCGTCCTCCGTCCTGGGGTTGCTTGGCTGAACGGTTCGAGCTCTCCCACTCTAGCTGCCCGCAACCCCGGAAGCCCCTTTAGTCGCCTCATACGACGGTCAGGGGATTCCGTAACCCTACCTGGTCCATATTGTGTATTTAGATGTGTGATTAAATGCCTAAATATCAAGACGCTACTTGAACAGCGAAGTTAAGTAAAAAAGAGTTTCACTGTATATTTGATCTACGTAGCTGTCCTGCATCTATATATATGTGCTCGTATAGTATAAGTAAAGCAAATTATTATTCATTCTTATTTCACCGTCCAAAGCTTGTTAGTATGTGACATGAGACGATGCAATGTCCGAAATTCATATACGAGTATTTAGAGCCGGTATAATGAGTTTTATTAATCAAGGCAGTCGAGTTTGACACATCTAGGAGCTTGTAACAAACTGTTAGTACGACATAGTTTCCACAAAACAATCCTTTTTTTTTTTTGTTTTCGAGGGGGAACCTTCCAAAAGCTACCCGACGCCGTGGGAGCGACTCTGAGTTATGAGGGATTTTTACCGCACCAAAATCCCACCGGTGGCTGTCCTCGACTCTACGAAGAGGATTCCGGGATCTACAAAGGAACGCAACCGGACCTTTGAGTGCATTGCCCCATCGGGTTCCTCCCAGATGAGCGGCTGGCTCACTGCTCCGTCTAGTCTTTACGACGGTATGCGACCACACATTCCGCCGTCTTTCCCGGGATCGCCTGGCTGGACGGTTCAGGCTCCTACTCTAGCCGCCCGCAACCCCGGAAACCACTTTTAGTTGCCTCTTACGACAAGCAGGGAATACGATAGCCCTATTCTGATCTCGGAACTACAAGGACGCCACAAAACAAGCCTGGTTCCTGATTTCGTTTGTCACAAAGTACATCGCAAGTTATCGACGTAAACGACAGCGTGCCATGTTAATTGCAATATATACGCAAAAACAATAACGATGCTTGTTTTGAGGTATCAAAAACTCATACTAAGGTTACGGTAAACAACAGCGTGGGTGCATTTTTAATGTTACCAATCAAGTTGATTGCAAACTCGATAGCGTGATCTCTCGCAAACCGATCGGAATGCAACACTTTATAATGCTGACTTATATAATGCCTACGTTTTAGATGACGGACTACTTTTTATGTAGGAAATAGTAAGCATTGTGTGCTTATAATGCTTTGTATCGCAATTGAAGAAAGGCATTTTAATTGGTGTATCATAGTAATTGGTTCGCATTTCTATAGAAAAAAGTTGAGCAACAGATTAGAGGTTTAGCTTCATTATTAATATCACATTCTCGATAGATTCCCATTGACAAGTATTATCTTAATTGGAAGTCGCCTTTAGTACAAATTAGCTTCTTCATTTTGTAATACATTCTTTGACTGAAATCTAATTATTTTTTTTTCAATGTGGTATCACGAGTATGAATAGCCTGCGGACGTACAACCTTCCATCATCACATCTATTTTCACCGTGAAGCATTTCTCGCGATTTGGTGGAAGTGTTGCCGGATCAATTTATTGGGAGCGACCAACTTTGTCCTCGGAAGTAGAAAGGCAAGCTGTATGCTCGTTGGCCATTTCATTTTGTCAAAAAAAAGATAAATATACACTCGTATAGGTGCGTTAGATGATTCGTAGTAGAGGATAATCTTACGGGTCCGCGCCATCAACATGTTAGTACAGCCTACAATATAAAAAATATAGTAATGGTATAAAGTTGATGTGGATGTTTATTGTGGTGTGATTTTAATCTCAGATGTCGTGGTCCCACATTCTATCTCCGGACGCAAATACTGTTTTTTTTTTTAAAGATATTCCCGCATTAGAAAATAGGTTATCGTTTGTATAACGGAAAAAATATTACAATGAAACCTACATACCTAAGCGTTAGTCATAGTTCTCAAAGGTCAACACAAGTTAAAGCAATAATACTACATAATCTAAGAGGACAGTATCGAGCCTCTGATAATTCAATACACCTTCCAAGTCCCTTATAACATATTTTTTTATCTTTAAACTTTTACTATGTTAAATAGACATAAATTCACAACCGATACGTCGGCGATACCCATTTCGATTCGAGCCACGTGCCCCGAGTTAATGCAAGTAATTATTCGTGAACACAAGTCACGAAGACCCAATAAACAGTTCACACATGCCATGCAAAAATACAAAGAAAACAATTACTCGTAGTCTACTAACACTACTTGGATGGAATACGAAGTACCAAGCGCCTATTCCGTTTTAATCTGGCGATTACAGTCGTATTCAAATTCGATTTCTTACAGGTGATAGAGCCAGTGTCGTTCGACCGGGAATGTACCCCCGCCACACTTATTTCTAGCGTGAAGCATTTCTTGCGTTTCGTTGGAAGGGTGTGATTGCCGGCACACTTTATATGAGGCGATCATCTTAGTCTTCGGGAGTAGCAACGCATCTGTGATTGATTTCAGATAAAACTTATGTTCTATATGAAGTGGCTTACAAATGTCCATGCGCAGCAGTATCCACTTACCAACAGGTGGACTGCATGCTCGTTTGCTATTTCAATATTATGAAAACAAAAAAAAAGTGCAGCGGCGTCTACCTGTGGAACATCATTACCCACTGCGGTTACTAACACGCATGTTTGCGGTGACTATATCGTCAACCCATTATTGTCCCACTGCTGGGCACGGGTCTTCTCTCGAAATGAGAGAGTTTTAGGCCATAGTCCACCGCGCTGGCCACGTGCGAATTGGTTGCGGTGACTATTGCCAAAAAAGTCATTAAGGCAGACCGGTGTTGGACTGTGGACTTCGAAAAGGCGATGGATTAATATGCAAATAAAGTGTAATCAACTTATCTATGACTAAAGGAACACCCAATTTGGTTCACTCGCAAACCAGATGCTATCTGAAAACCAGTACAGGCATGACGCATACTTGCATAACATGTTAATTGTTATGATACCTTTAGAACAGGGCTGCTGCCGAAAATTTTGAATTATTGAAGTTATACTTGAAATTGCGCGTTAGGAAAAATGATGAGAGTAAATTTTACAATGGGCGCGCACATCGTTAGGAAACATCGAAACCCAGAAGTTAGTCATAGTCAACATTTTAGTTTTACGATGTGCGCGCACGCAGTCACTAAAAACCAACATCCTGAAGTTGGCTGTAGTCAACATTTTAGTTTTTTCTACTGTGTCGTAATTTTTACAAAACCTAGAATAAGGCAAAAAATGAGCTAGAACGAGTGTAGTTCTAACGTGAAGCTTTCCTTGCGTTTCGGTGGTCCTAGTCCTCGGGAGTGAAATTGCTTACAAATGTCCATGGGCGGCAATGACCACTTATATATTTTTTAAAAAGATTTATCTTGTTACAAAGAAGTATAACTTCTAACGCGTGTACATAAGTACACACACACTCACTTTCTTTAATCAAATCAAATTGCGAATACGGGAAACATTTGGAGTTATCCGAAGGGAATATCATCTTTGAGGAGACATCTGTAATTTAACTACGCCAGCACCACCGTCTTACCAATTTCTAACTGATGGTAGCAGTGCTGGGCGCTGCCGTATTCGGGTTTAAGGAGTTTGCTAAGAACACAGTTGGTGCCAGACGTCCCGATTTTTTCACCAAAATTAAGTCCCGCGCGGGACAGGCTCAGTCCATCTTTAGAGAGGGACCGGACTGTTGCAAAAAAGTCACCAATTGCAAATTTATGTGGAACTTAAGTTTGTCGACGAAAAAATAAGGTCGCCAAATCCCCCAGCTCTCCTACACCAAGGAGAAGCGCAAGGCCCTTTGTAGCGCGAGGAGTGCTTTCCCGCTTTTGACTATGAAGTCCCGCTTTTTTCACCCAAAATTTCCCAAATCCCGACTTAGTAAAAAAAATCAACGCTGGCTAAGTCTTATCGAATCAGTCTTCAGGTAGGTATAGCAAATATTCTGCGGTCAGCATATCTAGAGTTCAACACACTTTATTTACGGCAGTATCCATGAGATCTCGTAGACGGACTGTCAGCTTGTTTGCTACCTCTACAATAATAAAGTTTCATACTTTATACTCACAAAAACAATACTTTATTTATAGCAGCCCTACTTAATGTTCATAACAAGGACTGGTTTTAATGTATTTTATAGCACACTTGCCGCTTTACATCCTAGCATTTGTTTTTCTAGACCTCACCAACATCCGCCTACGCGACATAAAATCTAGTTCTTTCGAGGACCGGTCAGCTTCTGACCTTAGCAGTGAGAAATGGAAGCAATAATGTAACTTTATTATAGCTAAACTTATAAAAAGAAGACAAATCTAAGTGGAAAATAAGATCTGATTTCGTATATTTCTTGAACGATGTGGACAAAAGATGTACGTGGTTCGTCAGCAAACATAAAACTCTTCTCTTTGCTCCTACATTTCAAAATGTTATGAAAAAAATTGTATACCTATATAGATGGATAATATAAATAATGTTTACTTTTCACAGTTTATATTAATCTATTACTACTATGTATACATATTTATATACTCTTTGTGTTTTAGTCAAAATTATAAATAGTAACTTCAATATTTTTTAAGGAAATTATTTGCCGTTTGTTTAGGGAACACATATTATTCGTTTAATTTCTTTTACTTCAAAGGTAAAAGGACAACAAACATGCTTATAAATATTTCTAACCTTATTACACCTCACGGTCAAATAAATCAGGATCTTACCTGCAACAGAAAAAATATACATTAAAAATGATATTAAAGATACACATAAATAACGTACTTATAACACAATTAAAAAGATTTTATTTATAATCATCTCAAAATTTTCATCATCGCGACATAAAATAAAATGTAAGTTAAGTCTGTACATCGCATGTATTTTTAAATTGCATGAAATACAGAATCAGTTAATAGAAATTTCTATAATTTTCAGATTTTAGTCCGTCCGGATCTTCGAAATATCAAATCAAAATATCTACAAAATTGTGAGTAAATCCATCTTCATTACTTCATTACCCTGCGCACGGAGAGTAATGTTTTTACCCAATTATTAAAATATAATGCAACTTTATAACAAGAGTAAAACCGCGAGGTAGCACTGGTAGGTCTGCCTGTCGTAAGAGGCGCCTAAAAGGGCTTGCGGGTGGCCAGAGTGGGGATTCGAACCGTTCGTTAAGGCGACCCCGGGATAGACGGCGGTATATGTGGTCGCAAACCGTGGTAAAGACCAGACCGTCGTAAGGACAGAGGAGCCCGGTGGGGCAACGCGGTCAGGGGACTCCGGTTGCGTTCCATTGGAGATCCCGGAGTCCTCTTTGTAGCGCCGAGGACGGACACCGGGGTGGTGCGGTAAAAATCCCACATAACCCTTCGTCGCTCAGACGGCGTCGGGTACTTTTTAAAAGTTTCCCCCTGGACATTATTAATATATCAGTTATTTGTTTAGCTTTACGTATTTATCAAAATGACATATCCTTTAATCCGTCTTCAACATATTGGAACTTAATTACTGCAACGGTAGCCGCAGGCATGCATTCCATCGTCAATGATTAATTAACATACAAATAATAATTTTCATTGATTAAATTTCCTGAGTAGGATTTTATGGCATCTTTAAATACCATAAACGTATAATTTAATATTTAAAATTAATATTATAAATGTGACTTGTGATGATGTATGTGTGTTTGATTATCTACCTGGTCGAATTTTACTAAAGTCGAACACACACATAGTTTATGAACAAGATTAACGTATAGGATACTTATTACCGTGGTATACGAGATCTACTCGAGCAAAGCCGATAAAAGGATAAATTTGTATAGATACAATTTTAACTTGCAAGTGAATCGAATATTTCGAAAACTCTACAAGTCAAACAAAGTTAATTTTCCAGGAGAAGCAAAAACTTTTTTGATACATGAAATTGTACTGAAGTTATGGAGTTTCTCGAAATCGTTTTTTGACTCAAAGCTTTTGAGTCAAAAAACCCATTATTGTCCCACGGCTGGGCACGAGTCTTCTCTCAGACTTTTAGGCCATATTCCACCGCGCTGGCCAAGTACGAATTGGTGGACGTACTTGGCTAGTACTTTGATATAACAGTGAGTCATGTGATTTTTACTTTACATGTGTTATAATAGAAAAACGCAAAAATGCCAAAACCACGCTATTTAAAAATTTATAGGATTTCTGAAACACTCGATTCAATCGCAGTAGCAATGTTGCCAAATATGCCGCACCCATACTCTAATGCAGTCTGCGGGGTGTAATCGAATAAATATGTTCAATAACGGTCCTTTCGTTTTCGTAATTGTATTAGATTACGACATTTTGATTCGGCAGCACCTTCTGCACGGCCAGTAAAATACGTGACCTATAAAGAATAGATTTTATAAATATAAGTTTTTCAAATAATTATGCTGATACTTTTTTCATAAGAAAAGAGAAGAAAGAAGTGTCCGTTGTCTTTTATTTTGGAGTAGAAATAAAACCTGTTATGCAGTTATAACTTCAAACCTTAAAAACTAGGGGCTAATCTATATATTAATACGTGAAGCAAAAACTTGTGATCCGTTTTTAAGATACTTGCCGCAGACGGAGCAGTATGAGTATTATTTGAATATGAGAAATATTTGTGCTATTTTAGACCATATGAAGTTTATTTTTTTTTAATTAAGGTCGAATTTCGGCCGTTGCGACGAGTGACTAGTGCTATATAAAAACTCGACCACAACATCTAAGGGCTTGAAGTGTGAATATCAGACATATCTGGAATTTTAAATTATGCGCGTATAGATTGTTTGTTGTTTAAATGATAAAGGAAAAATATAGCAAAGAAAGCTATTCGCCTGAGAATTCTAAAAAAGTTCTCAAAGATGTATCTCAAACACAACGCATGTAATATATACATACCTATGCGTCCTTATGTTTACCTTGCAAATATTATTATCACAACCTTCAAATTAGGACCCAGCACCTAAAGGGACCGCGGTCCCTTTTTGTCCGAACATTTAATTTAATATTTTTCTTTGGTCAAATGGGACCACTCACAAGTATATACAGTAATTCTATTGTTCGCTGCAAAATTTTGTACAGTTAGCAAGAAAACAACGAAATAGTTTAGGTAAAATAAAACAGAATATTCTTGAAACCACAGTTTTAGTTATGTTTTTTCTTACGTTAAAAACTCAAGCAAAATCTAAACCAAATATATATTTTTCTAAGTTTCGTATGCTTAGTAATAAATAATTAATAAATCATATCTATAAACAACATTTGTAGAAATCACAGGTAGTCTAAGCCTAACACAATTATGTAATTTAAAATAGAAGAGTATGTTCTTAAAAATGAAAAATAAAGTTTCTTACGCCTAATAACAAATAATAATAAATCATATTTATAAACAACAATTGCAAAAATCACAGATAGCCTAAACCTAACACAACTGAATTAAAATAAAAGAGAATATTCTTAAAAAATTAAAATAAAGTTTCTTACGCCTAATTACAAATAATAATAAATCATATGTATAAAAAACAATTGCAAAAATCACAGATAGCCTAAACCTAACACAACTGAATTAAAATAAAAGATATTTTTATATTATATATATAAGTGATATCTTTATTATTATTATGGAATACTAAATGTTTTTGTAGTTATTACGATTATTACTATTACGAAAAATAAGTAACAATTTAAGGATCGCCTCATAATAATTATTACATAAAGCTAAATTGAAATAGATTGATTCTAATTAAAGATAGATTTAACATTTGTATTACTTAATGTAGGTATAATTATTTAAAAATAATATACGGGGTGATTTATAACTCGACGTATTTCTCTTGGTAATTTTTAACAAAATTTACCATAATACTCCTAATACCAAACATGCTCGTTATGGAGATATTCAATATATTTTTTTTATATCCCGAATTAACTATAAAAAATCAATAAATAAAAAACTACTGTTTTGAATTAAGTTTTTTTAGTTTGTACCGGTTACCATACACTAATATAAATTAATACTAATACTGGCACAAACATTTTGAAATAACAAATAAATTTCGATGAAATTTTGTTTTGAGTCAATGCTTTTGTCAATAGAAAACTGTGTTTTGAAAAATCAATTGTACAAACTACTATAAAAGCTTCCTTGTTTTATTAGCTATTCACAAAAGTTAAATTTAATAATTTGTATAATGACACACACAAACAACGATTCCCAGAAAAAAAAACGTACATAGAGCACGTGCATCGAAAAACCGCTTGTCATCGTACCGCGACGGTATGCTTCAATCACGGAGATAAGAACAAACAATAGATAAACAATTGTTTGCCTAGGCGGGTTCGGCCGGTCGGTAGCCATAACATTAAGTTTTTATTTGTTGCAATAAATTACAGGACCTTTTTTCGTAATTGTTGTTAGAAGTTCGTCTTTTGTTTATTAGACTTACTGGATCATTCAACAATAAGTTTAAATGATGAAGATGATGAAAAGATGAAGTTATATTTATCCCAAAAGGAATACGTCGAGTTATAAATCACCTTGTATATTACTGTAATTAAATGCCATCTTATTATCAAATAGAAGCTAACTAATATTTAGGGTAAAAATATCTCATAAACAACATGCAGATTTTTCTGCCGACTGTATATTTTTATCTTGAATATTTGGTCCCAAACGACCCATTCAAAAACGGTATTGCCCATAAGGGACCGCGGTCCATTTTCAAGTGGTCCCTTTTGACTAAAGACTCCCTATCACTACATAGTGTAAAACAAAGTCGCTTCCCGCTGCTTGTCTCTATTCAGATCTTTAAAACTACGCTACGGATTTAATGAAGTTTTTTTAACAGATAAGAGTGATTCAAGAGGAACGTTTTTATGTATAATACATGCATAATATATTGGAGCAACACTGATAATTTTGGATTTTTTACTTTTAGGCGTAACGGAGTTTGCCGTGTTAGCTAATATATAACATTAGCTAAACTACTCCTTCAAAGCAAAACTACATCAGTAGAACACATTTAAACCCCAAAAAGTTCTACCACATATTTAAATCAACAATACTTTATTAAAACATTACATAACATTTTCTCGACATCCGGTCTACTCGAATATGAATATGCAACTTGGCAATATGACCTCGCAAGGTCGATCAGACAACTGCATTCCTTATTGATTATTGTACATTATATACCGTAATTACCATTTACACCAGACGCGATATAGGTGAACGACAAACGATATAATCAATACTCTTTATTCGAGAATGTACAAAGCCTAAAAGCTTTTTAAAGATACACACACGCTTTCTACACTCATAGCCCCCCATTAGGATTTCTTCCTGTGTCGTGGGTACCACGGACATACACAAGGCGAATACACGAACACCCAGACCCAGAACATAGATCTAAACTCATCATTCTCATACCTGTCTGGCCGGGAATCAAACCCGGGACCCATTGCGCGTCAGACCAGTATAGTAACCGCTCCGCCACGCGGGTCGTCAAACACGCAAGTGGCAAAACTATTTGTGGTTCGATTTTAGAGACTACACGTCAATTTCTGGCTAATACCAGCAGAATTAAGAGGTGCTGTGTTTTGATAGGAAGGATGTAGTAATGGAAACATACTTTGACAATTAGTATTGAAGTGATTGCAACGCGGTTGTAATGTACCAATGTAAAGATTCTGTTCTTATTTGCAGATGGCAGTATACGCGCAAATACAAAATCGCACACGTATGCACAAACACATAAACGCACAAAAACATAAACGGAAACACACTGAAAAGCTCTATCTATTTTTTTGTTATTCTTTCTGTATATCTTTGTTTTTTTTATTCGACAAGTATTAAAGTAAAGAGCAAATGGACCTCTACATAGAATTTGGGTTGTTTGGTTACTACTATACATAGTTTTGTTTTTTTTAAGTGGGTATTGAAATATTCATCATTCTGCCCTCATTTATGGAGAAAGACCCGTGCAAAGTGGCAGGATACAAAAAGGAATACATGGCAGCAGATAGGCATAACACGTGTGTGCCTGTAAATATAAATGAAGCCTTTTTCGTGTGTAAGCATCCTTACAAATGAAAACGGATCCTGTTTTCTACATAATTGAGTCACAGCGAACATTAATTAAACGTCATAATTATGTTAATTTTGTATTATAATTGAGACATTTATTTCAATACTAGCAGTACCCGCGGTTTCACCCGCGTAAAAAAGATACCTAATATGTGGATGATCTAGAAAATTTAAAATTTTCATTGACATTGACCTACTCTTCCCATTTTGCTCCTGTGTCTTGTAAAAAACATATAACCATTTTTATTGCACTTTATCATATACGACGGCGCATGCGGCAGGCATATACTGCGGGTGGATCAACATGAGGTTAATATTTTGCTCTAAAATATATCTAACCAATAAATATAATTGTATAGCCTACAGCTTTCCTCGATAAACGGTCTATTCAACACAAAATAATTTTTCAATTCGAACCAGTAGTTCCTGAGATTCGCGCGTTCAAACAAACAAACAAACTCTTCAGCTTTATAATATTAGTATAGATTATCCACGACTCTGGAAGATTCTTTAACGTATATTAATAGAACAACGAGATTCCTCGAATGGTGATAACATCAAAAACAATTTTCATATGGCATGAAGTGAGACCAGTTGTAAACTTGATTTAAATTATTGTATGTATGTTGAGCTATCCACTGTAGGTACGGATTAACATACCTGTTGGTCGTTACAAATACATAAATTAAATTCTGTTCACATTACCGATCCGAAAGAGTAGACAACATTATGCTTTCAAATTAAAAAGGGCGTTATTAAGAACTTTTTTATTTAACCGATTGAAGTAGAAATATAGCACGCAGTCCACATGACAGTAAGTGGTTAATGCCGCTTATAGACATCTGTAAGCAACTTCATATAGAACAGAGGTTCTATTTGAAGTCAATCACACATGACAAACACATTTTGATTCGACCGGGGAAGTACCACCGCCACACCTATTTCCAACGTGAAGCATTTTTAGCGTTTCGATGGAAGGGTGTGGTTGTCGGCACACTTTTATATGAGGCGACCATTATACTCCTCAGAAGTAGCAACGCATCTGTAATGGACTTCAGATAGAACCCATGTTCTATTTAAAGTTACTCACCGATGACCATGGGCGGCAGTGATCACTTACCATCAGGTGGACAGCAGCTCGTTTGGTACTTCAATCAGATTTAAAAAATCACAATTATGTCGGTAGTTCCGAGGACAAAGATATTCGCTTCATATCAAAATAAGCCGGCAACCACACTTTTGACCCACATGAAGCAAATAATGAAATAAAATTATTTATGATGTTAATATTAACTAATGACAATAGCAATAATAAATCATGATAACTTCAAAGACAATAACATCTAAATAAAACAATACAGCTGGTTCGTGCATCAGATCGGCGGTAACATATCCAAGTGTCTAATGCCAAAGTCGTGTTTATATAAGGAAGTGCAATACAAAGTTGACGACCCGCGTGGCGGAGCGGTTATCATACAGTGGGTTCCGGGTTCGATTCCCGGCCAGACAGGTATGTGAATGATGAGTTTAGGTTCTTGTTCTGGGTCTAGGTGTTCCTGTATTCGTCTTTGTGTGTCCATGGCACCCACGACACCGGAGAAAATCTTAGTGTGGGGCTATGAGTGTAGGAAGCATTTTTTTTTTTTAAAAAAAACGATTGCACTGTACTTGGGTGCACACGATCACCCGCCACTGAGGTTGATTGGAGTATATTCTGAAAGGATTTATTGCTGATATGAGTTGCGACATTTATGAAAAACAGCTACCTTAGATACATAGTTTGGTATATAATTTTATCAGTGGCAACACTCTCTCTTCATATGTCGAACCTCGAATTCTCCCACAAGCCAGACTATAAAGTCATTTTTCCTGTCATGCGGGCTTGTGTCCACGTGCGAATCTCATTTGCATTTATAAAAAAATTCGTGGACACTTTCTGTTAAGCGCTCCACACGCCGGATTAATTCACGCGTGTGGTTGACACACGCATGCGAACATACCGCGTGACAGGAAAAAAGACCCTTAGTATGGATCGTTTTGCTATAGCTATTCGCGAATGATCGAATAACTGTTACAGATACGAGTAGATCAATAGTCCGAGAGCAAATGTCGCAGATAATTCTCTTTATAAATTCATCAACACCAAACAAGATCTAAAATATTCATCCAAGCTCAATCGTATTACTGAGTAAGGCTTAGTAATTTAGATAAAAACAGCTTTATCATAAAAAAAACAAATACGCAGTAGTACCGCCATTCATTAGATTAATGTATATACAAAAACTTCAGACAGATATTTAATTTAAATGTTAATATTAAGATTACAACAAAAAATGTAACAACCTTACTAATTAACACTCAGACAGTTGTTTTTTGAGTTAATGTGATAAATGATCACATTTTCTCATTTACGGCCACTCTATATAAGGCAGAACAAGAAACTCATGTTGAAACTGCTCAAAAGATGTTATACTCAACAGACATAAAAAAGAAGCAAAAAAATGTAATATTTCTCACACGTCGGTAGCTCTTTAAATAACAATTTAGGATTGCATTAACTTTATCATCACAATCAAGGTGAATTTCATACAAAGATACTTAAGCAAATATGGAGTGAGCACCTTCCACACGTTTTATGTTTCCATTGAATGTGGCATTAATAAAATTATTTTGTAATTTACAATATCTTTGTTCTTGAGTCTTTGTATTGTTCACGCTCTGTAATTATGAACTTGCAACATGTTCGCATAAACTTTTAAAGGGTTAGTGCACTCGCTACACCCCCGTCATATAGCGAAGAGCTAATTAGAGCTAGTAACGTCATTTTTAAGTACCTAGATTTACATAAAAAAAACACCTACTATTCAAAATTAACGTCTCAAATTCTTAGATGGAAGGACTTCAAAAGAATCGCTTGGCTACAGTTAAAATTAGATGAGCATTATAGAAAAAAATAATGTTATTTACCTCTTTCATTCTGTAAGTCCACTGCCCGATGTAAGTTAGAAGCCACTCCTTAATTAACGCGACTGACACGTTTCTTTGCATGACAGTCAAGAATTATTATTACGATATTTATGCAGAGGTATGTAATTCTTATATAGCAATGATAGCCTAATGGTTGAAACTTGCCCTCTCAATCGGGAGGTCCGAGATTCAAACCCAACCAACCAACACACCA
This sequence comes from Spicauda simplicius, assembly GCA_949699795.1. Lineage (NCBI taxonomy): Eukaryota > Metazoa > Arthropoda > Insecta > Lepidoptera > Hesperiidae > Spicauda > Spicauda simplicius. Next base: position 12,501,916 of record OX453076.1, read on the forward strand.
GAGTTCTTTAAAAAAATGTTCTCGAAGGTGCATGTAAAGTCCACCAATTCGCACTTGGCCACCGCAATGGACTCATTCCGAGAGAAGATCCGTGCCCAGCAGTGGGACAATACTGGGTTGACGATATGTAATTCTTAGTCCAAAATATACAGTATTTACGTCCAAGAACCAGTGAAATCTATTTTTCCTAGCCCCTGTGTTTTCAACACTTGTTACAACAAACCTAAACACCAAGTGATCTACAATACAATAGCTTACAGTTCATCCACTAATAGTGGAACGACGTCAAATAAAGACAATGTAAAGCTTTTATACATGCAAACTGTTGGATTTTCCTAACTACACAACGTACCTACTTCGTAATAATAATATTTAAATATCAAAACATGTATTCCGTCAAGTTCCGGCTTGCACTAAAGCACTTAAACCATTGCACTTACGTGCTACCGGTTTTAGTTCACAATTGTGGTATATATAAAAATAAAACTCTATCTTTCTGTCCTTATAATAGTTGAATAGAGGTTGAAAAAAAGTATTGTTCCTAACAATTTAAGAAGGAGCACCCTTAGACCTATACAAAAAAATATATATAAAAAAAATAAAATAAAAATATTTTTAAACAATGCATGCTACATTTAATTTTCTCTATCATAATTACTTTTTATAGTCAAGGTGATTAAGAAGTCGGGTAAATACATGCATTCGTTGTTTCTTTAACTATAATAATTTAACAATATAAAAAGCAAGATTTATTGAAATTGTATTTCTTTATATAGATTCTCTGCAGTGTTTCTTTATATAGATTTTTAGATCTTTCATTTAAAAACTGATTACAAACACAACACATACGGTTTATTAGTATTTTTGCTATCAATGTCTTTTACTATTTTATGCGAACAATCTGGAAAATCTTTAGTAGCGGACCTAACTTTAATGCAAATAAATTCGTATTATCACTTACGCGAGGTGCAAGGTGGTAAAACGAACAAGGTTCGACCTGGGAAATACGACTGTCACATCTACTTCTAGCATGAAGTAGTTCTAGCGTTAAGACTACTACTACTACTCTTCCAGAGTATGGTAGTCGGTTCACTTTCATATGAGGTGACCATACGGAATTTGGGAGTAGCAACGTATCTGTGATTGACTTCTTACAGAACCCTTGTTGTATTTAAAGTTGATGGCATGCTATTATTATACTATTTATTTTAATAAAGTATTTATTTATGATCTTAGACTAATATTATCGCGGAATTGACACATTTTAATACTTAACTTTACTTGTTGTGTGTCGTGATATGGAACCTAAAAAAGAAAAACGAACTAGACGTAGGGGAGATAGGTTAATCTATCACTAGTGCTTGTCAACGGTTTCTCCCCGCCACCGCAGTTTCGCCGTGACCACGATCCATGCAACTGGGTCGAACTATCGGCAAAAAGAATTCGAAAAGGAATCAAAAACAGCATATCATGAGTACCCGTTAAGTATTAAAAATATTTATTTTACTAAAAGCTACACCCGGCATTCCGTATTTCACATCAAGAAGGATGTAAATTAATCGGAAGGCGACGACCTTTGCCCGTACAATGCGCTCTAACTAGCAAACGTTAAGGCCCGACAGCCTTATGCGATAACATCACAAGTAATAAATGTGATAGAATAGGCCGCGTTGGTAAATGCTATTTACCACCTACTGGTATCTAAATGAAATATATCCAAATTAAGTTTAAGTGTAATCCCATCCGTAGTGTTGTGTCATCTATCTTTAAGGATTTAGTTCAAGGCACAAGAATATTTTACTTCTATGCAACTGATAATGCAAATAAACAAATATATTCTTCCTCATAATAAACACTCACTGGAACTTTTGGACTTTATATAATTAAATTACTAACTAGTTACTTATTAAATAACTAAATATAGAAGTCTTGAAAGCACTAGTTACATATACGTACTAGCGCCAAGGACAAGTCCACATACCCCATGTAAATGTGGGAAACAATTACTTCCTACACTCTTCAAATCAGCGTATAATACTACCGCTTGACACTACTATTATTACCCAGAAATAAATATATAGGTATATCGCAAAATATATCGCTATTTTTTACGAATACCGCACAATTCAAATTTCATCAATCCATCAATCAATAAATTAAAATTAAAGAAACAGTTATATTCAAAAGTGACCTAAAATTTGAAAACTTAGTGTTTTAACTTCATTGTATGTTATCGTGAATCATCAATCATATGTGTATCGCATGTTAATAATTGTTAATTGTTTAGCTTCACTGTGAGGTGTGTTTAGATGTGAGGAATCCACCAATTCGCACTTGGCCAGCGCGGTGGACAATGGCCTAAAACTCTCTCATTCTGATCGAACACTCGTGCCCAGCAGCGGGACAATAATAGATTGTACCAAAATTCAGCATCCTGTAAGTGTAAAATGTTCATCTTTAAATCCAAAACCAATATTTAAATCCAAAACAGGTAGGTACTTAAGACTGTTATAAGTGAGACGGATTTGTCTCTACACTTGCATCAAGATGAGTTGTACCTTAAGCTAATATTTTCGTCCATAGATAATAGATAAACAAAACAAGCACAAAAGCCATTGATTAAGCGCTGGGCCGAGACAAAAGGCGCTTTCGTAACCTTGTGTGAACTTACAATCTACTACGACAGATATGATTCATGATGTACTAGGGTTACTAGTTTGGTTTAAGAAAATTTGTATAGGAGGTTCTCAAATCGACAGTATTTTTTATATAAGAGTTAAACAGCAAACTAACATACAGTCTACTTTTTTTTTGTTCTCGAGGGGGAAACCTTCAAAAGGTACCCGACGCCGTGGGAGCGAGGCAGGGTTATGTGGGATTTTTACCGCACTAAAACCCCCCCGGTGGCCGTCCTCGGCGCTATAAAGAGGACTCCGGGAACTCGGTCCGACCGCAACCGGAATCCTCTGCACGCGTTGCCCCATCGGGCTCCTCCCACATGGGCGGCTGGGCCCAACGCCACGTCTAGTCTTTACGATGGTATGCGACCACATATACCGCCGTCCTTCTCGGGATCGCCTGACCAAACGGTTCGAGCTGCCACTCTAGCCGCCTGCAACCCCGGAAGCCCCTTTTAGTCGCCTCTTACGACAGGCAGGGGATGCCGTAGCCCTATTCTGATCCCGGAACTACAGGGACGAACATACAGTCTACTAGATGGTAATTGGTAGCATAAGGGTTCTATCTGAAGTCATATACATACGCCGCTACTACCACGAGCCAAGATGGTCTACCAACTGAGATGGTCGTCTCATATAGAAGCGAACCGGCAACCATACTCTTCCATCTAAACGCTAGAACTACTTCATGGTAGAAATAGACGTGGTGCAGGTTGAATTATACTCGTTGTACCACCTTTTAGATAAGGATAGAAGCTAAATTAACAAATGGTCATGACATGATAAATAGACACATACATTTTAGAGCTTACTCAGAAGATTAAGAACTTTCCTGACGGGGGTCTTTTTATTCTACAGTGAATTACATATATATAAATATTTTCACTTTAATTCTTAACAAGCGTTAAATTAAATCACTTATTATAAAACAAAAACCCGAGCATTAAAAATATTCACTAAAGTTAAAAAAACAAGTATGTACTACAATAATGAATATTATACGTTTGATATACATTGACTGATCTCTTCTTACGTTTAGATGCTATGTTAATGTACATGGTATAAACAACTCAACATAATAACAAGCGAGACAACCCTCTTCAAAACCAAGTTCGCAGTTACCGAATGCTAGCCAAACGTAGCTTATCATTATAGTGTCAATCATAACATTCGTGAATGCGTTACGCCCCGCAAATACTTCTTGTATGAGACATTTATTAACTAGTCGCTAGTCTTAAAATATTTGCTATAACTACATTCCGATTGCAAATGTCTAGTCCTGTTTTAATCATACTCATACCAATATTATAAAGGCGAAAGTTTGTAAGTGTGTATGTTTGGTACTTCTTCACGTGTAAATTGCTGGAGCGATTTTCATAAAATTTGGTAGGGAGTTAGCTAATACTCTGGATTAACATATAGGCTACTTTTTACTATGGGAAAATGGCTTATTCCCATGGGACAATCGATTTTTATTAACGCGGGCGAAGCTGCGGGATTCTACTTATTCGGTAATGAAATGAAATAACTTCACATCACTTGGAACTTCAAATGGTCTTATTTTATATTTACTCATACGACCTTGATTTTTGTGATGTTACTTAAGAACTATGTATAAACTATGTATAACAACAAAGGTAACCTTTCAGAATTTTCTGGAAAATAATTTCGATACAGCTTTTTTTTTAAATTAAATTCGACAAATACTTTATTTTACATGTAGGTTACTATTTATTTATATAATTAAAAAAAAAAAAAACGAAAAATATCCACCGACTTTCTAGCTACAAAAAGTAAAAAAGAAATTAAGTTGTTTTACAAAATACTTAGTACTCAGTACATAGTCCCAAGGTCGACGCTAAACATATTTCGCTGGATGAAAATGACCTAACTATATCCTATATGAACGCAGACTTCAGAACTATGTACTAAGTACTGAGTACGTTCTGACGACACACCCGGGACACATTGCGCGTCCGACCGGTATGGCAACCCATACCGGTCGGACGCGCAATGTGTCCCGGGTTCGATTCCGGCCAGACAGGTATCTGAATCATGAGTTTAGATTCATGTTCTAGGTCTGGGTGTTTGTGTATTCATCTTGTGTGTTTCCATGGTACCTACGACACAGGAGAAAATTCTACTATGGGGCTATGAGTGTAGAAAGCATGTTTCTTAAAGCGTGTGTTTGTATTATAAAGTAAAATTAAACTGACGTAATAATTTCATTTATTAAATATGAAGATATATACTCGCAATCAACTACTTTGTTAGTCTTATTTGTTAACTTCGTAATGTATGTAACCAATTCACATTTAAAACTTTCATACAATTGTTTTGACTTATTTAGCGTTATTTGTGGTTGCCTATAATTGGAAAGGCGCCTAATATTATGTTCTTTTCCCTTTGTTATATAATCTTAGTGATGTGTACTTTCCGTTGGCGATCCTTAATAAATAATAAAAAATAAAAAAAAACAAGTATCACCATTGTTCGTAGCATACTACTAAAACACTTTCTCAATTTATTAACTCCACGTAAAATAGAGTCATCGACCTTTAAAATGTAGGTAAATAGGTACTCAGGTACTCCATTGTTCACCGGTACTCGAGGCCGTATCAGACATGAATTTTGCCATTTGGAATTATATTTTGCGGCATTTCGTTCACGGAGTTCAATTCCTGCTTTATTTCCTGGTCACCAAGATAAATTATTTTCAAATTAGAATGTTCTGTCTTAGATCGTGCCACGAAATTGCATTAAAAGAATCGTAATGACATTTTGGCAATATATTAAGTGGTAAAACCTTGGCAGTCATCATTATATTTAGAGGTAGCATATAATATACACTAGGTAGCAAACGAGAGTGCAGTCTCAGTGATAGTAAGAAGATACTCCCACCAGAACAGAAGAAAAAATCATAAATTAGATACGTAGCCGGGGATGGAACCCAGAATACGGTTCCTAGGACACTACATGGCAGCCACTCCACTAGGGGCAGAAGCCCGTTTATTTTTACTTTTCGTTTCATAGAATCCATGAAAGGAAGTTAATACTAAAGAGACAGTTTAGCAAGGGTTTTCGCCAACAGCAACCGAAACCCGCGGACAAGCGCCGGCAATTTAAAAAGTGGTAAAGTACATGTTTCAACTGGGAGGTACAACCGCCACACGCATAATTTGTAAAGCTTTTCTTTCGTTTCACTAGAAGGGTGTGGTTGCCGGCCCACATCCATATAAGGCGACCATTATTTTTTATCTGACTGAAGTAGCCTACGAGCATGCAGTCCACCTGATGGTAAGTGGTCACAGCCGCCCATGGACATCTGTAATCAACCACACACAGAACATGGGTTTCATCTGAAGTCAACCACAAATGCGTTGCTACTCCCGAGGACTATGATGGTCGCCTCGTGTTAAAGTGTGCCGACAACCCACCACATTTTAATCCTCGGGAGTAGCAACGAATCTGTGGTTGTCTTTAGATAGAACCCTTATTCTGTTCGAAATTGGTGACAGCCGTCCATGTGTGGCAATGACTTTTTACCATCAGGTGGATTGCATTTTCGTTCTTCTACCAAAATCTTATAAAAGCCGAGCGTCACCGCTGTCGTTCGATCGTTAGCCACGCTAAGACAATAAACAATCCGCACTCAATACATCAAACGCTCGAAGCTCGTGCTCGCTCACAATTCGAGTCACGCACACCCATTACCCTGTATCTGTTTCGTAACACGCAGTGACCCGCCCAACTCGATTTATTGACCCCCATATTGCGTAAGGGCTAATTCGCACTTTAAAGTGGTAGAACTAGTGTAGTTCGACCAGGGAAGTACCACCGCCACACCTATTTCTACCGTGAAGCATTATTCGCGTTTCGATGGAAAGGCGTGGTTGCCGGCACGCTTTCACATGAGGCGAACATCATAGTCGTCGGAAGTAGCAATGCATCTGTGATTGACTTCAGATAGAAACCATGTTCTATATGTAGTTGATTACAGATGTCCATGGGCGGCAGTGACCAGTGACCACTCACCATCAGGTGGACTGCACGCTCGCTCGCTACTTCAGTCATATATAAAAAAAAATAGATTAACATTAACAAAGTGACTGACTACTCATTGTAATATTTACTCTGGTATCTGATTCCTAACAGTAGATGCCCTTGAGTTAATCCGAATTTAATGTCAAGCCAGAAGCGGATGGCCGCGGTTCCAGCAATATCTTGGTTCAAAACCCTTTTTTTTTTCACAATCTTATCATCAATCTTGTTCACAACCCTACTTAACTGTAGAGAACACGGAAGGTCTTGGAGTCTGGAACTGATGACTAAAAACATCCGTCACAACAGCCTTCTGTTGCAGTTAAACTTCAGGGTCACCATCAAAACCGGTACCGCCGGTAAAGCTAATGGCTACTAGAACCAACAGCAATTACACAACTTAAAAAAAATTGTCGTTACAGATAAATATGTCTTTCAGGTGGTAGAACCGTTGTAGTTCAAACTATGTGGTGCTATCGCCTCACCTTTTTCGAGCTTGAAGCAATTCTTGCGTTTCGATGAAAGAGTGTGGTTGCCGGCACAGTTTTATATCTGGTGACCATCGTAGCCCTCGGGAGAAGCGACGCATCCGTGGTTGACTTCAGATAGAGCCCATATTTTATATGAAGCTTACAGATGTGAATTGGCTGCAGTGATACAGGAAATAAATTATCTCCAATCAAAAAGGAATTATATTCAGCACGCCTGATTTCCAGAGTTCACGATATATGCGTTATTTTATTGTCATTACGTCATTTTAAGTGTAGAAGCAGCAATGTACTCGTATATTTTGATCAAATTACGCAACTACTGAGAAATTTAAGAGTTCACATACGAATTGGAACGATAAATGTGAGCTCGGTTGTTTATTGAATAAAACCATTGAGGTTGAGCTCTTTAATTAATTACTCCGAAAGTTTACAAACATATCGTTATATAAGCAATTAGTGTGTAGTATTAAGATATACGGTTATATAATTCGTTTTTGTTGTTTAAGTTTTTATTTGTAACATACATTTAGAAACAAGTCTTAACCTAATTATGTTTTAAAAATCTACATAAACTTTTTACGGGGTTTTGTCTTACATACCTATTTTAAAGCTTCTTTTAGGGAATAAATAGACATTGTTATCATATAGAAGTAGCAAACGAAAAATCACTTATTAAGTTACCAATACTGCCCATGGATGTCTATAATCAACCCCAAGATTCGGCCAAAGACGCGATACAAAATCTAAGGACTACGTCAGAAAGGTTCAGATAAGTATGTATCCGTTATCACACACTTTAGGTTAGAACACAAAAGCACTTTAAACACTATTATTTTAAGGAGAAGCAAGTGTGAAAATGTTGCCTCCAGAGTCGAAACCCAAATAGAACTGCCGTCTTTAAATTATTTTTTTTTTTTAATTGAAGTGAAACTTCTTTATCCGGGTTGTTGAAGTGAAACTTCTTTATCGGGGTTGGAAAAAAATTTAGTGTAACATTTTTTCGTTACGCGCCATCTTTTTCTGTTACGCGCCATCTTTTTCTGTTACGCGCCATCTTTTTCTTATCCCTACCACGCGTGATATTAGATAGATTATTATAGATTAGATTATTAGATAAAGTTTAATAAAAGCCTTTTTAAACTTTATCTAATTTAACTTTATTTAACCAATTTCTGTAAAGTTGCATATAGTAAATTATTTTTTGAAAAATAACGTCATAAAGAAGTTTCACTTCTTACGAGTGTACGCTAGTACACGCACACATTTTTATTTTTTTAATATAGGCAAACAAAATTACAACGTTGAGTTGGTATTCTATGATTTTATTAGCATAATGACGTTCATACTTCAGGCATTTTAATCGATATCATTGTTCGTTCAGTCGATTAAATACCAATATCAGATACCGCTAAAAGCTCGTATGAACGCAACTGACAGACGTCCAAATAATTACAACATACATATTTTATACAGAATCAACTACAACTTGTTTTTGGAAACAGGTCAGTACATAGAGAACTCACTACGTTGTCTTTTGGATGTCCGAGTAGTTTGAAAATGACATGATTTTGATTACTGTTAATCGGAGTACGTTTAAATTTTTAATTTTACTTATCTCTACTCAAATTCGCCAGCTTGTCACTAAATTTGCTTGAAGATCTATTTAATATTTTTATATCCTTGTAATACAAAAGCGACTATTTATTACACACCACAAATAGAAGAAATAACGTAATAATTATAGCATTCGACGACCCGCGTGGCGGAGCGGTTACCACACCGGTCTGACGCGCAATGAGTCCCGGGTTTTACTCCCGGCCAGATAGATATCTGAATGATGAGTTTAGATTCATGTTTTTTTCTGTTAGTTAGTTTAGTTTAGATCTGGGTCTGAGTGTTTGTGTATTCGACATGTGTGTCCATAGTAACCACGGCACAAGAACAATCCTATTGTGGGGCTATGAGTGTAGAAAGAGTATTTACTGAAGTCGTCGTCGTAAACGTACACGTAACAAAATGCCAATGTAAAACATAATCTTTAAAAAAAAAATCAATCTCTGCCGTCATTTTGAATACCACTCCTCAGCAGCGCCACCAATACCCAGTAACTGTAGCGTTGACGTATATCACGTTTTCTAACGTCACTCGATAACCTCAGTGGGTCAACGACTCACGTAAAGTTATAAACCTTCGGACGTAAAAAGTGCACTGTCACGTATGAATTTCTTGCGAGTTTCACAACATTTTTCATTAATACCCCCCCTCCTTCTCCCCATTAGCGAACACATTCCGATCGCCTGAGTGCCCTTGCGTCGCGATTTCTAGTTTGCTTTAACCAACCTTGAGACATGGCCAAAGGTTACCATCGGTATGTCGTGCTTTCAATTCGCAACCACTTCTTTATACAACCAACATTTTCACAAAAGCATGTGACCATGAATACTGCCATGCACTTTCTTTTCCTGGATGCCGCATTATGGTATTTGTGCTACAAGTTAGCCGACATCGTCTTTCGAAACAATTAATTTTAGATACTATAGTTATATGAACAGCTGTATGACTACTTGTGGTAAAAACATAATTCAAGCAGACCTACAGTTGATTTCTGAATTCTAATTATGGGTGGAAAGCTTCTTAATAAATATGATTATAACAATAATATTTCAATTCCCCCACTTAAATTTAAATTGTATCTTTTGTCATTTAACTTCATTGTTGTGTATTTAACCCTACGTTATTCCCGCAGCTTCGCCCGCTTCGATCACGTCTATCACTGTATTCTAATTGTTAATCTAGGCCATCAACTATGCGTGTGCCAAATTACAGCAAAATCCGACCGGTAGGTTTTACGTGAAAAAATACATATTCATCCTCAAAAAATTTCGCATTTATAATATTAATGAGATTTAACTTACCTGAGGGCCACGAACTATCCGCTTAGCGCTGCGAGCGCTAAACAAATTTCGACAAAATTTGCTACCAGGTTTTTTGAAGGTAGAACCAGCGTAGTTCGACCGGGGAAGTACCACCGCCACACCTATTTCTAGCGTGAAGCATTTCTTGCGCGAGATGGAAGGTGTGGTTGCCGGCACACTTTTATATGAGGCGACCATCATAGTCCTCGGGAGTAGCACCGCATCTGTGATTGACTTCAGATAGAACCCACGTTCTGTATGAAGTTGATTACATATGTCCATGGGCGACAGTGATCACTTAGCATCAGGTGGACTGCATGCTCGTTTGCTACTTCAGTCAAATTAACAAAAAAAAAACCCTTTGCAGCAACAATTTCGTGCCCCACCAAGAACTGATCGATGCATTTATTTATAACATTCAACGCTAACGTTTATTAACGTTTCGTAGCCCTCGGATAACATTTCAAAGAATCAGCGACATAACAATTAATTAGATCTGATTAATTAATAACAAGAAACATGTCAAAGGTTGGTCGACGGCCCATATTGCGCTGAACTGATTAATCCGATAACAGACAAGTAAACACAAATAAATTAGTTACATCACGCTAATTAATATTACTGTCGTAATTGCCATCTACGACACTAGAATTACGCATTCACTTGGCTCGGAATATACACCATATTTCATACGTTAAATTATATTTTCAAATATATCTTGTTGACTATGATTCTGCGCCGAAATCCCTTTGCGTGCATTTGCCCGTTTTCTGTCAAAATCGGCGCCAAATCTATTTTAAGGGCGATTCTCATGAATTTGTGGAATATGGCACACATTTAAGTTAACACTTTGCCTGTAAAGCTACTGATCTAAGGTCAATTAAATATACCAACTCTAACGTGTGATTTTCTTTGATTTAAGTCATTACAGAGTATAAAACAAAATCACTTTTTGCTGTTCTTTCCCTATGTACATACGCTTAGATCTTTAAAACTACGCTATGGTGTTTAATGCGGTTTTTTTATAGACAGAGTAATTTAAGAGGAAGGTTTTTATGTATAATACAATATAGTAGAGAAGGTGAAGGTGGAACGAAGTTTGCTGGGTCATCTAGTAAAATATAAAATAAAAAAGAATAGAAAATGTTTGAGTCCATTCATAGACACAAAATTAGATAAATGGTTTTCGTAAGGAACATTTTAACAGTAAATGTTATTATCCATAATACAATAGACATTATATCGGATATACACATAATATTCATACTAAAACTGCACAGAACGAATAAGAAAACAGCTTTCTTGCAGTTAGTTATGGATAAAATCTTTTCGTCTCTTTGTTTGCAGAGTTCGTAAGGCAAGTATAAATACGGAGCTCGTTAGAATTTAATTCAACTTAACGCGATTGTAGATGTCCATGGCATGCTTACGGCCAACAAACTGTTGCTTTGCTCATTCATATCTCAATAATAATATAAAGAGAAAATATTCACATGAAGTAACCTCGATTTGGGTAACTTTGAACATTTTTTACAATATTTGTGATATTATAATCTGTTTTATATTTATTGCACCTTGTTTTTATTAAATGAATAGTGTCCTTTTTAGCTGGTTTATTAATCTAACACAATAAATTTACGGAGAAAACAATTAAACTATCCACAATTACCCCTAAAACTCAAATTCAAAGTTATCCTTAGTTTTGGGTAACTTTGAATATAATTTTTTGAGGATATAAAATCCGTCATTAATCGAATATTTTAAGGTCTGAGTAAAATTAATTAACATATTTTTGTTAATTAAAACCAAATCTATAAAAAATACATTTATTTTGATATATAAATACAATAGACAACTTGGTCTTGCCATATGAATCAAGGTCGATCAATTTGGTGGTAAAATAAGATACTAGTTTTTTTTTTTATTATTTATTCCATCCATCCATAGGATGGACGGAACATCGGGTACCTTTGGAAGGTTTCCCCCTCGAAAACAAAAAAAAAAAAAAGGATGGACGGAACATGGACATAACATAGGCCTCCCCTAAATGGCGCCACTCCAACCGGTCCTGTGTCCTCTGAATCCAACGGTTTCCCGCTGTCTTCTTCAGGTCACCGGTCCATCTGGTAGGGAGGCGACCGGTACTCCTTTTGCCTAAACATGGTCGCCACTCGAGGACCTTTCTTCCCCATCGGTTATCGGTCCTACGAGCGATGTGGCGGCCCATTGCCACTTCAGCCTGCCAATTTTGAGAGCTATGTCGGTAAGCTTCGTTCGTCTACGGATTTCACCGTTGCGAATCATGTCTCGTAGCGAAATTCCGAGCATAACCCTCTCCATAGCACGCTGAGCGACCCTGAGCCTCCGAAAAAAATATTTTTTTATGATACAGGTAACTTTGAACCGTTCAAAGTTACCCATATAACATCCAATTTCGACGTCGTCAAAAGTTTAACAGTTTTACGCAATATTCAACATGGGATACGGATAGTACAGTTTCAAAATAATAATATACAATATACATTTTAAAGATAAACACCAAAACACACCTGTTTACGGTAAGTTTTATATTATAATTGCTATTTCAAAATGAAGCATCAAACACTTGCAACAACTTCACTACGGAAAAGGCGGTATTTTTTAAAATTATGCCATTGACAGGTACCTTTTTTTACTTTCATTGATAATACAACATTTTGGCAAACCATTTTACGCAGGTACGATATTGAAATAACAAGAAGTTTCCATGTAATAAATTAATATATTTTTTTCACAACTTTGTTCAAAGTTACACCGCTGTTCAATGTTACCCAAATTGATTGTACTGGAAAATATAAATATCGTCGTCGTCAACCCATTATTGTTGTACTGCTGGGAACGAGTATTCCCTTATAATTAGAAAGCTTTTAGGTCATTGTCCACCGCGCTGGATACTTATAAGTACAAATGGGTAACCTTCCCACACCAATGAGAAATTTGTTTTAAAGAACTTTCAGAAGTGCAGCTGTCCTCACGATATTTTCTTTCACCGTAAAGCAGTTATAATTATTTTCTAATACTCGTTCACATCACTTTAACTAAACAAAAAACTAGGTACGTGCCTGGAATTGGAATCTCGGATGCTCAATTAAGAGGTCAAGTTTCAATCGTCAGGCTATAAATATAGGATATACCTCCTATTATTAACCCATTCGCATCCCACTTCTGGAATTAGGTCTCCAAATACATTGAAAAGTACTTATGTCATTGGCTTACAATGCTGACATAAAGATTGTAAGATTTCACCTTTATTTTTTATTTCGGCCGCCCCCCGACCCGGTGGATTGATGACCTGAAGAAGACGGCGGGTAACCGCTGGATTCAGATGGCTCAGGACCGGTCGAAGTGGCGCAGATTAGGGGAGGCCTATGTCCAGCAGTGGACTTTCAAGGGCTGATGGATGGATGGATGGATGGATGGACCTTTATTTTATTCTCTGTATTGAACTTTCAGACGTGTAAGTTTCCTCAGAATGTTTTTTCATCGTCAAGGCATCGTGAAGATGATTATTTTAATGAATACAGCAAAAATATGTTTGAATACTCAGTAACAGGAAAATAATCGTTAACATAATAAACAGAAATAACAGACTAGGTAGACCTTTTTGTAATGCTCTAATAATTGTAGTTAAAATGTAAATGATAAAACTGTATTTGGCAAAATTCATATCATACTATAACCGTAGTAATCATATTTTTAGAAATATGTACTATTAGTCAAAAATATACCTTTTATTAAAAGGTAAATCTATTTAAGGTTAGACTACGGCGAATCTATCCCAACGTATTTCTCAAAAACATCATGTTTCTGCTCAAACTTTACCGTTAAATTGTAAGACTGATTAGTCATACATATGAAACATTCCAACTTAATCTATATGACGAAGCATGGATAGCTATTCACTTTTAAGGATGTTATTTTTTTAACAAGTAATGGTAGCGCAGTGGCTGAAACCTTATATCCAAACGGAGAATCCATGGTTTAAATCCCAGACACTCCTAATTCTTCAAAGCCGTAAGCATATTAGAAATCAATTATCACTTGCTTTAACTTCTAATACCAGATAATCAGCATGCTACTACATTTTAATTAAAAATAAACTTTTTTTACTACATCATTAAAACCACCATTACACTTGGTTCATTACCAAAACAATTATTTTCTCAGCAGTCATTAAACATGTCGTATCTCATACAACTCGTACAAGATCATTAATACCAGCTAGACAGGTCAACTTGTCATGTCATTAACGCGTTAACTGACAATTACTCATGCAATGTATGTATATAATGTACGTATGTACGTCTATGACACGATACAGCGTTTCACTTTCAACTGCTAAGATAGATAAAACTTAAGTATCTCATAGTAAAATTTATAACTAGCTCTTTCCAGCGACTCTGCCTGTCTTATATAAATAACTTACGTTTATTATATAAATAACTGCACAAATCAAAGGTCAATTTTTAGCTCAAGATTTAATTTTATTCATAAAAGGCATAGTATTGAAAACTTAGTTCTTTAACTAAAGTAAGGTTAACGTCCTTTAAATGTTTGATTATAATTTTAATTAATAAAATAAAAACAAAGTATTTTTTAATGTTTACCTGCCTCTACTGTAAGATAGCGTTTTTTTTATCTAACTGAAGTAGCAAACGAGCATGCAGTCCACCTGATGGTAAGTGGTCACTGCCGCCCATGTATATCTGGAATTAACTTCATACAGAAAATGGGTTCCATCTGAAGTCAATTACGGATTCGTTGCTACTCCCGAGGACTATGTTGATCGCCTCATGTGAAAGTATGCCGGCAAGCACACCCTTCCATCGGAACGCAAGTAATGCTTCACGCTAGAAATAGGTGTGGCGGTGGTACTTCCCCGGTCGAACTACACTGGTTCTACCACTTTATAAAGCGTTTTTGAGTTGTGTTATTATTCAACTTAATCAGCGATATATCGTCAACCATTATTGTTTCAGTGCTACGGTCTTTTCTCAGAATGAGAGATATTTAGGCCATAGTCCATCGCGCTAGCCAAGTGCGAATTAGTAGGCTCCTCGCACCTTTGAGTACATTTTCAAAAAATACACAAGTATGTTGGTTTTTGCACAATGTTCGCGTAATTTTCCTTAATCGTAAAACAGTGCTAATTAATTTCTTATACGCACATCAGTACTTATATAAAATTCAAATATTAACGTTTAAGTACATTAACACATGTGTGACATAAACATGTGCCAGTCAATCAATAACTTTCTATTTACTACTACTACTTCATGTAGTGCACTTTGTAATTAACTTGTTAGTTTAAGATGGAAGTGATTTTTATTAATCTGAAATACATATCACTTCATAGTATAAAACAAAGTCGCTTCCCGCTGTCTGTCCCTATGTATGCTTAGATCTTTATGACTACGCTACGGATTTTAATGCAGTTTTTTAAATAGAGTGATTCAAGAGGAAGGTTTTTATGTACAATACCTGCATAATATAGTCGAGTAACACTGATAATTTTAGATTTTTAACTTTCAAGTGGAACGAATATTGCCGGGTCAACTAGTTACTTACAAAGGAAACATTTAGTGTATTCATAATTAAATAATTTAGTTCTTCAAGTAAGTAAATCGATAAGAAAGGTGGTAGAACCCTTCATGATTAGACTCCGGCGACATCACTGCTACACCTATATACTGATACTTATCTATACATATCTCTTCCTTTGTAACTTAATCCTTAGGGATACAACGCACGTGTAGCGGACTTCAAAAGGACTTTGATAGGAAACGAGAGTTATTTATTCTTATCCCTTCTTAACGACAGTCCCTAACCACCAGGTGAACTGCTTGCTAGTTTTCTACTTCTGTAATATAAAAATGTGTATGACCTAAATTACAACACATAGCATGAACTAATAACGAAAAAAAACGAATATCTATTGCAGTAGAAACCGAATTTGATATCTTGCAACACTAACTTATTTAAAATCAATTGCAAATGGTAAAGTTTGCAAAATTGTAGGTAACTTTACACTTCACAATGTAATGTTTGCATACATATTACAACACTTAAACCGGGGCGCGTTGTCTACAACCCTTTTTTGTATGAGGAATACCTTTAAGAATACTAGAAAAAAAAGAGTAAGTAACTACTACTTCCTAAAACCCTTCGCTGGCCTCCTCAAATCATCCAACCTCATCAAATCAAAGCTTCCCTTGCGTGATGCCTTATACCAGTACTAGGAATCCTTCTTAGAGTCAGTGCCAAATTAAGCCAGCGCGAGGCTTGTAGCAAATTCTGACAGGAGGCCCATAGTTTGCCTTTAAGTAAGGGTATTAAATAAAACAAAACTGTTACAAGTAATCTTTTCTGGATTTAATCTGGAAAAAAATTGAGATGACACTTTCTGTATCTACTTCTTTCAGTGTAAGATTTTGAGGATAGCAAAGACAGTAAAATATAAATAGTAGGTGTTCAGCCGCGAGGCCTCTAGTCGCGGGGCCCGTAGCATGTGCTACTCTTGCTATAAAAATGAAAAAATAAAAATGCATTTATTTAAAAAAGAAATCCTTATTAACTAGTAGTCGGGGCTTCCTGGTAAGTAGTCAGAGACACTTGTAGTAGGAATGCCTCGCTCTTCCTTAGTTGGTATCTTACTAGGATTAGACATGAGTATTGAATAATAACACTACATGATACAAAAAAATTAGGTAACATAGCTTAGTGTATGCCTTACGGATTTATACAATTATCCTTGGGATCGGAAGCTAATGTCCACATACAGAAGTATTATCTAAGTTAAGGTTGTTCGTCTTAAAACTAAAGCGGTTATTTAAGTCTTGTTAGGAGGTTTTCGACATGTGTATAGTTGAGTGTTTGCAACCACTTCATCAGAATTAATTTACAGTTGTAAGAGGTCAAAGGGTAGATCTGCTGTAACCGGTTCATTTTATTGTATAGATATGTTGCTTGTGATAAGTTTTGTCGCTGAGCAAAAATGGTTCTTACAGGAAGGGGGGGGGGGGAGCTACAATATAGTTACCTCTTCTATTTAGGAAGGTGCTATCATAGGTTAGTTCCTTATGGAATTTTAAAATTAGGTTTAAAATATAGAGTTTTCTAACAGATAGTAAATTACTAATCGTGTAGAGAGAATCAGTAGGGAACCTGTAGGGCTTGAAATACATGACCTTAATAAGTGATCTTTGGGCCCTCTCGAGATCGAGGAATTTTGATTTGTTAGCACCACCCCAGACCGGGATACAGTATATAATAATAGATTGAGCTAATGCTATATAAACTTTGTTTAACATATTTGCGTCCATGACATGTCTTAATGTTTTAAAAACCCAAATTAATTTTCTAACTCTACTCATAGTTAATTCTAAATGTGGGTGCCAACGCAATCTCTGGTCCACCATAATACCCAAATATTTTACACAGCTGACCTTTTGTATAGTCGGGCAGTCACAGTTTGCAAATTTCGAATTGCAGATAAAGAAGTTGAATGATGCATTTTTATCGCTACTACACAAAAAAATATTAAAACAATAAAATAAATATTTTAGGTTGCTCCTATACAATACACATGACTATTTGGCGTTTTTATAGATAAAGGTACGGAACCCTTTTTGCACGGGTCCGACTCGCACTTAACCGGTTTTTTTTTATATCCTACTGAGAATTTATTTGCTCGTTGAGTGTGAGAGACCTGGAATTTAATCAACGAAGTTGCCCCAAGGAATTATTATCTTTTTAGGACGGAGAATTCTTGTTGACGATCAATTGTATTGTTATAGATTTCCGGAGACGATTTTATGTGCAGTTCTATTTCGCTTACATATCCGTAGAGGTAATGGGAAAACGCCGCGAGCTTAGTTTATGTGAATACATTGAATAATTGTCCAACCCTCTATGGTTTGACAGAGCGGATAAGACCACTACCTCTATTTCTGGCTACATAACATAACAACGGTTAGTAAATTAATCTTCGAAAGTAGCATAACCTTTCATTGAGATCTGAATGATTCAAGAGGCCGAAAGTGATCATTTGCTATCGGGTGGACTGAAACCTCGTTTTGTACCCCAAATACATTAAATAACGCAACATTATTCCTCAAATGGTTTTTTACATAGCAACGCAACATTATTCCGTATATTCGAATGGATTTTATACAAACGGTGATGTACATAAAACTACAAGATTTCGAAAAACAATCTTCTAATAAACATATAATTAGTCAGCTTATATAACAGACTAAAAATAGCTATATTCTCTAACTCTTCTTAACTAGCTTCTCCACCAATTCGCACTTGGCCAGCGCGGTGGACTATGGCCTAAAACTCTCTCATTCCGAGAGAAGACCCGTGCCCAGCAGTGGAACATTGATGGGTTGACGACGAATAGGTTCTCATTAAAGCAGCATCAAACACCGTAAATTTCCTAAACAAGTTCCCATGAGATAATCACAACACAGAGCGCAAGAAACGCTTCGTAAATTCAATTTCCTTTGAACTTGCACTCTTTATAAGTCGGAAAACAGTTAAGCACGAGAGTGAAGTAGTGATGTAATGAATGTTATTATAGGAACATTCGCGAATGCGAAAGTGAATATCCCCTGCCTAGAGTTGCGGATGCTAATATAAACGGTTTATTCTCCCTGAAAATAAACCTGTTGAAGCATCTACTATTATTAGCCAGTATATGCATAGGTACTATTTATTAGCCAGTATAAAATATCAGTATAGAGCAGTGATAGCCAAATGGTTGAAACTTGGCCTCTCAATCGGGAGGTCCGAGGTTCAAACCCAGGCACACAACATTGATTTTTCTAAATTATGTGCGTATTAGAAATTAATTATCACTGCTTTTCGGTGAAAGGAAAACCTCGTGAGGAAACCTACACACCCGAGAGTTCTTTAATAAAAAGTTCTCGGAGGTGTGTGAAGTCCACCAATTCGCACTTGGCCAGCGCGGTGGGCTATAGCCTAAAACTCTCTCATTCCGAAAGAAGACCCGTGCCCAGCAGTTGGACAATAATGGGTTGACGACATAAAATATAAAAATAGTGTAGGCGGCGGTAGCCCACCGAGGAGGTTTTAGTGGGTAAAAATCCCACATAACCCGGAGTTACCAAGGCTTCGGTGTACCTTTTGAAGGTTTCCTCACCGTCACTAAAAAAAAAAAGATGTCCATGGGCGGCAGAGACCGCTTATCATCAGGTGGACTGTATGCATTCGAACTTTAAAAAAAAAATGAATAAACATGCGAATACGAATATTCGTATTACAACACTAGATTAAACAAGAAAAACGAGCGGGTACTCGGCACAAGACACGAAGCCAGCAGCTTTCACGTTGCAGAACGAACAAATTATATATATTGAACAGATTCCATTTCACCGTACTCACGATTTCTACATTATTCAAGTAACACTCCATTTGACGCGTTAGCGGATTACTAATTTGCGTATTTCACTAGTTACGGCGAAATGAAACTGTTTCTTTCGGCACTATTTACCCGAATATGTCAGAAGGAGAGTGATGTATGTATTTATGTATGTATGTATGTCCATTTATTTTTTGGATATTGATATTGAAGACCCACTTTAATTTTTTTGAATTTTCATAACAGACGCAGTTTAATTTTAAAATAAAAAAAACGTGCGGCACTTGGGCACTGCCGCGGTAAAGCTTATTTTGCATAACATTTTTTTATCAATTTATGCGATTTTAACTATTTATTTATTTAGCCCGTATTTTTTATTTGATATTAATTCAAGTTTTTTTTCTTTAATACTAGGTATATACTATCCCACAAACAGCTGCTTACATATACCGATATCCGAGCAGCTCGTCTCGATCCGTGCAAACTTCGTACTGTCATACCATATACATACACGTTAAACGAACACTCGGCCGTGCTACGTGGTAGGCGGAGTGGGGGTGTTAGGTTTTTTCGTTACGGAATTTCTTGATTCGGTCGCCGCGCTCAAATCCCGCGATAAAAGCTATGCAATAGCTTAAAAACATCTTTTTTAATGGTTGATGATCCGAAGGCCACGAAACAACACTTGGACCTGCGTTAGCGATAAGCTTTTAAAACAAATGTATCTATCCGATCTTATGTATAAAAACCATAAAATACTATATTAAATGTTATTAACATTACGAAGACGAAAGTTTGTCAGGATACTAGTCGGATTTCGTTGATATTTGCCACACACATAGTTTGTGACCACCTATCGATTGTTTCATAACCTTTGCTATGTAAAAGTGTAAATTTAACGGACTTCCATTACTCGTTTATGTACTGTAAATGTACTTTAAAGTAATATTTCCCGTATATGTTTCTTCTTAAGTACGTACGTTCTTACACATAGCATTGTTAAAGTTTTTGCGAATTCTACTATAAATTCTATTGTATTTGCTTGCAACGTTTATGTTCAAAACTGCGTTGCAATCGATCATTCCATTCGAACTACATTGAGAAATAAAATGTTTCAGTAATTCTTGGCACTCATTATATTTATAATTATTTTTTTAATAGTAACAGTTTCTACTTTTTATCGTATCTTGTAAATAATGTCAGACCACTATTATAAATTTCATCAGTATTTTCACGACTAAATTGATATGTCAGAAAGATTGCGAAAAAGAATTCAACAATTTTTGTTAAAAATCATTGGTATCCCATTTTAATGATAGACGAAATATTGCAAATTTTACACATAAAATACCTACACTGCTACGCTCTAGCCTGCACATATCAGAAACGTCCCAACTCAGTTCATAGAGGTAGTAATGTATAAGGACATAGTTAACCTCAGGTTAGGTTCGGATCTTATTTGGAGTTATTTTATTTGCACATGTCGATGGTCAGCAATGGCCACTTACTAGCTCCACATGAACTGCATGTTTCTTTGGCATTTTCATATAGTAAAAAGAATTATGATTATGATTATAATCATAATCATAATCATAATCATAATTCTTTATTGCGTAAATATGGTGTTACATAGGATGTTTTATATTAATATAGTTCAATCATATTTCATCTAGTAAGGTATGCAAACTTAAGTTCTAAATTTTAGTCTATAAATTTTACTTTAATACCTACTATCTAAAATACAATACAATAATTATGAGAGAATAAATCTACTTAAATGTCAATTGTAATTATAATTATTGTTATTACAGCTTTTCCCAAGTCAAAAATTCAGTTATAGAATAGAAGCAATTCATTAGCAACCACTTAAATATTTTTTTCCTAAACATTATGATTAGGATAGGTATGATACATTTTTTACCAAACGAACAACTTCCGACCGCCAATGTTATCATTCAAAATGAGTAACAGACTATATCTTCGGATTTTCTCAAAACATCCGACGCATTAGCTACTTAAATTCACTTAAATTACTTATCAACTTGGAGGTTGCTTGACGGCATGCAGTTCATGCTCTAAAGGTAAGAGTAATCATTTGAAACATTCTTTACATAGTACAAATAAAACAAGCAACTCTTGCCTGCCTGGCCGGTCTGTTCACTGCCTAATATGCATGTAACATATATCTTAAATGGAGTACAAACCATTATTGTCCCACTGCTGGGCACGGCTCTTCTCTCAGAATGGAAGAGTTTTAGGACATAGTACACCGCGCTGGCCAAGTGCGAATTGGTGGACGAAGAATGAATTTTTAAATACTTTTTACTATTTGTAAGTGATAAACGAAAACAGTTTTACATACATACTTCGCTCGAAACTTCTAGACAGAATTGTAAGAAGCACAAGCAACACAAGGGTGGTGTGGCTTGGTGCTCTTACTATTTAATATAAATGGGTTAAGGTATATGTAATTGCTCGTAATTGTACGTTGAAAGAAATATAACTCAAGTATTATAAAGTCCACTTACCACAAAAGATCGTAAAGAACACTGTAATTAATAATAGAACTTTTATCACCGCCACTTAAATATAACAATCACTAAGTAATTACAATTTTACGAGTTACTAAACGACGAAAGGAAAATATACGGACGATTGTTCAAATAGCAAAGTAAGCTCGAATGCCCTATAAAACGCGCTACGAATACATGAAATGATGATTACGTGATAATAACTATGAAGAAGGCACGCTACAAAGCTACAAAGACGTTACTAAGGTAGAAGTACATACAATCTACGTGGTTTATAACACTATTTATATAGTTAACTTTGCGATTAAAACTTGAAGTCATTTAATTTAAACTTTTTTTTCTTACTAGATACCTAATATGGACCATGACATTTTATACTAAACTATTCAATTTAACACACACCAATAAAAAAATGACCAAAAGTAGATTATAACAAACATCAATGTATACACCTAATGATAACATAACTCAAGTATTATACCGTGTTTTTTTCTTATATTCCTTTTTTACATATTTTACATTCTATTTGATTTTATCTTTATATGTATATCATATCCAAGGGTTAATAATGTAACGTGATGTTGAAACAGTGATATTGGAGAATGATGTACGCACCTATAACTGGCATACATACCAGTTCATTTATTTAGATATAAGTTATTTTGTAATTTTGTATGTAATGCTGTTGGTGAGTATGTAATAAATAAATAAATAAATAACATATAAGTTCCACTAGCTTTTTTTTTCAAAAGACAAAAACTCCCAACTCCCAATAACCACAGACACGTCATCAGACAGACATAAGCACGCCATCAATCGTTTTGTTATACAACAATAATTACAGTACAGATGCAGTACAAACGTTTAGAGGTTAACTTGACCGGCGCGGGCGCATCCGTCGAAACGGTCAAGTTCACGGCGCGCCTATCATCGGCGCGCGCGCACATCTCACGTTCACGTGGACGGACGAGCTCCGGCCTAAGCTGCGTGTACACATCTAACCTTGTAATCCTTTTAAAATATGTTAGTATTTATATATCATCATATCTTATTAATATTACAAATGCCAAATTTTGTAAGTATGTGGGTTCGTTACTCGTTAAAAGTGATACATTCGGTACCTAAGTTGTCGCTATAATGAATTTGTTATCATTGCGGATCAAAAGAAATCATAAACCATTATTATCCTACTGCTGGGCAGGTGTGGTTCCCACAGTATTGGACAATTTTAGACCATAGTCCACGCTGACCAATGACTAATGCTGCTAATTGACTGACTCCAAACACTTATGAGAAAAAAATATTTTAGAGAACTTGGTAGTAGGAACGGTTGTAGTGAGAAACGGTTGTAAGAATCCTACTTCCACCATAACGCAGAAATCAGTAATTTCTGATACGCTCATGATTCAAAAAAAGAATTACCTAGCATTCGAGCCTCGAACCTGCGTTTTAAAGGACAAATTACAACCATAAGAATATCAATTCTTTGTATAAAATTATAAATACGAATAACAATACGCCTAATCCCTCTAAACCAATAAAGATGGCCGACCGACACGAAAACATCCGCTGTAACGGTCTAGTTCATGGCTCCGAAAATCGAACCAATCCATCGAAAAACACATAAATTAAATTTAATTCTATAGGTAAATAACAGAGATTACGGTGTACTGCTCATGATTTAAATGTGATTACAGGAAACGTGTACCACATAAAAACAAACAGCGCGCGACCTTGCCACCGGATGCAAAAACGATCATAAATCACCAAGCAACAAGAACACAAATTAATTTCTAATTCTCCTATGGCCATTTTGAAACATAATAAATAAACGTCAAATCAAGGAACTGATCGTGTGTGTTGATTTAATTAAAACTAAACAGAAATCGTAGGTCATCGTTTATTTTTTTGCCGATAACAATATACTTAAGAGCTCAGTCTAAGATATTTTTGCAGTTTTTTAACAGAAAAAAAGGTATCTCTAAAATTAGATTTTTCAAGCACTAAGATTAAACTTTGCTTGATTTTTTTCTTTCATTTTTATTTTCCTTAAACTTAACACCTCCTTATCTCAGTTGATTTGACCGGAAGAAAAAAGTCATTAAAACCTTTTTTATATAAAATTCTAAACTGCGAACTTTTTCATAAAAAAATGTATGTTTTTACCGCTTTCGAGTTATTGCGAAAAAACTTTTGACAATTTAACTCTTGCCGGGGTAACAAAAACGAAAAACTATACACATTTTTATGTCATAATACATTATATCGAAATAAAAGTTGTGTGCCCAATTTTCAGACCTTTTACGTGAACTATTATATATCTCTAAATATAAGACTCACGGAAATTGATACCCAATTGACTTCGGTAAACAGTTTAGCGTTGTTATTAGCTTTTCGTACATAGGCATCACATAAATATATATAGCATTTGCTCTACATGTTTGTGGAGTAAATCTGAGAATAATAATATGCGACATGTTCATTGATTTAAATGTTGTAGATATACATTACAATATAAATATAGCTTTATTTGTGTTTCCATACTACATTAAATACTCGTACGATGACGACAACAACTATTAATATGCCAATAATCGGTATAAAATTGAATTTAAAATTTTCCGTATGCATTATTGTTTTATTTGCATGGTCGTTCGCTATTCTGATGATAAAAAATGTTTGACAAATAGCTTCGTTACCGTGCACATTAATTATTTTGACCGGAATGGATTTAGCAAAAGTTATTCTTAGAATGAGGGTCAGTACCATCAGGTCGAGTTTAGAGATCACGACTTCCCCAAGTGGTATTCATTTTGTGACCCGGTCAACATCGCGGCCGCGATCGGTTGGAACTCAATAATTGTAAATATGTTGTATACTGATTGTAGCCGCTTATACGAATATATTAAATGTCTCACACTTATTTCTAGGGTGAAGCAGCTATTATGTTTCGATGGAAGGATGTTGCCGGCACACTTTTATGTGAAGCATCCATCTTAGTGCTCGGGAGTAGCAACGAATCGAACGTGATTGACTTCAGGCAGAACCCATGTCTTATATCAAGGTGCTTACAGATGTCCATGGGCGGCAGTAACCAGGTGGACTGCAAGGTCCAAGTATATAGTATTACCTATATATGCCTGTTATTAGTTCTTTATCTGTCACCAAGTTTTCTTAGGAACCAGCTGTTGTTTTACGTAGAACATCACGAAGTTCTTTAAATTAATGTAAAGTTTCATTGAAGTACAAACGCACTACAAACGGAATATTGCAGGTAGTAAATTTTAAATGGATATGAATAAAACAAAGAGGATAATCTTAAATTGGAAACGATGAAGGACTGGGTGATCCCCGCGGCCTCGCCCGCTTGTCACGTCTACCACGGTAATGAGGATCCTATGTGTTATCTAAACATAATACCGTCACTTGTGTTGTTGGTTACAAAGAATGAGTAACAAACACACATACATAATCACAAAACTTTCGCATAATAATAATAATATAAACTGAGAATAATTGTAAATTTTAATTTCAATATATCAATGACATATTTTGCATGCCTTATGGGTAGAATAAGAGGTTGAAATATTTAATCATAAGATCAATTTGTAAAAACCTTATTCAAAGCAAATAAAGAAATTATTATTACTAGGAAAGATTGTGAGGATATGTAATCTTAATATTAATTAATATTAATAAGATTGGTTCATGAATGGTTATGAAGAGATCGAATCACATATACGGTGGCATGTATAATACAGACCGTAATTCTAATCTAAATTCTAAATTCAAACCGATATTGGCACTTCTACCTTTATATATAACAGAAACAAGTAGTTAGTAGTACATATCTCTCGTCAACCCATTATTGTCCCACTGCTGGGCACGGGTCTTCTCTCAGAATGAGAGAGTTTAGGCCATAGTTCACCGCGCTGGCCAAGTGCGAATTGGTGGACTTCACACACCTCCGAGAACCATTTTTTTTAAAGAACTCTCGGGTGTGTAGGTTTCCTCACGATGTTTTCCTTCACCGAAAAGCAGTGATAATTAATTTATAATACGCACATAAATCAGTGGTGCGTGCCTGGGTTTGAACCTCGGACCTCCCGATCGAGAGGGCAAGTTACAACCATTAGGCTATCACTGCTCTTAGTAGTACATGTAGGTACTGTTAATCGAAGGCAAATTATTGCGTTCGATTAAGAGTACCTACATATATTTAATACTTATACTTTTATTTTTGATACACGACCGTAATAGAGTTCAAGTCAAGATCATCTTCGTAGCTCTGTTGACCCAAGCGTTAAGTGACCGAGTTATACTTATGGTTAAATGACCTACAAAATATCTCAATAATAAACAATCTTATACTTATTTCTTCTTTCCAATCTAACAGACGATTAGACGTAACTAAATTAGTATGTTCTTTCGAATGTTATAATCAGCATGACGTAACTGTGCGGTTATGTAAACCTTTTTTGCGATGTTATCAAAGTCAAGTTTAGATAAATTATATTTTTGCATCACAACTACAATTATTCAACGCTTCGTTATTTGTATTTTATTCTGCAACTATTAAAAACTACTAATGTAACAAAAGAGACGAAGTAAGCAAACAATTTGTTAAAAATCACTTAGAATCTATTTATCGAACGCTTACGCGTACGGTTATTTGTATATAAAACAAAATAAACATTACAAAAACGACAACACCCACACACAAAGCGTAGAAGTAAAAACCGCATTTAGATCAAAAATATGATATTCAAAAGAAAACTACCAAGACTGCATCCATAATAGGATGGGTGTGCATAACTCAAGGCAACTGCGCGTTCGCCGGACCAAAACCGGGCAGCCAAAATATCAACAACGACCCAAAGAAAATAACAGAATGGCACCATTGTTCTGGTTCGACACACTCGACCAATTTGATTTAAATTATTACTACAAGAGCCCATGCAAGCAATTCTGACGTTTATTCCGAATAAGTAAAGAGTATGTTCGTGTCACAAGACGTTATGTTAAATCTAACCTTGTACCCTTGTCCGTTTAGTGATAATGACCTCTAACGTTACCCAGCATGGTAGTGAAGCGACTCGAAAACTGATTTTACTCGAGTCAATCGAGTGTATTTGTCAAGTTTGTACTCGATTTAAAAAATGTATTGCTTGAGTCTCCATACACTCGAGTTACCGAGTCAACTCGGCGCACCGATTTGACCGAGTTGCTGTTACAAAACATTTATGTACTAGTCCACGTACTATAACAAGACAGTAGATTGATTGAACATTAGAATATAAAGAAGACGACGAGAAACGGTTGAATTCATGGGGCACAGGACCGGTTGGAGCCTCGCCATTTAGGGGAATGCTGATGCTCAAAAGGCTGATGTATGAATGAATATAAAAGTGAGAAACATGCGTAATTTTAAGTTTTCAGTAGTTCTTTCTTTTTAGCAAACTTGTAAGCCGAGTGTCCATAACACTGGAATATAACTCGAGTATTCGAGAAGTAAAAGTGCGAGTGACTCGAATCGAAAAAATCTATTTAAGTCGCATCACTACAGCATGGTAAAGACCGAAGTGGCTTTCCCCTAATACGGTCGATCGTCGGAATGTGGCCATTAATAATGGCCGTAAATGGAGGTTGCATCGCTCGGGCCACGGTCACTGGAATACTCAATTTGATAATATATTCACCTAAATTAGAAGTAAACGATTGTGTTGTGCATTTTTCTTGAGGTTTTTGATTAAAGAAAGATATGAATGTAATAAAAGAATTCAAAATATAAAACAGTAAAGATTTCTTTACAGATAAACCTAGAAATATAACCGAAGAAACGTGCTGATAGTAAGAAGTCATGGATATGGAAAGTATCGCCTATGGATATGGAACACCAGTTAAGTTGCTATTACATCCGATTGACGACCCGCGTGGCGGAGCGGTTACCGTACCGGTCTGGCTCGCAATGGGTCCCAGGTTCGATTCCCGACCAGACAGGTAATTGAATGATGAGTTTAGATTCATGTTCTGGGTCTGTGTGTTTGTGTATTCGTCTTGTGTGTGTCCATGGTATCCACGACACAGGAGAAAACCCTATTGTGGGGCTATGAGCGTAGAAAGCGTGTTTTTAAAGCGTGTTATCCTCGGCCTTGAAGACGAACTTTATCATTTCACTTGGTGAACTCTGTAAGAATACCTCGAAAAGAAGTTTCGTTCAGATATAGTATAGGTACTACACAATTCTCTTGTCCGTACTAATTAGAATGTGTGTATCGATTCTGCGAATATCGAATAGTAGACATGTTATCGTGGCAAAATCCTATTAACACCTCTCACGATCATAAAATCGCCAGTTCAATGATACCTAAAAATAATGCATCGTGATATTTATATTTAGTGTGTACAAAATTTTAATTCCAAAACGAAAAAATAAGGATGTATTCCTTTTGCTTATCACTAAGATTAAGCAAAAATATCTGCAATAATCAAGCAAACAGTAATATATACACACGAAGTACTAATCTTACTAGTGTTATAAAAGTGAGTGTGTGGAGTCCACCAATTCGCACTTGGCCAGCGCGGTGGACTATGGCCTAAAACTCATTCTGAGAGAAGACCCTTGCCCAGCAGTGTGACAATAATGGGTTGTACCCAAATGTATGGATGGTGGATGAAGACATATTGGCAACTCTTTCACGTTAAAACAACTGATGAAATTTAACACACAGATAATATTGATTAACATATTCAAAGCTCTATAAGTGTTAAACATGACATACATTTATTCGGATCGAGATACTTGAATTTTCTAGGATGCGATATATGAGCTATTCGTAATGTATGAACTTTTCCAAAGCAACACGGAACTTGGTTGATCATAGTCGCGTTACCAATCTTTGATGACCCAGGCGGAATGGCTTCCGGACCGGAGTTACACTAGTGTTATGCAACTGAGACGTTTTCCTATAAACAAGATCTAGGAAGCTTGTTAAAGCGCTCAGCTTAAAACGTGATGTATGCTTTTCATCACGATATAAATCTACGATGTTACAAACGCAAACACAAACAGGCTAAGGCGTAAGTGAATCTAATTTCTTCCTATATATCAAAATGGTTATCAGAAACGAAATCTGTGGATTTTAACGCGCAGCATCCACAATGCTAAGCAGTTCGCCTACAAAATATTTTCTTATATTTGGTTGACCTAAAACTTGAGGTAATCAATTATACACGAGAAAATTTTTTTTAGAATGCACATATTTTTTCTTGATTTTTGTACACTAAAACCTGACGACAACCAGGCAAGACAGGCTACCAGATGCAGACCAGAGCAGTCGCCAACGCATCCCCGGATTATGTATGATATGATCACATAGATGACAATTCACAAACATCGGTATACGATTGATACTTAAAATCCTGGTCTGACAAAATTAATACAAGAGACTGAATGATTACTCAGCCACGCGAAATTTGTGCGGATGACTCGTCAATACCTTTCACACTAAATAATTATACAGCCAAATTAATATTACAATACAAAACAATAGGTGACCGTGACTTACTTCGCAAAAGAAACGCTAATTCACCGAGCATTTGCACGTAGGTCCACATACAAATACACACATTTCTACCATACAACAACAGCTTCAAACACTAATACATAAAAAATGAGGACATGGGACTTTCCAAATTAGTTTCATTGCCAGGCTATTAATAAAATTGTCCTATTTATAGTTAGCACCGCTTTATATGAGACTACCAGCTTGTTCCTTGAAACTACGCATTTGTAACAGACTTCAGATGGAACTCTCGTCAACCCATTATAGTCCCACTTCTGGGTAAGGTTCTTCTTTCAGAATGAGAGAGTTTTAGGCCATCTGCGCTGGCCAAGTGCGAATTGGTGGACTTCACACACCTCCAAAAAAAATTTTTTTTAATGATGGAACTCCTGTTCTATATTAAGTTGCTTACAGTACATAAGAGATAATGTGCCATTAACATGCGTGGATTGCATGCACGTTTGCAACTTCTAAACTTCTACTTCCGTTTTATTAAAAATGTCGCCTATAAACAGTGGCTATATACCATCAATTGGAGGGCACGCTCGTATGCCACTTGGATTTCATAAAACGCATAATACACCGTATTACGTTTCCGTGTCGTAACCGATCGATCGACTGAACTCGATCCGCGTAACAGCACCCATTGACCTTTACGTTTATTAGCAGCAAACGAAAAAAAAAACACAATGAGTATATCGGTCAAACGCCAAAAAGGAATTAACACACATACGATCGAACTAACGGTACTCTCAAGGTGAATCGTTGTTGATTGACATATTATGCTTTGATCTTGCAACCAATAAGGTAAAATTATTGATTGCAATTAGTATCGAAACGATTTTTGTATTTCATTCGAAAAGATGAAGACACGTATTCTTGTTTTTTTTTTTATTATGAATGGAGGCTTTAATTAACTGTAACATTAACCGGCCTGGTTGAAGTAGCGCAGAATAAGAGAGCCTTAGCCCAGCAGCATTCTTCCAACAGCTGGTAGAAAAATGGATATGGGATTAATGGTTAACTCTGAACCGGACGTTATTAAAATTGCAACAGGAAAAGCATTAGTCTCACGCAATATCACTAATTTTAGGCACAAAAAAAATATATCAGGATCGTGATCGTGCCGATAATTTTATATCCTAAACTAATTCCGTATAATATCACGGTAGCTGTAACCGTCAAAACCGAAGGTCAAAATAATTACTCCTTAGACAAGTGTAAAAACTTAATGAGCACGATTTTTAACGAACAGTTACTCGAAAAAATCTCTAATGAAATTAGCTAAGGAAATATCTAGCAAACTCAATTTTATCACAGTATATAGGTACTTTTATACATAGAATTAATCGGAGATCTAGATTTGAATTAATCTATTTGTAAAATTTCGCGACAGACGTTGTTATACATAAGTAATCGGAAAATGCTACAAAATGATTGGATTGACTTGTAGTAGTCAGTCCCTTCATTATCATTTCAGTTTTTTTTTTTACAGTGAATTGAAATTAATTTGAACACAATGATTTAATATTAATTCACTATAATTATCTTACACCTTACTTCTTACAAGTAACAACGTTTCGAAACAACAATATTTTACTATTCCAAATTTCTGATTATAATAACCAATTCGCCTTAACAATTATAACAAGTCACGAAACACGAAAATTAAGTCAAGCAATATAAAACCTCCAACTACTATATTTACTTACATACTGTTAAAAACATAATCTTTCATGTGTGGATTTCCCCGGTTGTACAAAAAACGTGATCACGTAATGTACTGTATTAAATATTTCCATTAGCAGACGTTCTTGTTGACCCAACGTGACTCACTGTCGTTTTTCTTTTAATGAAGCCTTCAACATGGCAATGAAAATCAAGAAGAAAATTACGATTTTCGTTAGTTACGTGTACATAATATAAAAAAAAATTGTTCTCGTGCCGACTTTTCAGATGGTATTTTCTAGTAGGTATTAGAAATTTTATACAAGTCTCTAATGTTATCACCGATAGGATTTATAGATCTGTCCAAGTGAACATGATCACACCATCAACGTTACGAAGATGCGTGTGCGACACACGTACCGTCGTCTTTCTCTAGTCG
The DNA here is from genome assembly GCA_949699795.1 of Spicauda simplicius. Classification (NCBI taxonomy): domain Eukaryota; kingdom Metazoa; phylum Arthropoda; class Insecta; order Lepidoptera; family Hesperiidae; genus Spicauda; species Spicauda simplicius. Next base: position 12,533,668 of record OX453076.1, read on the forward strand.
TTGACTTGGCAGTCCAAGTTGAGGGCTTTACTTTTACTGTATGCAAGTAATGCAATATTTTAAGCGAAACAATTTGCTACAAAAAGATGCATGTTTTCCGAGATATCGCGAAAAAAGTGTTTCACCCCTTTTTCCAAAATGCGACCGGGGGACAAGGACGGCGACTCCACAAACTTGAGGTTAAGCTTCTATCGAGCCCCCCCCCCCCCCACACATGTCCCGAAAAGAAAATTGCGTTCTCTAAAAAATGCAATATTCGGCCATTAAATTGCAACATTTCAATGGACTATTATAGAATAAAAACACATAACATCAAAAATGACAGATGTCTTTGTCAAAATACCTGCTATTGTTTTTCAATGCTTAGTAATGAAACTTATTTTTACCTTTAGCGGGTGTAATAACATATTAAAATAAATTAAAAAATTTAATTGAATTTGAGAAATATTCGTGCTACTTTGGACAATATGAAGCTTTTTTAGTTAAATTACAGTCCAATTTCGATAGTTGCGACGAGTGATTAGTATTTTCTTAAACACAGCAACTAAAAGTTATAAATGTTTTACTCATATGCCACATAGCACGGGTAATTACTCACACAAATTTGCTATTTCCGTTCTAAAATAAAACCTAAGCTATCAGGGGAATTTTATTTTTATAAAATGTATTTTCCCTGGCGCAATTCCATAAAATCGCTGCAATTAACCGCAAAACCACAATACATGTGCCTCGTTTAAATGAAATTCCTTGTTTATTTAATTAAAAAATTAATGCGAGACCTTAAATGTTATGACACAATTGAAATTATGCCTATAATTCACATCAACATAAAATTTTATTAATTATATACTACTTCTCATGTTTTAACAAGTTTGTCATCAGCCCAATATTCTCCCACGACTGGGTAAAGATCTCCACCCAAAGAGGGTTGGGTTTATAGGTGGCCAGGGTCCACTGGAGTGACGTAGGACGAAATGGTAGACAATCAGCTATTTTAACATTGTAACATTCTGCAACTTTATTATCAGCCCATTAGCATACTGGACATAGATCTTTTCGAAAAAGAATGGTTTTGATCATAATCCGCAACGCTGGCGAAGTACTGATTGGTATGGTTCACGCATCTTTGTGAACTTTTTACGTTTATGCATTTTTTACATCCTTACCATGTCAAAATTAAATTTCATCAAACAAGAAATCTAACTCGCAATATAGCACCCAGGAAACTTGCGTACTCGTTTACAAATACATTGTTGACAGTATAGAGAAGGTATTGCACAAGTCGGTCCCGACAGCGCTGATTACACGGCATAGCTGGCCATTAGTGGCGCGTAACAGTGGGAAACGTGTGACCACCAACCCCATGGTTACGTGTCGAAACGTTACGCTTGCTTGTTTGTGTGTCAGCGTGCGTTTCCTAAATCGGTTTATGGAATGACTGTGTAATTGATTCGTTTGTGAGGTTTTAGTTCAGTCTTTAGACAATTTCCTCTAGAATGGTGCCTTGACGCCACGCCAGGCATCATTGAAGGCAGAGTGGATATGAAATGCAAAATATCTACAAGGAATATTCTAAGTGAATACTTAAAACAGATTCAAATCAAACGTGACCTTGAATTATCAGTAAACGTTTTTGATCTGTCCTGAGCTAGAATTAGTGTGGATTTATCTATTTGTGCACAAAAAATTGAGCCTAATATTTGCCCAAATATTTCGGTTAACCTTACTACTATTTTAGACATTTCTTATTAAAGTATATTAAGGTTTGTTTTAAGGGTCAAGTGAAGTGGATGGCTGAATGAATCCTAATTATTCATACTTATTAAATCACCTGAGTAACATTCAGATTTGTGATAAGAGTCTAATGCAAATTCCTAACACACTTCAAAATAACAAAATCATAAAGCCACCTAAATTAAGCCATTTCCATCTAAATAACATCTCTCAGAAACCGTTAATCTGTTGATTCAAAATATTATTGGCACTGGAAGTTGTGTCTCAGGGGGATATATATAGACGCTTATTCTATTTAATTTAAGACGGATGTCTCAGTACACGATCGTCACACGGTAGTTTTAAGATGATTCGGGGTAATGAACTGAAATAAACCAGCTCTCAGATAGGAGTAAAGCCAAGATATTTAAAGGGAATATGACCTAACATCCGCCACAACGAAGTATGAAATGAAGTAAGCAATAACAAGTTACTGTATAAATTATGGGTTACCTGGTAAATGTACTTGTTAGAAGTATGGTTTATTCTGTAAGCGTTTTCCTTAGAAATGTATAAACGTAGTAGAAATGTATTATGTTATTCCTTTATTGATTTAATTTACGCAAATAGGCAAAGAGGGAACGGTCCAGTAACTTTTTCTTTCCGTAATCAATTACCAGAATGTTTTTTCCCTTTGTCAATTATTTAAGATAAACCGACATTTTATTTTTCTTTTTTTTTAACTATGATTGGTTGAATTTCAGCCACTAATGGTTGAATTCGAACTACTAGATGAATACCACTTTAGATAATTTTTAACAGGCATAGGTCCCGCATTAATAATCGACAAATTCTAACATCAAAAAATCTACAGTGGAACTATTTCATTTATTTGTATAAATTTTATAAAGTTGTAGACCTTGGTACCTACCCAAGTCTACAACTATTTCTAGCAGAAATAAATGGCTAGTCCGTCCTTGTGTTTCCACGGAAGAAAGCGACTGTCGGCTTAATAGAGATCATATTCATAGAGATATTCATAGAGAGCGACCACCTTAGTCCTCGGGAGTAGCAATGCACTTATGATAAGACTTAAATTAAAACCACTGTTCTAAACAAAGTTAGTAATAGATATCCATAAGTCATAGTGTCCGTTGATCATCACGTACACTGCCTGCTTTTATGCTACTTCAATCTCGTTAAAAAATATATTGCTTGCATCGTTAATTCACACTAACGATTACTCGCAAATGAAAGTAAGAAAAAAGTTTTTGCACATTGACAACGACAGTTACACTATCCATCATCAACTCGTACTGCGCATATTTTATCATTAGTTTTTCATCGTTCAAAGCGCGCGCTTTTCGCCGTCCGCCATCTTGTGGGAAATGGCGGGAAAGTGGAAAGTGCTCCTCATTGTCAGTGTCTAGGCCGAGCCATTGTTACGTTCCCTTCCCGTGGGAGTTTTACATGTAACTTAGATGCAATAAATGCATTCTAACTTGATAATTTTCTTTCACTTGTTATCTTGTTAAATCTAATGCATATTAGGCACGCAATAATTTTCTTTGCCTGTCGACCTAAATTTCTAGGGCAGGAATTAGCACGACGGTAAGCGTCGTCTTTCTCAGCAATATATTATAGTTATCTCATTTTATCTTTTTGAAATTATCGCGTTTTCATTTAAAATACGATTCGTGTGAATTGGTCTCTAATTTCATCGGTTACTTAATAGAGCTTTTCTTCATAGAATTTATTGCATACTTTAAGAGATCATAAATATTTGGCATACCACCAAGATAGATTTAAATTTACACAAGCAACAAATAAAAAACTTTACATCCAAAAATGGAGTTGTTATATCTAACGATTTCATCGGAGATAAAATACTTGAAACTGACTCGTATAAAGGCAACATAAACAGAAACTATTCGAGTTGTTATAATGATAATGTTGTTTTTTACGATTCTCTGAGATCAGTTTTATACTAAGTGTTATTCGCACTACGCCCACGTGTAACTAGGCAATTCCAAATGCGAATAGTAATATAATTCTATGGACTTGTTTACATCTATTTTATTGCGCTACTATAGCTATTTGGCTTTAGATTATAAAAAGTTATATAGCCCTACTTCTTTATAATGTATTATTTCGTTTAAATTTTGATAAGTAATAATAGCTTCGTTAAAAAAAACGCTCAAAAAATTGCTTCTTGACTTCCAACCAATTTTAATAATGACATGATCTAAACAACGCTTATCTTCATACAAAATTCTACATATCTATGCATGTTTTTATCCAAATCTTTTCTGTACGTGCATATTAAAATGACTTACATCTAACTTGTAAGGCAAATATCAAGTCACGCATTTTTTCATCCAATTAGAGTATTTTATCATCACGTACCTTATATTATGAAACTAATGAAATTGTTATTCGCCAATTAGAGTGAATATGCAAAAACCGTTACGAAAGATAGTAAACACATGTACATTAAACGGAACACATGTATTTTTGTGCAACTGACACACGTGTCTGACTGTATGACAGATTTAAAATGTGTATCTTGAATATTAATCAGTACTAGTCGCCCGTCGCATCGGTCGAAATTCGACCGTAATTTCAATTAAAAAACTAAATGAAATGAAATGAAATGAAATGAAATGTCTTTATTTCGTATAGGCCTGCGGGGGCACTTACAAATTGTCAGTTACATTTTTTTTTCTTACACTACCACCGGATCGGAATACGACCTCAACTGAGAAGATCTCATAAAGAAAGAGATAAACTTCATATTGTCCAAAGTAGTACGAATATTTCTCAAATTCAAATAAAATGTAATAATTTTCAAGTAATTTTGAACGCGCCCGTTAAATATAAAAAGAAGTTTAATTAAACTCGATTTGGGTAACTTTGAACATTTTTTACAATATTTGTGATATTATAATCTGTTTTATATTTATTTCACCTTGTTTTTATTAAATGAATAGTGTCCTTTTTAGCTGGTTTATTAATCTAAGACAATAAATTTACGGAGAAAACAATTAAACTATCCACAATTACCCCTAAAACTCAAATTCAAAGTTATCCTTAGTTTTGGGTAACTTTGAATATAATTTTTTGAGGATATAAAATCCGTCATTAATCGAATATTTTAAGGTCTGGGTAAAATTAATTAACATTTTTTTGTTAAATAAAACCAAATCTATAAAAAATACATTTATTTTGATATATAAATACAATAGACAACTTGGTCTTGCCATATGAATCAAGGTCGATCAATTTGGTGGTAAAATAAGATACTAGTTTTTTTTTGATTATTTATTCCATCCATCCATAGGATGGACGGAACATCGGGTACCTTTGGAAGGTTTCCCCCTCGAAAACAAAAAAAAAAAGGATGGACGGAACATAGACATAACATAGGCCTCCCCTAAATGGCGCCACTCCAACCGGTCCTGTGTCCTCTGAATCCAACGGATTCCCGCTGTCTTCTTCAGGTCACCGGTCCATCTGGTAGGGGGGCGACCGGTACTCCTTTTGCCTAAACATGGTCGCCACTCGAGGACCTTTCTTCCCCATCGGTTATCGGTCCTACGAGCGATGTGGCGGCCCATTGCCACTTCAGCCTGCTAATTTTGAGAGCTATGTCGGTAAGCTTCGTTCGTCTACGGATTTCATCGTTGCGAATCATGTCTCGTAGCGAATCATGTCTCGTAGCGAAATTCCGAGCATAACCCTCTCCATGGCACGCTGAGCGACCCTGAGCCTCCGAAAAAAAATATTTTTTTATGATACAGGTAACTTTGAACCGTTCAAAGTTACCCATATATCATCCAATTTCGACGTCGTCAAAAGTTTAACAGTTTTACGCAATATTCAACATGGGATACGGATAGTACAGTTTCAAAATAATAATATACAATATACATTTTAAAGATAAACACCAAAACACACCTGTTTACGGTAAGTTTTATATTACAATTGCTATTTCAAAATGAAGCATTAAACACTTGCAACAACTTCACTACGGAAAAGGCGGTATTTTTTAAAATTATAACATTAACAGGTACCTTTTTTTACTTTAATTGCTATTACAACATTTTGGCAAACCATTTTACGCAGGTACGATATTGAAACAACAAGAAGTTTCCATGTAATAAATTAATATATTTTTTTCACAACTTTGTTCAAAGTTACACCGCTGTTCAATGTTACCCAAATTGACTGTAGCTAAGCCGCATTTAAAAGCAATAGCGGTTTTTGACAGGGACATCTGACATTTTTGACGTTATGTGTTTTCATAGTAAGACATTGAATCATGTATTATTCATAATCTAAGCATTGAATGTTCTGTTTCGTTTATTATGTATGTGTTTGTGATCAATGCACGATAGTGTGTGTAATGTGTTTTTAGTTGATTTTATGTATGATATATGCATTATTTGAAAAAAAGATTAATATTCTGCACTCCTTCTCTACGTCCACTATAACCGTGCAAAATTTAATACTAATCCATCAGCGGCATATTACTTAAAAATGCACCACAAGTTTTTGCTTCACGTATTAATAATCAGTATTTTCTTTTTTATGTAAATAATGGTTATAATATAGGTATTAATAGAAATATTAGTCATAGTACTCATGTGCTAGGAACCCAGATTGTAGCCTTATACAGATGTCTGATGACCGCTTATAATGAAGATAATCATAAAATTTAATTCATGTACATTATATCTCGGTAAAGTGGAAAACAGACACATCTGTAGCTGCCAATAAAACCATATTTTAGAACCAATGGCAACTTATGTTATGTAGGGTGGCAAAACATTTGTATCATACAATCTTAATACATAATGGTCTAATTACATTGGCATTTACTTTAAAAAGTCATAAAAAATTAAATCAATAGTTACAAATAGCAATTTATTAAAACTTAGAAGAAGCAGTTTTGCACTTATTATATCCATAATTTTATACTCATGCATAATTATTTATACACATTTAGGGACAAACGCTTTAACCACTGAAACGTCATATATAAAAATATTTCCTTGACTGAAGTGTCCATTATACACTTCAGATATTACGTATTATATTTTTAATAGCTTAACCCCGCAGCTTCGACAGCGTTAAAAAAATCGATGTATCGATTATCCCCTGGGAATTAAATATTTTCCCAAAGTAAAAAGTAGCCTATATGTTAATCCAGAATGTCAGCTACCCCCCTACCAAATTTTACTAAAATCGCTCCAGCCGTTTAGACGTGAAGAAGTAACAAACATACACACTTACAAACTTTCGCCTTTATAATATTAGTATGAAGTTTGATATGAAATATGATAATTAATTATAATTAGTTTTAACGAGTACAAGTCTCGTAAAAGCTAGCAATAAAACAACTAGTACCTGAGCTTGTAATAAAACAACAGTACCTGACGGAGACCATTATACCAACGCGTGCATTTGCATGCGTGCATTGTTTTCAACGTGATCGAGACCTACGACAACATTATTTTCCTTATCATTATAAAACGATTAAAAAACGTGACTAATAACAACCCGACAAGAGATTAACATCGAATAATGTCTAGATAATAATGACAATTTAATATTAAGCACAATATTAAGGAAGGAAAATATATAAAGGAATCAACCGCAAACTGTTATTTGTTTTGCAAAAATTGCAAAAATCGTAGTACCTTATTGGCGCCGGAATGTCGCTGGCACAAAATAACATTATTATATTCGATATTAGGTATGCTAATGTATACTTTGGACGGTCCCATATACATAAAGCGATTTAATGTTGTTTATATACGTCCGCCATTAATCAAGTAGGTGGCCGGATCGCTTTTTACTCGAATCGGTAACAGTGTCCATCATAATCGAGATACCATTTTTAGGGTTCCGCAACCAAAGGGTACAAAAGGAAACCTATAACTAAGGCTAACTAATAATGAGCTTACTCCTGAGGGATATTCCCAGAGCTCTATGACATGACGCTCTTCAAGAAAGGCCGAAAAGAGCTCTTGGTGTTGCAAATGTCCATAGGCGACTATGACTTTCCATCAGGTGCCTTGTACGCCTTATCGTTAGGTAAAAAAATCCCCTGTCCGTCTTTTTATATGTACGTAAGTCTAGTCTTTGACTAGGCTATATCTCATGAAGCATAATAATAATAGCAAGACAACGGAAATTTTCACACACGATGTATTTCTGTTGTCGCTATAACAACAATTAAAATCAGTCTGAAGTAAATATATAAGGGTGGCTCCCAAACAACAAACGTGATCTTACTGCCGGTTTTTTATAGATATTGGTACGGAACTCTTTAAGCGTGAGTTCAACTTACACTTTGCCGGTTTTTTATGCCGCCTCGTGGCGCCAATACGGTATTAACTTAAAAATGTGCTTTGTTACTGTCTCATTAGAGTGTGGATCCGGTTGTGGGTGGCGTCGGAACTTGTTTTTCGGCATCTCGCGACAGGACGGTGTGCCATCTATCGAATGTTAAGGCGAGCTGCTCACTATCGACTGTGTGACAACGTGTAGAAGCGAAACGAATTATCGGTCTCATTAATAAATAACAATGAAAAATAACATAAATACTCTATGACCTTCAGTAGATGAAAACTGGGTCTTTAGATAAAAATGCCAAGCACTGTATTGGTCGGTTAAATTCTGTGTTATAAGTGACAAGTGGCCAAGAAAGAAATAATAAATCAGTATATTCTATAGTCTGAAAATAAAAACTCGCTTGTGTTCACGTATATGGTAAATTAGTCGACAAGACAAGAGAAGAGAAAAGGATTAGTCCGAATGGTAAATCCATCTTATTCACACATCTGTGTAAGACAACCTGTCTTCCTGAAATTGATGGATGTATAAGTGATAACAAGGATGTTTGTGATTAGTTTGTGATTTGTACTGTAGCTGTGCTTTTAAATTTCTATTGTGGTGTGAGTTATTCTGTCTTCGTACTTTTTTATTTCGCGATCAATTAGCCAGCAATAGTGTACACATCTCATATTACTGCACCTTTTAAATATATCTCTCTCGACATAATCCCCAAGCGGTAGTGTGAACCAAATCTTACGTGTCTTGTGTGAATATGTTTACGATGTCGCGGGTTTTTCGCGGTGCCGGACGGCCGGCGTCGCTCGCGCGGCACGCTCGGAATGCGGAGATGACCGAGCTTTTCGGCATATTTTGCCACCTTATTAGCATATGGACGCGTCGGCGCCTGAATATTATGTGATTGACGTCCTGTGCTAAAACATCTGATTTTGATAACAAGTCATATCTAAATATACTAGTCACATCGGTCGAAATTCGACCGTAATTTAAATTAAAAAACTAAACTTCATATTGTCCTAAGTAGTACGAACATTTCTCTATTTCAAATAAAATGTAATAATTTTCCAGTAATTTTGAACGCACTCGTTACATATAAAAAGTGGTTTATTATGCTAAACCGCATATAATAGCAATAGCGAATATTTTGACAAAGACACTGACATTTCTGAAGTTATGTGTTTTCAAAGTAAGACATTTAATGTTCATTTTCGTTTATTATTGATGTGTTTGTGACAAATGCACTGTAGTGTGTGTAATGTGTTTTTAATTGATTTTATGTATGTTTTAAGCATTCTGCACTCCATCTCTACGTCCACTATAACCGTGCAAAATTTCATACTTATCCGTCCGCGGCGTATTACTTAAAAATGCTTCAAAAGTTTTTGCTTCACGTATTAATATCTAAATATATTAAGTTGAACTGTTTCCGCAACTCTCTTTTTTACTTAGCTCGTTATCAAGTTGTGATTATGAGGCACGAAATCATACGAATAACTTCTTTTCATCCAAGCAAATTAGGATTATTTACAATTGTGACTAAGCATGATTCAGGCCCCAACCAACAAGGGGTATCCCTTTACCAAAGTAGCTTTTCAAGAAGGTAAGTCCCCGTTTTGACGTTAAATGTTAATTAAGTTGTGTTTGATATTTTTTGATAAAAATTATCTAAGCACTCTTTCCCCGCGCGAATGAATAGCTGACCTCCCTAAAGCTCTTCACTGCAAAACATTTGGAGGTGGTAGAACCAGTGTAGTTCGACCGGGGAAGTACCACCGCCACTCCTATTTCTAGCGTGAAGCATTTCTTGTTTCGATGGAAGAGTGTGGTTGCCACTATCACAAGAGGCGACCATCATAGTCCTCGGGAGTAACAACGCATCTGTGATTGACTTCAGATAAAAACTATGTTCTATATAAAGTTGCTTACAAATGTCCATGGGCGGCAGTGACCACTTACCATCAGGTGGACTGCATGCTCGTTTGCTACTTCAATCGGATAAAAAAATGTTCATTAGCAACCACTATCATTCAGAATCACTCGTACTCAATAGGAAACTCCCATGGTTCGCCGAGAACCGGCTTAGTGAGCAGAAGAGGTCGCGTTACCTTAAATTGGTCACGGTTCACGGTCGACGGAATTTGTTGGAAATTTTTCAGATTTGACGGCGCCACTGTTTATGTAGCAAATTGCGGCCGGCGAGACGATACACATAACTAATTAGGTAAACATATTTAATAATCTTTTGATATATTTATAGCGTATCCGTGTTCTATATACGTATCCGATCTAACAGGAGGTTCAGTGTGTGTAGTGGTAAAAACTAATAGCATTGTTTTAGACATACTTTCCGTCTGTGTGTTACAGTTGTTCTTTATTCTTAGGAGTGGACACTGACTTACTGATATTAGAGCGGTTCTTAGAAGGGGTGGTAAAATCCGTGTTCGATCTTCTATATGATTTCAGTTTAGTATGTTTGGAGATGGTAATCATTCCTCAGCGTCAGTGTCACGTTATCATGAGGTCAACGACCCGCCATTTACATCGATCCGCTGTTAAACAGTGAAATCCTTTATAATGCAAGGATCGAACTATAACAGAACAAAATCACAAAATTAAGGAAAGCATAGCGTATATTATTTCATAATGATGGTGAATCCATAATCAGTCATTACAACGGTAGACGTGACAGTAGCGAACTGTTCCATCTAGCCCTTTCTGCTCACTACATCATCACTCTTGCAGACTCAGCATTCCTTACCGTCCAGTCCAGGCAACCATTCCCCATAGTTAGTCTCACTTCAACTTCCTAATCATCCGGTCGTGTCGCCCACAAATCAAATCTTTTTTTTAAAAACCCCTTTTTCCTTGAGGCTTGTAACAGAACGAAGCCACGGGAGTAACCTAGTATAACGAAAATAGACTTGCCACGGTGTTAAAAACTATAAATACAGTTTAACAAACATACAATTTGCGACGATCAAATCACGATGATTACGAACGCGTGAGTGCATCCGACGGTGTCGAAGGTCGTTCCACACGTGGTACCACATGTGTTCACCACGTACATACGTGATAGTGATGTAATGGATATTCGCATTCGCGAATATTTGCATGTTATTAGTTCGAATGTTTTCTCGTCAACCTATTATTGTCTCACTGCTGGGCATGGGTCTTCTCACAGAATGAGGGTTTATGCCATAGTTCACCGCGTTGGCCAAGTGCGAATCGGTGGACTAGGTTTTTAGCAAAAAAATAGACACTAGTGCGAATGTTTTACGAATATTGCAATTATTATGAAATTTTATAATTAAAATGCTTCGCAAAAAAAAAGTTCGCGAATTATATCCAACTTGAAATCGAACTGCAGTTTGACGACCGAATAAAAGTCATCAAATCTGCATCCTTCAGCCCTCTATACCAAAAAAATTAAGAAACAACAATATTGTTTTTTTTTATTTTTTTATTATTCCTAGCATATATTTTTTTTATCTGACTGAAGTAGCAAACGAGCATGCAGTCCACCTGATGGTAAGTGGCCACTGCCGCCCATGGACATCTGTAATCAACTTCGTACAGAACATGGGTTTCATCTGGTCGCCTCATGTGAAAATGTGCTGTCAACCACATCTTTCTATCGAAACGCAAGAACTGCTTCACGCTAGAAATAGGTGTGGCGGTGGTAATTCCCCGGTCGAACTACACTGGTTCTACCACCTTGCAAATTCGCGAATACTGTTGGTAAAAGACATTTTCATTCCCATTCTTGAACGTGCAAATAATGACATTCGTTACACCAGTAGTACGTGAGTTTAATTTCCGACTGCTCAGTACCGTTTGCGGTCTAACTACGGTTCTGAGATGCGTTACCGGATTAACGATGATACATAATAGTCTTGTTTACATAATGTTTAAACAAACGGATTCGTAACCAACCTAGTGGGAAATGGGAAATATCTAACCACTAATAGGACTTTATGCTTTCCTCAGGTAATTTGCTAATGAAATATATCTTATTCAATAACAGTTAAGTTGCTGATTAATACGAATTTACAATGCCAATTATTTAATATATTATTTTTTATTACATTATTTTCGACTTATATTAAAATGCATATTTTTTTGCTATACTTATAAAGTCGAAATAAATATTTCAAATATTAAATATGTATGTCAGCACTTTTGTCACACTAAATTACGTGGGCAAAGATTCGATAGATTTATTATTTGAATACAGGAATTATCTTTAATTAGAAATGTAGAAAATGTGTTTGGGAAAATAAGAAGCTGGTAGCTTCGGTTTCGTCCCTTTAGTTCCGGGATCAGAATAGGGCTACGGCATCCCTGGCTGGAAGGAGCCCGATGGGGCAACGCGCTCAGAGGATTCCGGTTGAGGTCGTTTCGAGATCACGGAATCCTCTTTATAGCGCCGAGGACGGCCATCAGGGGGGTTTAATCCCACATAACCCTGCGTCGCTGCCACGGCGTTGGGTACCTGTTGAAGGTTTCCCCTCGAGAACAAAAAAATAAAATAAAAAAAGGTAGCTTTGGTCTAAACTTAAGTTTAAATTACGAACAGTAAGTCGACCGCGTTACTCATCAAAACTGCTAATTAACATGTTAAGAGACCTCCCGAACTCACTTATCAATTCCGAGCGCTTCTCATTTCATTACCCATTTAGGGCTAAGTCAAATGAAGCATTAATTACATTGCTACGTAAACACACGCGCCAACTGCTAATGAAACCGAATTCCGTGGTACCGATTAACGGAAACGGTATGCGCATACCGAATACACTTTTTGTAATTTCGAAAAAACACACAAAATGTTACCCACAGGTTGTAATGTGCCCAATGAAAACGGTATTGAGAGCAAACAGCGGACGTTGCGATACCGGCTATCCTTTCCCTATTGATCAATGAGGATTTATATTTTCTATTTGTTTTATACCTAAGGGTATATCTGTATCCCGTCTGGGATAAGTTGTCGTAATTTTTGTATCTCTAATTTCAAAACGTCTTGAATGAGCAAATAAATTTCGCCACAAATATATTACATTTATGTTCAGGTTATATCTCTATATATTAATACGTAAAGCAAAAATTTGTGATTCGTTTTAAAAATACTGCCGTAGAAGGAGGGGTACGAAATTACGCACGGTTATAGTTGATATGTAGAAGGATTGCGCAATGCTATTTTTTTTTCAAATAATGCTTAAAACATACTTAAAATCAACTAAAACACATTACACTCACTACCTTGCATTTGGCACAAACATATACATAATAAACGAAATAGAACATTCAAAGTCTTACTGTGAAAACGCATAACGTCAAAAATGACAGCTGTCTTTGTCAAAATACCCGCTATTGCTTTTAAATGAAGCTTAGTTAATAAAAGTCCTTTTACCTTTATGGGATGCGTTTAAAATAACTTGAAAATTATTACAATTTATTTAAATTAGAGAAATATTGGTGCTACTTTGGACAATATGAAGTTTAGTTTTTAATTTAAATTACGGTCGAATTTCGACCGTTGTGACTAGTGTGAAAAAATAGTTCACACTTATAGCTTCGTGGCTACCTTTTTTATCATGTTTGAAGACAAATCTAGTAATCTTTGACAAACACAATTAATGACATAACCAAATTCCACTAGACAATATTGTTTCATTTTAATATGTAACGGAGTTTTGCCGATATTTCGACCCAGTTGAATGTATCGCGGTCACGGCCAAACTCAAAAATTCAAAAACCGCATAGCTTGAGTATCCGTTACGATTATAATTCAATATAAAATATTCCGTATGTGCAAAATGCAAACAAGCAAAAAGACTAGATGATACAAAGTCAAAAAACAAAAACCCGGATTTCTCAAGTCATAAAAGTATTAAACAATTCTTCCGCAAGCTATTTGTTAAGCTCTACACTGTAACTGTTGAGAATCACATCGAATATGTAACACGCACAGTAAACATACTAAGTATTCTATACAAGTATACAGAATCTGTGCAAAAGCTTATATTTCCCATACGTCCAGTCCACTTTCTAAAATCTAAGTTACGTCCGCGGGAACTGTGCTCGCGTCCGTTGCATAATTACACCTTGCTGTTGTATTGACGGTAGATGAAAGTATATTTTTTTTTTTTTTTTTATAATTTAACCTAACGATAAGGCAGACGGGCTACCTGATGGAAAGTAGTCACCGTCGCCTATGGACATTTGCAACACCAGAGGAGTCGCCAATGCATCGCCGGCTGTGAAGGAGAGCTCTTTTCGCACCTTTCTTGAAGAACCCCATGTCATAGCGCTCCGGGAATACTTCAGGAGGAAGTTCATTCCACAACTTGCACGTCCGTGGCAAAAACGAGCGTGCAAACCGAACCGTGGAGGACCGCCACGAGTCCAGTTGGTGTGGATGGAACTTCATCCTTCGGCGAGTGGTGCGGTGAAGAAAAGGTGACGAGGGCACCAAAATACTTTTCTTTTTCACCAGGTCAACCGATGACTTGAAGACAGCAAGAAACCCTTGGATTGCGAATAAACAGCACCGATTGAAGCGGCGCCGTTTAGTTGAGGCTTATGTCCAGCAGTAAATCACAAAAGGCTGATGGATGAAAGATGGGTGTTCTACCAAATAAAGGTTATTTATTCTCGACGATATTTGTAACATTTAATTTCATTGATACATAAAATAGGGCAATAATAAATCGAATAGTTAGGTATTTCCTCATTTCAAATTCAGTAGAATCGTCAGCTACTTCGGTTGATCTATGAAGTTGAAATCCAATAGAATTATACCGGCAATGATTAGTTATTACCTCGCAATTTCAATAAGGATTATCGATACATGCCTAAAACCTACACATATGGACAAGGCAGTTGCTTGTCTATAACAATTTGGAGGAGCAATTAGTATAAGGTAAAACTAAAACTAAAATAGTGATCGCTAAGTGTCTACTCCATTGTATTACGAAACGACCTAAGATTTTTGGAGACAAAACGTACATAAAACATCTTACGTCCGTGAGACAGATTAAATTGCTTTGAATTAAGTACTGTTACGTACAAACACGTAGCAAACTTGTAATACGTATACCATTATATTAATATAGAATTATATCCGTATCAAAAGATTTAACTCTCATCCATTGCATAACTTGAGAACACATCACAGACAAACTAGGTTTGTAAGTTTGTACGCAATAAGTTTTATTCCATTAAAATCTGTTCTAGACATTAGACTTAGCTTCATTAAACTTTTTAATGGTACCCAATGCAAAACGCATTTAGCCTTCAATCCGGGCTGCAATCATGTCATCTTGGATAGTAGTTGAGAAACATTGTATTAGTGATTTAAAAACATCTCGCATGGGGTTTAAATATTTGACAACCATTACTATTCCGCGTTGCAACTGCTAGGTATAATCAGTGTTTTCCCTGTAGTTCCGGGACCAGAATAGGGCTAAGGTACCCTCTGCCGTAATAGAAGACTAAAAGGGGCTTAAGGGGGTATCGCGCTCGAAGGACTCCGGTTATGTTCCGCTGGAGATCCCGGAGTCCTCCACGCAGTGCTGAGGACGGCCACCGGGGCGGGTTTTAGTGCGGCATCCCACGTAACCCGCGTCGCTCCCACGGCGTCGGGTACCTTTTGAAGGTTTCCCCCTCGTAAGCAAAAAAAGAAAAAAGGTAGAATCACTGTAGTTCGACAGGCTCAAACCTATTACAAGCGTAAAGCATTTTTTACGTTTCGATGGAAGATGTGGTTGCCGGCACACTTTTATATGAGGCGACGATAATAGTTATCTGGAGTAGCAACGCATTCGTAATTGACTACAAATAGAACCTATGTTCTATTCGAAGTTGCTTACAGTCCATGGGCGGCAGAAATAAAAAGTATTGCAAGAGACTTTGTGCCTAGTGAAACAGAAAACACTGTAATAATTCCATATAATTATAATAAGAATAAAGTTATTTTATTACACAGGATAATAATAAATTGCGAGGTAGATATTTCCGTAAACTATCAACTTCCTTACTGCCACACGCTACGTAATCGTTCACAAAGTAAAACTAACAAGATTATAACTAACCAACACAGCATAGAATTTAATCATAGATGTTATCCAACAGAAAAATAGAGGAAAAAAGTAGAACGGTCAGGTCGTCAAAGCATAAAGACATTGAACGGCGTTAGTGTTTATCATCTGTATCGCTTACATAACCATTGTTGCCATAATACTGGCACAGTTACGCCAATAATGTTCTGTGTATGGATTAAAATGTTGTAGTCTAACCTACAATAGAAAATTTTGTGAAATATATAGAACTTGAAAAGATATCATTGGAAATATATGTAGAAATACAGTACTGAACAATCTTATACAAAAGCTGAGATTAACTAAAAATTACTACAATGGAACTTTGTTAGGGGTAATTACTCAAGTCTAATGCAAATGTCAAACAAACGAAGGGTGCAAGATTCCTATTCAAAAAAAACAAGAATACCGCAGATATAAACTAGGAAACTGAAGTAGTAGTGACGATGGTACATTTAAAACACACACCAAACCATTACATCGAGAAGAACAGCCCTTGACATTGTTGACAACAGGGCAGAAATAGGCATAGCGGTGGTAACACCAGAGCCAAACCACGAATGGTACGGTGGGCCAAGAAAGTGGTGTACCAGTTTAGATTTCGTTTCCTAGACTTTAAACATTACATCAAAGTTCATAGTAAATATCACTGAAAGAGATGTATAATAATGACGTACCTAATTAAATGATGAGAATATATACGTCATAGGTCACATATTAGTGCAAAACATTTTGGTCTTTAATATAAATGGATAAAGCATTATTTTATGCACTGAAAATTTAAACGTGCTGAAAAAAGTAATAAAAATTATTTCAATTGACATTTTGTCAAATAAATGCCAAATTATTTTCCTCGGTAAAATCGATACCCATAATTTTCGCGATATTTTGCAAAAAGAAAATACAAAATCATCCTCAATGCCTGCCAACTTGACCATTGCAGAAAGGGCGCAAATAATAGCCCAATTTAACGAAGGATTCAATATTAGTGCGATATCGAGAAATTTAAATACATCGGTAGGTAATGTTATTTTACTTTTGAATTTAGCTTATTTATTTTGATATCAAGCAGTATAAAAGTGTATAAGTAATTTCTTATTTTAGAGACGTAGTGTCCGGTTTTGGATTCGTCGCGAAGGAGAGGAAGGAAGTTTGATAGATCGCAGAAGAAGTGGTCGCCGCCCTGCTCTCTCCAATAACGATAGAGAATTTATGAGACGGGAGTATGAAGTAAACGGTTTTAGACCGACAAATCATTTTGCGGAGATGTTCGATGTGAGTGCACAAACAATAAGGAACCATCTACATTACATGGGGTTGCATCATAGGCATTACGCCAAGAAAATATATTTGACGGATGCTCACAGACTTGCTCGTTTGAATTTTGCCAGAGAGCACTTGGACTTTGATTGGTCTAATACAGTGTTTTGCGATGAAAAAACATTCAAATCAAGTCAGCATGGGCGACTACACCTTTGGCGTAGGCATTCAACTCGTTATAGGTATGATAATGTAATCCCAAATAGAGAATCGGGACGAATTTCTGTAAATATTTGGGGCTGGATGAGTACGGATGGTGTTGGAGAATTGTGCTCATTACCTCCTCGAGCGACGGCTATAAATTATATCGACGTGCTTCAAGATGCAATGCTTCCGACAGTTCGTAATGTTTACCCAGAAAACGAAGTTTCACAATTTGATTTTGTTCAAGATAATTGTTCAATTCATAATGCAAGAATTGTAAGAGCCTGGTTTCAATCACGCACTGACATAAAGCTAATTTCGTGGCCCTCAAGATCACCGGATCTAAACCCAATAGAAAATCTTTGGGGTATTATGGTCCAAAGATGGTCGCATCAAAACGATAGAACCAAACAAGCTCTTGAGAGCCACTGTAATTTAATTTGGGATGAAATGCGTGGAACTGGTATTTGCTCACGGCTTGTTGGTTCAATGAGGTCTCGACTTTTAGATGTCATAGAAGCCAATGGCGGTTTCACCCGTTTCTAATTTTTTCTAGTACTTTTCCTCATATTACAGGTTTTGATAATTATTGTAAAAATTTAATAAAATATAAAAACATTTACAATCTTTCTTTTCTGACATTATAATACAATTAGTACCGAAATTGTAAAACTGAAAAAGAACTTGGCTGATTGTTCTAATTCTTTTTTTATCATATTAGCAAAATTTAAAACTAAGAACAAAACAAATGTCACGTATCGTTAAAAATAATGAGATAGAGATGACACTAATATTTGTCAGATCGATTTGCAAGCGAAACTAACCTTTATCGCCTATGAATCTGTAAGCGGCTTTCAACCTTAGGGTGGTAAACCAGTTCTTTGGCCGACTGTACAATATCACTAGTACCAGTTTATGTTTTTCCAAAAAAACAATGTTTACGCTCTCATCCATCACTGCATAGTACATTGCAAATTATAATCGAATACAAAATAGCAAACGTGCATTGACAATGTATCGGCTAAAACATAAACAATTTTCGTTTTGTGGAAAACCTAGAGAAGACGAACTACGGGTACTTGCTTCTAACTTAAACTTAAAATCCTGTCCTTTTAACACTATTACATAAAAACGAAGGTTAGTGACACAATTAAGGCGTAATGTATTTGTTGACAACGAAGCATCGACCTTGAACGAGATCAAAGCCTGCACGAGGCGGATTCTGCTGTCAGATGGCGCAATCAACTGGTCATTTAATATCTCGGGTCCGCTCTTATGGCTTTACCGGTAACTCCCATCAAACCGAGATGGGTACAGAAAGCCTTGGCCTCTACCTTTTCATAGTTTTTGTTTGCTTTTTGCTCTTACATTCCATCATCGCTCTTGAGAATGACACGAAGTTCATCAATCCTTACTTTTGTTGGTTCATTTGGTGTTAAAATATTACGTTATATTTTTTAAGTTTTTTTCTTAGTTATTTTCGGACCCACAAGTTAATAGTAATGAGTATAGTATAAATTATTTGCGTACAATATTTTACAATATTGACTAATGAGGAGTATTAATCGAAATAATGTATCGCTGTATTTTTTCGTTATAGTGACATGGCACAATATTTAAAATATAGTGATGGGCTGACAGCAGAATAGAAAAATATTAAGCCATGTTTTTTATACTTCATTTTTCCTACAAAGATATACTATAGAATCGCTAAAATTAGTGTAAACTATGATAAAGACTCAGAAAAGCGGAGTACGACTTCATCCGGTTATTTTTTTTATGTGATACATTAATAGGTCAGGTTGTTATGACATTTACTGTTTTAAACATAGACGAACCTATTTCGTAGACGCCTAATAGATAAACAGCATTTTTGTACAAACATGTCGATGAACTCACTGGTATATGAGATTGGCTCTAGGTAATATAGATGTAATAATATCAGAGAGCAGTGATAGCCTAATGGTTGACCATTAGACTGAACCTTGAACCTCCTGATCAGGAGGTTCAGGGTTCAAATCTCAGGCAACACTGATTTTTCTAAAATTATGTGTGTATTAGAAATAAATTATTTATCGCTGCTTTACTGTGAAGGAAAACCTACACACCTGATAGTTCTTTAAAAAAAGTTCTCAAAGGTGTGTGCAGTCGCAATTGCCAATTCGCAATTGACCGGCGCGTTAGACTGGCCTAAAATTCTCATTCTTTTCTGATTTCTAATTCTGAGATTAGACCTGTGCCCAGCAGAGGAACAGTTATGGCTTGAAGGCGAATATCAGAATTAAGTCCTGTATTACGAGCCTATTCGTTTCCTCCATCTACATCTGTTAAGTGTTTAATCATAACGAGTCACAACATAGTAAACTGGTGTATAGATAAGAAATCCTTTTAGTCTGACCGCAAAAAAGTACATTGCGCATTGCAATAATGCATTATTTGATTAAGTTCGTGTTCCCAGTGTCCGCATTTGTATGCTAATTGAGTTTGTTATAGACCGGATGTATTGTTTGCCTCTTGATATACCTACTTACGATTAGGATCGAATCCGCGTCTGGCCAGCCAGTTTTTTCTTTTGAATTCCAATGGAAAAAAATACTCTAGTTCGTGCTTATGTAAAGTCGTTTTATCTTGTTATGATGTTCTAGAACGATAGAGACAAGTTGCTAGTATTTTTTAAAACTGGATCGATTTATGACATTATATTTACTCTTTTGGTTTTATGACGACCCGCGTGGCGCAGCGGTTACCATACCAGTCTGACGCGCAATGGGTCCCGGGTTCGATTCCCGGCCGGACAGGTATCTGAATGATGAGTTTAGATTCCTGTTCTGGGTCTGGGTGTTTGTGTATTCGTCTTGTGTGTGTCCATGGTACCCACGACACAGGAGAAAATCCTACTGTGGGACTATGAGTGTAGGAAGCGTGTGTTTTATTTATTTTTGAGATAGGTAACGTGAGGTTGACATTGCATCATAGGAATGCGTTTTGATACAATAGGTACTGCGACTCAAATGCGATCATGCATGACGAGATTGACGAGGGATATACGAGAGTACCAGTGTCCATCAATTCGCACTTGGCCAGCGCGGTGGACTATGGCCTAAACTCTCTCATTCTGAGAGAAGACCCGTGCCCAGCAGTGGGCCAATAATGGGTTGTGAGATACGAGAGTAAAATCAAAAAATTCTGTTATTGTTGGTAAACCACTTGTGTACAATAAAGAACACAAGCGTTTCTAACGTTAAAGGAAAAGGTTCCCAATATAGAAGCTTTTATTTTTAACAGCTAAATTCTTCCGGTTAAAGATGCAGAATACTAGAAATTAATTATTTTAACTTCCATAAATGTCCACTATGTCCGCCCCTTTTAGTTTTGTAGTCTAACAGTTGTTTCGGACGGAGAGTAATTTTTTTATCCGATTGAAGTAGCAAACGAGCATGCAGTCCACCTAATGGTAAATAGTCACTGCCGCCCATGGACATATGCAACTTAAGCAACTTTAAATAGAACATGGGTTCTATCTGAAATCAATCACAGATGCGTTGCTACTCTCGAGGGCTATGCTGGTCGCCTTATATAAAATGTGCCGGCAACCGCACCCTGCCATCGAAACGCAAGAAATACTTCACGCTAGAAATAGGTGTGGCGGAGGTACTTTCCGTGTCGAACTACAATGGTTCTACTACCTTGAAATCGTTTCTACTAATTCTTTCTAATTTTTTGATATATATATAATTTATTTATCATTCTAATTAAATATAAAAAATAATTATTGTAAGTATAAACAAAGTAATTAAAAACATAAAAAGATACAAATACATTTGCAGACACTTCTTTCCCCTAACCACCTTTAATGTAATCGAAAATCCTATGTCCATCGATGGTATTCTGGGCTATCTTATACACGCGAGACCGATATACTTTAAACTCTGAAATTATTTTAAACTTTTAATCACAAATCATGTACATATACAACCTACACGTATAATTAAGCTTACATTAGGACAAGCAGCGAAAAGTCATAAACTCGGCTGACGTTGCGCGCCATAAATATCTAAGTTCTTAATACTATCAGATGCGGCAGGATCCGCGTATATCCCACTCGTTAGCGTTTCACTAGGGTTGTCAACGCGCACGAGTTATATTCAAAATTTATGGCAAAAGTATTTCTAATAAAATATATCAAAAGTTAGTTTTTTTTTTATACTTTAACCTAACGATAAGGCAGACGGGCTACCTGATAGAAAGTAGTCACCGTCGCCTATGGACATTCGCAACACCAGAGGAGTCGCCAATGCGTCGCCGGCTTTGAAGGAGAGCTCTTTTCGCACCTTTCTTGAAGAACCCCATGTCATAGCGCTCCGGGAACACCTCAGAGTGAACGGTACCGAAATGCAAATTGCTCCTTGTTACGTTATTACTTTTAATGATTGCGTTTTCTTAACCTTCGTGCATATGAATGCAATGAACGATCATAATAAAATAGATAACAATAATAATAAAGATAAGAAAAGAATGTTAATGTAATGCAATAAATGTAATGAAATCCTGCAGAATGTATATCTTAATTTATTCTAAAGTAGCTTTTACCTGCGGTTCCACTCGCGGTCAAAGGCCAGTGATGTTACAATAATTGGTTAACTCTGCCCATTACGGGCATAAAAAAAAAATAAAAAAAAAAATTAACTATACCCTTGGAATAAAAAAATCTAATTTTTTAACTACAAAGTCAAAGTATTGACTTTACCAACACTATCGAAACCTTTTTATTTCCACAGTTCCTACAACTCATCTGCTAGAGTTCACGCATGTTTGGCGTCACTCAATTTGATTTGTATACTCTTGCAAATCTGTTCCAACTTGCCAACCATACGCAACATCCGACGCCGAATCCGCAATCCTGCCAGTACGTCGACCTTGCCCCACGGCGCCACAAGGACCAAGGACGCTCAAGGTGTGATGTTGCCATGGACGGCGATACTGTTGCCGGCCGGTTTACGACCGCGTATTCGGGTAATCCGATTTTGTTCGATTTGAGGTTTATCGCTTATCGAGATGCACGCAATCGACGAGCTTCGGAAAGTTTTGAATACGAAAGGGATCACGAAAATAAGAAATGAATCAAAAATGTCATAGAAATAACAATCACCAGCAGAATTGTACTGCAATAAAGATAATCAGGTAGATTAGTATTGAAAGATTGGCATTGACAAATTACTTGTTAAAGATGAATCACAGTGAGATATATGCAAATCAATTTAAAATAATTACAATTTAAAAGTAAATCTGAAATTAACATAAAACGTAATGATCAAAAAAATGCCTAATGAAACTTAAATGGTAGCTACGAGTAAAAACATAATTATTTTCGACCGAGATATAATATAATGTTTCCAGCCGTTGGACTGTTTTTATGTAGCGACAAAAACTTAATAATTGCCACATCGTTTACAGAACGAATTATTGACAATCTCAACTAAATGGAAGAGCACGGCGTTCATAAAGTGATTAACGGAACAATAGACCGCATCAGGACAAATAGAGACACGTAAGACGACTTTGAATTTTAGATATCACAAGCTTTTTGTATACCTACTTCCTTTTTACCAAACAACAAAACTACGTAGTTAAAGATGTAGCTAACAAAAATAATACACAAGCAGCAAAAATGTTTACACTATGCAACTTTAACGTTGTAAAGGTCAGAGAAAAGTTAACATTTTCAGTCAAACTATTTGACTTTTAATATTTTTTGGACTTTATGTAATACGATAAAATCACATGCCAACTCGAACGAGTCTTCGAAAGGTCTCAGAAAACCCGTCCACACAAAAAGGGGCCCACTTGCAATTTGCTGCCTTTTTTGTCTTAATTGTGATTGCATAACAGCAAGATATACCGACAGTGGTGCTAACATATTACCGAAACGTGCTAAATATCGAACTAATGAGAACGAGGTCCCGAATTGCAACATTTCATGAGAAATGCAGAAACATGAGGAATAATTAGGTACATTAGTCATACCACCAAGTTAAGAGGTACCATTACCCTAATTAGAATTTTAAAAAAATCGTTTTTTTATTTAACGCTATTTTAAATGAAAATTAACTTTACTAACAAACAGAAGGATATACGATATAATAATACGATGCAGGCATCACTGTACAGATGCAGATTTTTCACGACTTATCTCTAAAATAAACTTTTAAAGCGACGTTCTTAAAATGACGTTTTTACAAGTCATGTTAAAAAAATCTCTTAAATTACTGAACTGCTACTTATGAAAGTTATACCACTTATTTTTATGATAAAAAGAAAAATGTATTTTTCTTAAATATTAAAAGCATTGTCATCAGAACTCAGTGTTCCAAATTTCATCTCAATCGGACACTATAAAGTGATTTAGATTCAGGTTACAAGATTTGACCTAATCGCATATACTTACAAACTTACTCACAGGCATTGTAAGTTAAATAAAAGCTTTAAAAAAGTGCAAAAACAAATAACAATAATTTAACAAAAATAAAGAAAGGTCACAGGCTTAATGGGTGCGTACCAAGCTACATATTTTATGAAATATTTGGAGAAACAAAACAACATACGAATCGAACCAGTTTCAAAAGCAGACATCGTAAGTCATCGACATTCAAACGCTAATAATGCGCCTCATTTTGTTATAATCAGAAATAAGACAAATATAGCTAAAAGAAAAGAAAACCAAAATCCGTTTCCAAGTTAACATACGATATTCATAAATATTAAACATTACAGAATTATTTTATAGGTGACGCAAATACCTCCATTTAAATGATCAGAAAAATAAAGCGGTCGAATGATAAACGAAAGCACTGCTGATTAAATAATGAGCTCGCAAGAAAAATATAAGGATGGCGCCAACTATATCGGCGTTCGCATTTTATTAGCCATCACCTAACTTTACTCAGCATCTTGAACCTATTATTTATACGACGACCTTCGTAGTTTATACCCACATAGGATACATAAAAAGCTTAAAGTTCAAATTCTTCACATTCCTAACTTTTTTGCATTTGATACTTCCTCATTAATAACTGGTATAAATTCAATACACGCGACATTTCAAAAATGATTATTTTGATAATTCGAGCACACCACAACTTACATCCGTCGATAACAATAATAACACATATCTAGAGATCAAATCAGATTGCCTAAATACTTTGACGTCTCTGACAAAGGCAACTCAATTGCGAAGCAATTAAAAGTTACGCAATCTAACTTGCAACTAATTAACGAAATCTATATTACGAAACAATGGAAAGAAGTTGTAGTGTCGCCATTAGAGAAGAATTCCATAAATGTGGGTGAAAGTAAATGTATCAGAATAACGAAAAATTACATAAACCGCAAAGCACCGCGAGAAACAATCAAGACGAGGCAATTCAATTTATTGTCAAAAGCGGTGTGATTGCGAAAAGGGTTGGTAAAGCTACGAAAGATTCTAACGTCGATAAAAGCAATTTTTAGGAATTCCACGTGTTTGTTCGTGATAAAAACGATCGATAAGGCCGCAATGCACCCGAAAGCTGTCATGAATATTCGATTACATAATTTAGCGGCAGAGGACGGTCGGCCGGCGCCTCGTCCGATGGCACGCGGTGCCATGAAACTCCTTATATGGACACCCTGCTCGTTCGGTTCGACAATGCTATTAATGTATCAAGTTTTTACCTTCATTCGGATTTTCATTATAATTTCGTGCCTTTTGTTTATTTTCC
This sequence comes from Spicauda simplicius, assembly GCA_949699795.1. Lineage (NCBI taxonomy): Eukaryota > Metazoa > Arthropoda > Insecta > Lepidoptera > Hesperiidae > Spicauda > Spicauda simplicius. The sequence goes on from OX453076.1 coordinate 12,559,058, forward strand.
TGTTGGCTATATTATATAGACTTATAAGTATCTATTGATATATTTTTAATGAGCCATTATTTGGTCGACGTAGAGTTAAAACTGTTTTTGACTTTTCATAATAGGGAAAAAATTAAATTGAAGAGACGTTTTATTCTCTTTTATTTCAATTATCCCCAATTTCATTCTATATATTATTCAAATGCAGATCCTTTAAGACAGGGGGTTCTCAACCAGTGGGCCGCGTCTCAAGGGGGTATAGAGAAATTTCAAGGGAACGGAAAGCGATCACATTTTAGAAAAAAAAAAACACGCTTTCTACACTCATAGTCCCACAGTAGGATTTTCTCCTGTGTCGTGGGTACCATGGACACACACAAGACGAATACACAAACACCCAGACCCAGAACAGGAATCTAAACTCTTCGTCCAGATACCTGTCTGGCCAGGAATCGAACCCGGGACCCATTGCGCATCAGACCGGTATGGTAACCGCTACGCCACGCGGGTCGTCAGAAAGAAAATATATAATAGTATTTTACGTGTATAATTTATATTTATTTAGGAAGTAAAGGAGCGGAGGTATAAAATATTATTATTAGTCCGGAGGGCCTCAACAAAAAGAGATTGTTTGAAACCCTATTTTAGACATGAATTGCAATATTTTTATGAGACCGTTTCAGGAAATTAATATGAAATCAGAAGGTACAATCCTAACCCATAAAAATCCCGAAACCATGTCAGGTCGTCAGAGTTACGGACTGGTCAAACGGTCAAAGCCGAGCGCCTCGGTGTCGTGGAATGTGGTACGGACGCGGCGAGGCGACACCACCCAAACACGATTCCGAGAATAAAATAAAAACAAACGTCGTGCACTGCATACGGTTGCAGCCTCCGGCGTCTTCTATTCGGTAGGGAATGCCCTAAAGAAAGTTACAATATTAACTTTAACTTGTACTCTAAAAGAAAATCAATCTACACTTCTGAGACTTGTGTAGCGTCTACATAAAAACGTAAAAGCAACTGCTGGTTTTTGACTTTTGAATAATGACAAGAAGTCTCAATAAATACGTGAGTACAGGCTATGTATCGACCAATACTTAAGAAGAAAAAGCTGCTCTCATTATGATGCATAATAGGAACGGTAAAGCTGCACATGTATTATTTTGAATTACCTAGACTTGACTGGATTAACAAGCTCGTTACAAATTATATTAAATCAGACTCTTACTCGGCCAACCTAAATCTTAAGATGGCAATTGCTAATTTCCTAGCCAGTTGACTTACTTTTCATCTAGTAGAGATAATGACAGACGGATAAAATTATATTAGCCGGGTGATATTAAAATCACATAATAGATCTAGTAACTCCATTTGACCAGTTAATTAGAGCAACGAGAAACTAGTACATAAATGAACGAACGGACGCGTCCAACTGCAGATTATTATCCAGCTGAGATAAATTACTGGTTCTAAGATCCGTTGCAACGCCGGATAATCAAAAAATATAATAAGCACCACTCTGTAACTGAGTCACTAGAAAACTTAAGAGAAAGCAATATCCGTTAAATTGTTTGTAACTTCGTCACGTTTTTCTAGTTTCTAACTACCATAATCTCGTTTGCAAAGCAAAAAATATGAATGTTATGAAGAATGAATGTTATGAAGATGATGTTATGAAGAAAGAATTGAATGTGTAGGTTCACTTCGATGCTATTCTTTGTCATCATATTCATCATTTTTATCATGTTTTCAAAATCATAATATGACTTTTTGTAGTGTTACAAAATAGTGTTACAAAATATCTAGGAAATACAATAAAAAACGAATCAAACTTATTTTTACTGTTTACTTCATTAGCTTCTCAAGTTACAAGTTAGGAGGAAAGAAACATTCCTACATATAAATGATTTCTGATACTTTGCAAAATCAAGAAAACAATTCTATTAAACCTTTTAAGGATAAACTATATTTTTATACAAAAATGTCTAAAAACTATAAAAATATACTTGGGTTCCGAATCTGATAAAGCTGTGATCATGTGCCAGCACTTTATGTTCACGGATTTTAATCCCCGAACGCAAACATGAGTTTTTTTCCACTCCGGCAAATTTGATGGTATTCGACAGCTTTGGTATCAACGTCCTCATAACTAGTCCACAAACAGGCGAATAGGTGGTTCTCGCGTGACGAATAGTGCAAATATTTTTGAAGACACCAATCTCCGCCGCACCCATTTACAAACACAATATTTGTAAGACTATTAATACACAATCAATTGAGTAATAAGACAAATACATTGAGTATTACGTTTTTAGCACCTTGGTGACTATCTTTCGCAATGTAGAAAAGTAACAGTTATTCAATTACCAAAAAACATAGGTACTCATTTCAAATAACACCTACAAACAGAAAGTAACTTCACTAATGAAATAATACACTATAAAAAATATGAAAGAGAAAGAAAGATTCAGTAACAACATGCTCAAAACCGATTTGAAACATTTGAAATCTCTGACTAGCATGTCTGAAACTAAACGATCTACCAAATCACGGAAAAGATAAAACTTTACGACGATCATGGATTTTTTCCTGTTCTTGTAGAAGATGGAATACCTCTGATGTCTGTTTCAATTCATCTAAAGTTTAAACAGTAGTAGTAGTTATAAGTAGTAATAGTTTACAATCTACAACAGTTCTATTTAACTTGACCTTTACAAACGTCAACAATTCGATTCTACCTAGACCAGATGTCCGCCCTTTAACAGTTATCGCGACCTCAACGTAGAAGATATGGTATGTTCCCATAAAATGTTCAACTGCGTCACTGTACACGGATGGCGCCGCCACGAGGAATGCCACTCTTCTCTTTATGGAGATAACCGCGGGACCATTGACATTGGATGAAGCATACTTGGAATAAACGCAAGTCACCCAAGACTTGAGGATCTGTTAGATGACATCATACTGACTCTTGGTTCCACAAGGTTGTGGATGGAGATAAGCTTACTGTTGTAGTATGAAATTAATCGTAAGTGTTGTTTGTAATGACTGACGGATAAACATCGTTTATTATCTCTGATGCAGTTTGGTGAATTACAGTCCGTGTTAATGTCTATGTATGCAAATGTGTTTGTCTGTTGTATCGTAGATCTGAAGCAGGTGTATCTGTTTGGTAATATTTCAATCCTATCAAAAACAGTTTCACTGTAAAAATAGCACAAGTTCAAAGTCCTCAAATTGTTGAAAAACAATCAAAAAATTTACAAAAAGTTATGAAATACAAACACAAAAAACCCAAGTTATGATTTTTTGATAATTTAATATTGAAAAAGTTTTGTTGCAACCTTAAAACTTAACAAAAATCGAACTTGGCGTGCGTCCTTCAGTACCCAAAATTTGCTTGGATGTATTGCAAGTAATTTCTCAATACCGTTCTTATTCCTTTACTTTCTTTTTATCTTAGTGGGAAGTGTGAGATAATTTTCACCTGGGTCAGTAATTACGCTGCATTCTTACAAGTAGATAATAATACTGAACACAGAAAAAAAATCTTCCAACATATTTTCAGCAGGTGTGAGCAGGTAGGTACTAGTTCCTAAACAGTTACAATGTATTTTACCTTACATTAAAGTAATATGAATGGATCCTAAAAAATTGAGATTCTCAAGGACGCACGCCAAGTTCGATTTTTGTTAAGTTTTAAGGTTGCAACAAAACTTTTTCAATATTAAATTATCAAAAAATCATAACTTGGGTTTTTTGTGTTTGTATTTCATAACTTTTTGTAAATTTTTTGATTGTTTTTCAACAATTTGAGGACTTTGAACTTGTGCTATTTTTACAGTGAAACTGTTTTTGATAGGATTTTACATCTTTTTGTAAAGGTTTCTTATCTTGTTGCTAAGATAATTGAAAATTTTTGAAAGTCAGGAAGTTATTGGTTTTACTCCGTTTTACATAAATCGAGTTTCCAATCGAATTTCGATCTTTAGACGTCCGAGGAAGGTTCTCCTATGATTTTTTATGATGTTGTGTTTATGTCTGTATGTATTTATATATATAAATATGTAAAACCTCTCATAACTTTTGATCGGGTTTGCCCTATTTCATCGCGATTAGCGCTATACGAGAGGGCTTGTCTGAACTTAGATTTAACATCTTAATATAAATAAATTACGTGTCACTTTATTTGTCCGCAATGGACTCTTAAACTCTGAACCGATTATATTCAAATTTACACAACGTGTGCATTTTGATCCAACTTGAAAGATAGGATAGTTTATATCTTATTTTATAGGTTTAATTGCAAATATTTTTTTTAGCTTCAGCTGTTAACTTTGTATAATCCTAATAACAGATGATGTAATGTTATCTGTTAACTTGATTAAGTAAGTAATGGCGCTTTGTTAAAATTACAACCGTTTCACATAAGCTACAATCTAATATCATGACCAAAAATAAGTATAAGTTACTACCTTCGATCGGTAATATTGGTGATCAAAGGTTACTAAAGTACCTATTACATAGCCATCTCAGTATATTCAGCGTTGATACGGAATCTTACCAAATAATGTATATGAGATATTTATTAGATGGCGCTCTTTACGATACAGTCATCTACATGAACCGAATGTATTGATGGCGCTTTGTTAAAATTTTATATGAGCTAACGTTTCATATGAGCGACAATATAATATTATAACCAGATATAAATATATCCTTATAAGTTACTAAAGTAATACAAAGCTATCTCAGTATTCTCAGTATATTCTGCGATGATACGCCACCTTACCGCCAAATCGAATTAGTAATATGTTTGAGATATTAGATGGCGCTGTTTACGTTACGGCCATCTACATGAACCGAATGTATCGATAAATCAATACCGTTTCACTTAGTCAGTTTTTTTAGTTATAATTTCGTATTTCCATAAACTAAAATTGAAAAATAATTTTAAAAGCATTTTAAGGGATAGAGGAAAAATATTTTACTATGTGCCCCCGTAGGCCTATACAAAATAAAGACGTTTCATTTCATTTCATTACCTACCAGCAGTATAGAAAGAAATCATTTAAATTAAATTTACACAAACAAATATCACACAAAAATTATTAGTAATTATAGGCATTTAAGTACATGAACTACTACCTAAAGATTTTTAAACAACAATAATTATACTGATTGTACATTGTGACTAATGGGCCAAAACGTTGGAGTCCATAGATCGTTCTAAGTTAATTTGACAGATGTTAGTTTAAAAAAGTAAAACGTATAAAATTGGTTTAATTTATTTTTAATTTTAAGTTTCTAATAATGTTCTGTATTTATGAAAATATTATATAAAGTAAATTTAAAAAAAAAACGTACAAAATTGTAATACATTGTTTTCAATGAGCGGCGCAACTGACGTAGACAAATGTAAACATTGTTATCGAAGAGATGAAAAATAAGGTAAACATTGTCGTCAACCCATTATTGTCCCACTGCTGGACACGGGTCTTCTCTCAGAATGAGAGAGTTTAGGCCATAGTCCACCGCGCTGGCCAAGTGCGAATTAGTGGACAAGTGGACAAGTGAGAAAGGTAAACATTAAACCGCGCTTACAATACAAATAAAGAAATACAACTTAAAGATTCTTTGACTGGACAGGAACTGAAAATAATAGCACTATATGACATAAAAATGACAAAGGATACAAGTGATAAAGTCTGAGGAAAAAATAATGTAATATTTATGAGACAGAAGACGCAGAAGGAACTCACATAACAGCCAAATCACTTATTTTTTTGGAGACGTTTAGTGTGAGTAACTTCTTTTCCATCGTGGGCTTTACTAGAGTTTGGAGCTGTCTGCTACGAAGAGACAGGTACCGGCGCACTAGGGATAGCATCAAGCTTCGCCAAGTTTTGCACCTGGTAGTGCGAGCCTTCCAGTGTTAACACATTGATGACCCCATCTCGGTCCTACACTCCAAACAACTGTCTAGCTCGCATGAAAACACTGTGGCGGCTCTTCGTCAGAAACTCTGATTGTGTGACACCTTAACCTTTTAATATTTCATTAAATATTTCAGTACCTAAGAGATGGATATTTGTCACACATTTTTTTTTTGCTAATAAGAAGAGAAACTGGCAACAAATATTTAATGGGCCACCCCATGGTATGCACTAATTGTACCAGACCAATGAATTTTACATTTATTGCAATATTTCCGGTAATTTTTAATTTGAATCGCCAGCTTTAGTATTTATAGTATTTTTTAAAATAACTATTAAAGTAAAAAACGAGCTTAAAGTCCAGTGGTAAGTGGCCACTGCCTCTAATGGACATCGGCTATTAATCTCTCATAAAAATGTTTTAGGTTATAAGAACCAAGTATGTTTGCCATTCCTGCTGGGTGAGGTCTGGTCGACAGTTATGTCAACATACTTAGAATTTGGTCGACATTTAGAGAACGTGCAGCATAAAGAAAATTTACAGAATGATGACAACATACAGTATGAACACACAATTTTACTAAGTGTGCCAGATATTCCTAACTCTGCATGCAGCCCTTGCCCCACAATTATAAAAGAAATAATGTTACCAAATCAAAGCGAATTCCATAAGAACTATATGGATTCTCATTGCATATTTACCAGATGTAATAATAGTTAAATTATTTGACGACAGTATTAACATACTTTGTAGCAGTGTGTGAATTGAATCTTGATTCAAATGAGTGGGATTTATTAGCCCATAAAATAAATGTATCCTTTTACAGATTTCAATTGAATTAATCACATACTGCTGTTTTATTTTTACAGGTGAAATAAGTGTAAGAACAACTTCGCTACTTAAAACAAGGATACTTTATTTTGTTTAATTTTGTATTTTGGATTGAAGATTGATGTTAAGAACAAATAGTATCCTCGAATAGATAGTTATATTGGATTGTATCAAATATTCTAAATGATGGGTTTATAACTGCAATAAGACTATTAGATCCATTAATTAAAGAGTGAAATGCAAAGACGAAAGTAGAAATAAAAATAAGCTTGACAATTTTGTATTAATTTTAAATCTGATCACTCTCTGGCGAAACGCAGTTCGCCAGTCAGCTAGTAGATAATCTATATTTTCATATAATAACATATTATGTAAATTAAGAATTGATTGTTTGATAACTCCGCTGGATGAGGTCTTATTGACAATACGTTCATCTCCGTTAGGTTAACCTTCCGTCAGAACATGTAGTATGAAAATAATATACAGCATAAATGCCTACAATATACCTACAGCATGAAGACAACCATAGAAGAAGCATGAACTCGCAATTTTACTAATAACAACTTGGGAGTACAACACAAATTATAATATTTTTCAGAATAATTGCATATTGAATAAAAATATTCTTGAATGGCTTTCATTTGGTACACCCTTCAAATTCCCTTCATTTAGAGAAATTGCGAATTAGTTTAAATTTAATCTTATGACCGCCCGGCCTAATATTAGTGGTCATGCTCCTAGCGCCCGGCATAATGAATCAAAAAATAAATACTACAACAAAGAGGGATATGCAATGAATTTGTCTAAAAGATTGGATATTTTTTTGTGGGGTGATATAACTACCAAATTATCTATTTAGTAGTTAATTAACCGCCTACAGTGTACGCTACTTCAAACCACTTCGCTCAAAATAAAATCAGTGTTAAAATATTTAAACGTTGCAATTTTTATTTTTAGTAGTCCAGACTATTTTTATTATTATGTCTACTTGCAACAATAAACGTAAAATTATAATAGCTTTCATAATTCTAAAATGATGACAAAATAACTGAAGAGAAATAAAATATGCATAGCGATAAACACCTTTATAAAGAAGGCAAGAGAAAGCTCATTCATATCAATCTCTTCTTAGGTACACAATTTGCATAGATTACAAAAGCAAAACAGTAGTATATGAGCAAGCACTAACGAAATGCGCGCACATTTTTATCGCAAATCACGCTTTCGCTTCGTCTCATCTTATACTTCCCTACATAGGCATCTATCATACTACGCATTCAATTAAAATAACACGATGTAGGTACTTAATAAAAAAGTACCTACATATTCCATTCAAGTTCCTGCGCACATCTCTTCCTTTGATACGAGTATAAATTCTTATTATTCATCACCATTTGAATTAACATAATTCTTAACTTCATTACGTTTATTATTTTATTTAATGTTAACCTATGAAAAAAATCTTTTGGTAGTATAAATGTAATCGTTTGAGATTCACTGAATGTCAAGCGATGTGTAAGCAAGTTTGACGTCTACTGGATGTCAGGTTTTCATCGAGCGAAAGCGAAAAGTCTAAGAATTGGGGGCACTATGGTTAGTGCTATCGAATTTTATTAATTTCAAATTTATTTCATTATATAGTTGATTGTAATTAATTGATTTGGGATATATGAATTATAATCTACTATTATAAATTATTATTTGAGGATAATACGTTGTGTGTAAGTAATAAAATTTCATAACCTACAAATAACCGCTCCTATCACAGTAAAGACATACTCGGTTCGTTTGACGTTTGAAACTTTGAACTTGTCAAACGCTACCGAGTTTGTGAATTTGGAAGCAATGATTGCTTTATTACTTCTTTGTTGTTTAATGTCAATACTTGCCGCTGTTTAATAGCTCTCATAGAAGATGATATGAAGATTTCAATCATGCAATATATTTCAAAAACGATGATACTGTAAGAACATGGCCTTGGCCTTATACTTCAGGACAGACAGGACAGACTGCAGACCACCTGGCTCGCCAACTTACAACTGACGTGTGGTGTCATTGTATCAGTCATACAGATGACCTTGACCAGGGTCCAATATCAACATACATATACCAATCGCACTAGTATCCGTTAATAACCAGTAAGAATAATTATTTGAAACAAATCTAAGTTATTATTAAACCGGTTTCATTTAATATATTCATAGATCCGCAATAGTATCTCCTCAGTGCAGCCGAAAGTCATACCCCTGAGGACACATTTTTCATACGATTAAAGTAGCAAAAGAGTATGCAATCCATCTGGTAGTAAGTAGTCACTGCCGCCCACTCTGAACCTCTCTGGACCTCTCTGGACCTCTGTAAGCAACTTCAGACAATACATAGGTTCATTCTGAGTTCAATCACAGATGAGTTACTCCCGAGGATTAAGATGATCGCCTCACACGTAAGTTATCATAGCCAAGAAAGCATCTCTGGCAAAAAAAAAACACAGCAACGCGAACGATAGTGCTAATTGGCAACATTCTTTAGTATCTACTAGCGAGGCAACATTCGGAGTTGTCAAAACCGTTCAATACTATCGGCGGCCAATTAAACAAATCGAATTTATCAAAACCACATTCCAACCATCTCCGTGTAATTATCGTGCCGGCTTAGTGTTTGACATGACTGGGTAACAGAAATATTCGCGTGTGCAAAAAAAGATCCGGGATCGTTTTGCAAGCGAGATGCAAATGATTAAATATTCGTATCGCGACACGAGTAGTGGACAGGGTTGCCACGCGTACTATAATATCGTACTATATTTAATGTTAATTAGGCATTTTTATATGTAGTGTATTATTAATTGTACAATAGTATAGTGCGAAAAATAATGTTTGCTTCTGTAGAAAGTGTGGTGTCATACTGTTTACAAGCAAATCCGCGGAAAACGGTACGGATATTTTCTTCGTTATCTACATTATATATGATTATGTCAGTCTGTATGCTTATATTTTTAAAACTACGCTAAGGTATTTAATTCAGTTTTTTTAATAGATAGAGTGATTCAAAAGGAAGGTTTTTATCTATAAAACAAGCATAATTTAGTATAGAGAAACACTGATAACTTAAAAATTTTGACTTTCAGGCGTAACGAAGTTCGCTGGGCAGCTAATTAATATTACAAATATGCAAAAGCTTGTGAGGATGTATATATCCTTGTTACTTTTTCAAGCAATACCTGGCCGGATGACGCTTAATTTTGGCATACGTATAGCCATTATTGTGACAACCGTGATCAGAGCAGGCAAAGCCACGGGAATAGAATGGTATACAATAATTTGGTAAAGAATAATATTTTTATATTAAAAAAGTGCAGCAGTGGCAACCATAATTTTGATGCATCCGGTCAAAACATTTATTATTGTTTCGAGTCTTTATGTCTAGTTGTTTATCAGTTACGATTGTTGCCAATCAAAAAAATACTCAGATTTATTTCTAACAAACCAATATTTAGGTGGGTGTGCCTAATATATGCATAACAAATTAATTTTAATGATAGACATTAATTATATAGGGCGAAAACATTTTTAAAACAAAATGGAAACTTTAGTACACCATCCATAAATAAATAATGGCTCAATATTTATTTGTTGTAAAAAAATATCGGACCATTATTTATTTGAAGTGGCAAAGAGCATGGTAATTTAACAGGTAACACTTTGTAACTAATTTTAGACGTATGGACGTAGCAAGCGAGCATGCAGTCCACGAGCATGCAGTCCACTTATTATCAAGCGGTCACTACCACCTAATCAACTTAAAGAATCCGTCTCAGGTTGTTATAAAGCGACCATCTTATACCTCAGGAGTAACAACACATCTGTAATTGACTTCAGGTGTAGGTAATCCTTGTTTTATATAAAATTTATTACAGATTTTCATGAATGGTAATGACTCCTTTGCGTTAGGTTGGGTTAGGTTAGTATATATTCCTCGGACGAATGCTACACCTCGGACGAATGCTACTAGCGCACCCGCAGTCCTGGCAAAGGGCGTACAGAGGAACACCGTGGGGTTTTAGCCGGTAGGAGTCCGGCATATCCTCTCAGCTGCCCCCGCACAGAGAGGAACCCATGAAGGGTTTCCCCACAAAAAAAAAAAAAGGTTAGTATATATTGTATATATAGTACCTATATATTGTAGAAAATAACTATGGAAGTAAAGTCGACACACCTGTACATAACTTACCTATAATATCCAATTTCAATTCCACTGACATTAAGAAAAATCAATAGACATTTATGATAACAGGCGTGTATTGTTGACGTCAAAAAAACCGCTTTCGAGTACAAACGTCATCGAGCATCCAAATTCAAGGAACTCCGATTTAAAATAATTATCTCCGCAATGTGGTTTAAATTAAAATAATTCTCTACGCGATGAAGCTTGTTATGATGGTTAGAATTATTCAACATTAGAATAAGTATTATAGTCATTATAAGAAACGTAAAGTTGTCTAGCTTAAGATTGTACTTTTCTTGAGCTTCTTAAGAGCCATAGCATCAATAGTAAGTGGGTACTTCTGCCCGTAGTCACCTGTAAGCAAATTCATTAGGAACTACGGTTCTATCCGTACTACGGATGAATTGCTACACCTGTGGACTAAGATTACCATATGAGTCCTCTGGGACTCTCGTGGACGAAGACTATCTAAGTAAGTAAGTAAGGGTGAACTCACTTGTAGAGCCAACCATTTTAACGAAATGAAAGCTGCTTAAAAATTGCTAAAAAGGTTAGGTAGGTGGTAGGTGGTAGAACCAGTGTAGTTCGACCGGGGAAATACCACCGCCACACCTATTTCTAGCGTGAAGCATTTCTTGCGTTTCGACGGGAGGGTGTGGTTCCCGGCACACTATTATATGAGGCGACCATCATAGTCTTCGGAAGCAGCGACACATCTGTGATTGACTTCAGATAGAACACATGTTCTATATAAAGTTGCTTACAGATGTCTATGGCCGGCAGTGACCACTTACCATCAGGTGGACTGCATGCTCGTTTGCTACATCAATCAGAGAAAAAAATAATAATAAATAAGTGTGATGGTGGCACCCCACTAATCGAGCCATATTCATTCTACCACACATAACTCCAGTAAATGCGCTAATTAATACTTACGCAGTGTTTAAGTTTTTGTGTTCTACTTTGAGGTGTTTAGCAATTAGTAATTAAGTGTTAAAGTTGTGTGTTCTGATTTGCAATCTGTAGCGAGGGAGAGTAATGTGTTACACTATACATCCTTTTTTATGTTGGTAGCAACACTTACACAATGTATTTGTAAAGAATTTTGGATATAACTCAACATATTAGATTATATATACATTATAGATTTATATTTATTTATATTATAAATAGTATTTTAAGTTATGTACATATCTAACGCATTAGCGTTTCCTTTAATTATAGGTATAAGTGTGGATACAATAAATAAATAAATATTGGTTGTTGTTGGTTAAGCGATATACCATATATAGATAGATTAATTATAGATATAGATATATAGATTGTTGTCAACCCATTACTGTCCCACTGCTGGGCACGGGTCTTCTCTCAGAATGAGAGTTTAGGCCATAGTCCACCGCGCTGGCCAAGTGCGAGTTGGTGGACAATATATAGATAGATATATAGATTAATTAAGCGATATATGAGTTTAAAAGTATATGAGCAATATATGAGTTTATAAGTATATGAGTTTCAGTCAAAAAAGGCAAATGAATTTTGAATAGAATTGGAGGATCTTTTGCAGAGAATCAATATACTCAAATCGAAATATGCAATAGACATAGGTAATATCAAACGGATAAAGGGACACCATATTCATATTCACATATATTCTCAACGATAATCAGAGCTCCGAGCATTTTTAGACACTTATATCCATAAGCCACAGTGAACAAATACCATAAGGTATTACCATTTCAGACAACTTTAAACACAAGTTATAACACATCCATTAATTACATGAGACACTCTTGGACTATCATTTAATCTCACGAGAGTGAGGGATGAGCTTTTAATCACATTTTTTCTGCAAAATACTCTGTAAAATTACGAGAAAACTAAATTAAATTACTTGAAACGTGTTAATCTTGTAGTTTTGAACAATGTCACGCGCGATTAGTTTCGAGACAAATCTCATCGCATCTCACCAACGCGATAATCATTTTAAGTAATTAACGAATATCTTCTTATCATAGCTTGATTCAATGCGCCTTCCATGAAACATTCATTCGACGACGTCAACGACGACTATTTTAAGAAAACTCGCGGTTAACACTAGTGGTATAAGATTGGACACCGTATGCAACTGCGCTCACCAGGGGGTGAGTCAAAAAATCGTCAAAATCACTTCACGCTCTTAGCGGATACCCCTTATATCACAACTTGATTACGACTACGATTAGGACGTAAAGACAAGCAAACTCGCGTTTAACACTAGTGGTATAAGATTAGACGCGGTATTTAAATGCGCTCACCAAGGGGGGAGTCGAAAAATCGTCAAAATCACTTCACGCCATTAGCGGTTACCCCTTATTACGACTACGATTAGGACGTAAATGCAAGCAAACTCGCGTTTAACACTAGTCTAGTGGTATAAGATTAGACGCGGTATGTAAATGCGGGTACCGTTCTGGTCCGAGCGACCTTCCGAGGACGCACCGGTTCGATGACTCGGACGAGTACCGGGTTAGGAGGAGTTCACACTGAACGCGTAGGTATTTTTTCTTAGTTTCAGTTTACTTCTGGCATGAGAAAATGTTATTTTAGTGTCACTAATTTAATAGACGAATTTAATTAATTTCTATTAGGATTTTCTAAATGTTAAGGTTTTATTTAATATAATACTAATAAATACAAATAATTCAATTAATAGCTTAAATTATTAAATTCAAATCTGATAATTATCTTTAATCTAGAATATTATGACATATCACCTAATAATAAATATTTGATTGACACAAAGAAATAGTACCTACTTTAAAGTTAATTGGAATCACACAATATGTATTCTACATATAGATAGGTTTATTCTACAGACCGTTCTGTAACTATTGACTTTTTGGTAAAGTTTATTAGGAGTATTGACAGATATTAAACCATCGCCGCATTGGTACAAAAGGGCACTACTACTATGCCAATGATGCAGCGGCAGCGACTATTCTCCATTAAGTAGTTCGGGTACTATGTTGGGATTAAAACAACCTTATCCTACGTATTCATTACAGTAGTTTAATTTCTTAGCAGAATTTCAACCGTAATATACCAATATTATCATTAACTATAAATTTCCCTCAAACGTTTAAGAAAATTAATTACCTACAACACCCGATGCAATGGTAGCGAACCTTTAACGAAATGTCATATAAACTACAAGCAATCGAGTTACTAAATATGCCGAGATTCACCGTCATTTTATCTACTCGAGAAAACAGTAAGAGGTATTCATTAATTACGTGTCAAATTTTGAGAGGGGTATTCTACAAGAAATCTTGCTAAATTACGAAATAAGAAGTCTAAATTAAGTAAAACAAATTTGTGTATAATATTTGAAAGATTTAATTTATGATTAGAGAAAGGAGAACCCCGGAGAGAAGTTGAGATAAATGTTACTACATTTACCAAGAAGAGAGGGAGAATTGAAATATTGCCAAAATCACCACACATAATTAATGGATGGCCCCGTAATTTACTTGAACCCGTAAGTAATCAATCACAGAATACATCACGATATATCACCGAAATCAACCTAAAATTAATAAATTTAGCTTTCGCATTTGTGATGGAATTGGAATGCTAAGTATGATAACTGTTTCAGAAAATCACTTACACACTTAAGATAATAAAAATAATCGTTGTAACTAACAATTGAGAAAGAGTAATTAGGCAAATTGTAACGAGACACCGAACGGTATAATATACGTAAACAATAAGCAAAATCGTTTTAATCCTTTTTTCCGCGTGGATATTAAAAAAAATCACGTTGGTCCAAAATTATCGACGTATACGTAATGTCCGATCGAGTAGCCGACCGTTACTCAAACAGCATCCGTCGAGGGCTAGGGTCTCATCGCCGTACGTTTGTCATCGGTCGCGTCACCTGTAGCTTACGGCGCGCGTATGCGTCCGCGGACGGCTGTGTGCGTGAGGTGCGCACGCGCTTACGGCGGCGTATTTACGCTCGCGCCCCTACCACCGCCGCCACTCATGCGCGGCTCGACCTGCCGATCACACGTGCACCCCACCACTGACGCCGGTGACCCTCAGGACAGAAGACTATCCACCGCCGCGACGAACACCCGCCGCCGGACTCCCAGTAGTTCCCAGCATGTGCCAGTGATCGAACGTTGGTGTTTACGAACTGTTGTGAAGTGAACAGAACTGAGTCCCCGTGACATGTGCAACTAACCCGACAAGTAGCAGAAGTGTTCACAGTCGCAGCCTCAGCCGTTATCAGTAAATGTAAGATTGTGTTTGTTTACGTCGCTCGATAATAGATTTAGTGCCATGTTTGATTTGGTCGTTTAGACGATAGGAACGTGTACGGTGCTTGCACGTTGGTGTTAATTTGCATACGTATGACAATTACAAAAGTCCAGCTGAATCCCCGACCTAGATCTCACGGGCTAGAGCCTGCACCATGCGAGCCCCCGGAGACAATGCGCCGTGTATCGCCACACAAATATTAAAGCTAAGTTTCACAGAGCTCAGCCTTCAGCATAAAACTCAATGACGAACGAATATAAAGAAACACCTGTGAGAAAATACAAACAAAAGTGCGCGGTCAAAAAGATTATTGTGTAATGAGTTGGTTCCATTCTTCGGAAATTGTCGTTTAAATTCATGTTTGCATACAAGTGACATTAAGCTTGTAGAAATAAAATAAGTCAGGACTTTACTTCTTCTAATATGAAGCCCACACGTCAATATCTCAACCGGCGTAAAACAATGACAGCTTACAATTGTGCCTACACATTTCGCATAAGCCGATGATTAATTCAAAGATCGTATTCAAAACATTTCGCAATGCCATTCAATATTAATCTTAAACTTAGAGATTCGTCAGCGAAATGGAATCTTGGCTCCATTGAACCCACAATAATGGGTTTCTACTGCGGTTAATGGATGCATGATTATGCTTAGGAAACAATTTCTAACTTAATTGATACTCGCCGATGCCGGTTTTCAAAGTTATTAAAGCATTCGAGGTAGAGGACACGTTATTAATGTTGAATTATAGAGCGGTGTAAAGTAGAATATTATAATATTACGAAAATACTACAACGACATTTAACAAAAAACAGCTAAGTCCGAAAGCGGTGTAATCGTTATTTATTCGTTAACCTTTAAATAAATAATCAACTTCTTATAAAATTAGGTTTCTTGTAAATTAATCTTTCAGTCGCTATTCTTGTTTAAAATATCAAGATAATAAAAAGTGCACCAACACAAAAAGTCCCAACTTAGTTCTGTACGTAAACACGCAAAATAACACATACAATATAAATATGTACTATTTGTTATAGTTGAACCAAGGTCTACTTAATAAAACATTCATATTAATATGTATTACAAAATAAACATTCAACTTTTTTCAAAATTTAAATTAATTAAACATTAGCTTTTACGTATTAAAGTATATTTAAAGTTAATTATTTATTTTAAGTAGATATACCATTTTAGTTATACTATGCATTATTTCTAGTTTTTTAAAAACTAGTTAATATAAGTAGAAACAAAACTTAATTGAAAACTTTCAGTGAAGACCGCATAAAAATAATCCCGACCCACAAACTAAAATGAATCTGCAGAGGCGGTTTTGCTTTTAGACAACTCAAAGATTAAAATTTTCAATATACAATTGACTACTTCTAGTTCCTAACGTCCGCGTAACGGGATTCCCAAAAACGTAGTCGTACGCGATCGTAATACAAATTAAAACATTACCAAAAAGGTCTTTACAATTGAATGCCCATTGACTAAAGAGGCGCGTAATCGCAAATTAGAGGTTACGTCACTTGCCGCCCGATTGAATCCCGAACTAGTTTGGATCGAACAAAAAAACGATCCACAAACATTTGCATACAAACATTCGACTTGTTTGTTCATAAAAATGCACATGTAAGAAACTAGAACAACGACAGATGTAATGTTTGTTATGTGCTGTTTTCGTTGTGACATAACGTTGGTAATATCGTGTTGGAACAATAAAGATTATTGTTTATATTAACAAGCACATCCAATACGCTAAGATGGCTCGTATATACGTAATGTACTCGTATATAACAAACAGCGCATATATAAATTTGAAGAACTTACATAATTAGGTTTTTAATGCAACTTTATATTAAAAAATATCGGTATTTTTATAAAACAATATTTTTTATTTAATTATATTCAATTAATATTCATCGATAACAATTCAATAATTTGTAAATAGATTCATATCAGATTATATCAATATTCAGTATTAATTTAATATTGACATGAATAAAAATGTTACAGCTGCATATGAATTGAGATAAAAGTTTAATAACATTCAATAGAACATGTTGTTACTAAAGTATTTATTATAAAGCAATAAATAGTACACGAGCGTAAATATATTTAACTCAAAAGTCGAATAATCAAGATAGACAGTTTCTAAGAAAAACATAAAGATCTTTTATACTTCTGTTAATTTAATTTCAATCCGAAACAAAATAAATTTATTTTAGAATCACATTCACAAGATCATAGATCGCAGCCAGTCATAAAAATATCTCATTTTACGATTATTGATAAATAAAATTAGTTATAGCGTTCGAGGAAGTTAACAATTTCGTTAAATGTATTTGTCAGTTACAACGGGTTCCGGCAATATAGAATCGTGTGAAAACGACAAACATCAATTATAAACGCGGATGTTGGTAACTCGTGAGATATTCGTGTATCCCGACACCGGCGGAGCAAATTAACCGGCTTAATAACGATATCAACACAATAACGCTTGATTACTACCTCAGGAAACGTAATAGTCGGTCTTTAATCAAACTAACAACCATTGTACCAAATATAATATTACCTCTCTAAGAATATCGTAGACAAATAAGTAAAATATTGATCAATTGAATTAAAGTATGTAGTGTCAATTAAATTTCTACATCTTCGTTTTATTTTTAAAATAACTTACAAAAGCGAGAGTTTGAGATAAAAAGACATTGAACAGTGCAATGTTGTACATAAAGGAATGTGACATTCCCTAGTGTTTCGTGATTGCGATGACACAACGTTCACCTGTGCGACTCTTAACCTTCTATACCGCGATAGTCTCATTCTGCGTTGACATGCCTACTCTCGACTCGCCTTGAATTGAACCAATTAATGAGAAAATACACGGCAATATATTCTAAAGTTATGTTTCCGCGTCGCAGCCGGAGGAAACAATTATAAGGCACACACCTTGATTCTATTAAGAATCGCATGACATCAGCCACAGCCACTCGGTACGGAGCCCGGCCTCGCTCCAATTCACTCGAAACTCAAAAACATGTACAGTATAACGCCACTAGACGTGCCAGTATTGCTATAGTAAACGTGCTCGACGAACAGCCAACGGTGTTTACATATCTAATGCAAATCACTCGAAAACATCGAGCTCATCTCTCGCACCGAAACCACCTCAACGTGACGATACTACAAATCCCCGATTGCGTCATTCGCTCGTACGTCCGTCAACAAAAAATCCGCATCCGGCTTACGACTCGTGATGACCATCTTATCAGTATAAATAATGCTAGAACGAAAACCAGTCGCGAATCAACGAGGCAATTACACGAAAACAAGGTCTGTGAAAATTGTAGCGGAGAAAACAATGTACAAAGATAATTCGTTAGGTGTGTAGCAAGAGGATTGTCGCTATGTATTAGGCGTCTCAAACAATGGGCACGTTCTCAGCGCCGCGAGCGCGCTTTGCCCGCCCCGCCGTCGAAACGGTCGTGTGTCGTGACAGAGGCAATACACTAACCGTAAAATACACATATCCGACACAAATATAACTTCACCTTCAAAATAATTGCCGTAAACTTAAATCAGATAATGGTCGACCGCTCGGAGCAATTGCTCCAAATTGCGAAATTCAGTATTAAAATATGCAGCTTTCCTCGCACCACGAACGAAGGACTCGGGCGCAATCTAAGGTTGCCTATTATCCGCCACGCTCCGAAAACCACCAAAAGGTAGCACCCAGAACAGCGGAAAAATTTTGAAACTCGTTGCACAAGCGACACTCATATTAAACAATATAGAAGCGGGTAACTAATAGCCGCGATTATCTATCTAAAATCTGCTAATTGGTGTTTACCTCATCGCAATACACAACAAAGCGATCGACTCGTGCGCTCAAGATTAATTAAATTATAAAAGAACGCTCCAACTCACCCACTCGGCAAACTCGAAGACTGCTTTATGATAAGCTCCTTACCTGAAACAAGGAAAAGAAATTGAATTTATATAACAACAATAAGATTACACTAAAACAAAATGCTTACAACAAACGATCGTAAACGTAACGCGACACGACAGATTTGCGTTAACGAGACGTTCTATTATTCGAAACGACATAAAATTACGTTAAGAGTACGAAAATTTTCAGATGCCGTAATAGCAATTACGGACGTAAGACATGACAACGCACGAGCATTATATGGAAGATTACATACAATAGCTCAGAATGCGACCATTCTTGTGAAATTACGAAACAAACAATCAAGAAAGTCGCAATGTAACGAATAACAAAGAAAAGAAAGCGCGCTCATCGCATCATCAAAGCGCATCACGTACAGTTATTTAAAACCAATCCAAAACCACCAGGGAACCGTTACGAGGATATTTAAATTGCAAAGAAATATTAGGCTTCATATGGATGGAAGTTTTCATAAACGCTCGTATTCTCAAGAGACATTACAAGTCATACATATGACTAATATAAAAATGTATGTACAACGTCGGATGAAAAAAAAATCCTAATGAGAATACTTTTAAATGTTACTTAATTGTTGTAAATGCCAAATTAAACTTCTTATTAATATAAAATGTTTATCAAGCTCATTTATTTCGCATTTCGGTAATCAAAATTTGCATTTGATAGTTCAATGAAACTAATCACATTCAATTTACGTGTAATTATCAAAATGTTACTACTGATATGCTTGCACAATACAGAACGGAGTTAGGACCTTGGCGTTTTCAAAGGTAATGTATTATAAACCATAAATCTGCCAACAATGGAGCACATGGCAGACAACATAGAAGTAGCTCGAAATACTTTGAGATGTGACCCCGAAACGGCGCGTGCGCACTCACAGCCGCATTATATTCAGTCACGATTTCAAGAAACAAATCAATTTTTATAATGGTTTCGGCATACCGTTGATCATTGATCTTTTAAAAAAACAAGACGATGATATTCTAAGAATAATGTACCCTTACACCCACTTAATAAAAGGCACAAAGCAAACCAGAACAACTGTGGTGCAAAACACATGAAAATTAAACTTTAACTAATGAACCCAAATTAAATATGAAACAAAGACCATATAATAAGGCTGCCCACAGACATTACGAAACTTGCCACTAACTGAGAAAGCTGAGTTATTTGTGCAAAGCAAACATTCTTACGACAACATAAGTAAACGCATAGATAATCTAAATTAGACCTTATGAAAAGAGTTCCCACATTAAAAATGCAAGGTTATCATAGAACGGGCGGCATTTTTATTATTTACAGCGCGTACAAAGCCAATGAAGGGGATTTTAATAGAATTCTCGGTTAGATGACATAATACGCTAGACTGGATACCGCAAAGCTAACTGTTGAACAGGTTGCAAGATGGGATCGCCTTGACCGCGCAATCCGTGACAATTATCCGAGCCCTGACACTTTTAGCACGTTCCGAAACGTTCATTAGAATAAAGATCAACAAACAATAGAAAGGTATAGAATAATCCATCAACCGATTAAAGCTCGTTAAATAGATACACTCGAATTTAATAACATGTTCAATAAATGATTCAAGAACACAACGACAAAATTAATTAATAAACTAGAACAATGAACAAAAGGTACTAAAAAATTGGGAGAAGTCATTGAGGATCGAATAAAAGCACCAATAATGAGGCCATAGATCAATCAGACAAGACGGCACGCGCCGAGTGTGCGCTTGCGCATCCGTAGGGTTGCGACATTTAGTCTTATTTGTTTTGTAAACATAGCAGTGATTTAGTAAATTAATTATTTTGACAATATGGTGCAAAATTCAGGAACTCTATCTACTGTATGCAGATTTTTGCCGGATAAATAAACAAATTGGTCGTAAAGTTTGTCTGCCCTTTTAAATCTGTATAAAAGAAATTCGAGTGTTAATTATCGTCTAGAACCAGATCATTGATTGCCAACTGATGGTATGCGGATCACGACAAGGTGGGCTGAAAACGATAATTTGAAATGAATCAAATTATAAAATCGATTCTGCTGAAGGTGTGGCATCAAACGGATATCTCCAAACGTTTTGTTCTCTGAAATAAAAATTTGGTCTGGATCAGAACTACTTTAAGGTTGAAGACCACTCATCTCGATGTAAACAAGTCCATGAATGTACTCGGTAAACACCTCGGCCATAAATCTTTTGACAAACCGTGACGAATCCCATTTCGCGCCACATGTAGTACAATTTACTTACAATTTTAACATCTTCGTTCGTAGGTCTTATAAGGACAGCAAGGTATAATAGTGATTTGCGCCGCTCGAGCTCCCAATGCCACATTTCGAAAGCGAATGAGACATACAAGTTTGCCATACACATTAGATATAGCATAACGCATGTCCAAACGATTGCCATAATACTGATTGGCTGTCGAATTAAAATTTATCGCGTTTCGTAATTGCACATTTCGTTCATGTCAAGAATACATTGCAGCTACCGGATTGACCATATCTGTCTGGTTAGACAAAAATGCCAGATTTCTATCGCTCATACGGTCTATGGAGAGTTATAATAAAATTATGTATTGTAATAAAAGCTTTCCGTCGTTCAACAAATTCAAGGAGATCAATGTATGCAATTACGTGCTAAGCAGCTGCCGGTACGAGGTAGACATTATTATGTTGTGTGGACTTGCCTCCGTCGTAATTACGTAAATTGCCACTTACGAACCTTCAATTGAACGACACGATCGTGGCTAACCCTAAGCTCCGGCTCGAATACATTATCAAATTGCAATATTATAGACTGTAAGGGACAGACTTTATATTTTTCTGCTTGAAAACGTTAAATTAGTGAAACGCTGCAATCAACATATAGTGACGATCGAATGTGTCCGACGGACAAAGGCCGTTGGAAAGTTGGCAGGTCGAGAACGAACTCAGAATACTAATAGTCTACAATGCGTCTGCTGATCACGTACCTCAACGCCATAGCAATGAGCTACTGCAGTGAAGAAAGCTTGAAAGATATGTAGGCGTAACGCATTATATTTAAAACAATAGACACTTTATCTGTGACGAGGACACGGTACAAACTGGCTTAACATAGAGAGTTACGCGACACTCGGTTAATCGCTCTACGCTTTACACTGACCGCAAGAAAAATCTGACCACGTTCGCAAGGCCACTGCGTTCTTTACATTCCGTGACAAATAATTTTATCAACAATACACGCATTGTGGCGAAAAACAGGTCGAGCATACCCGGGAAGGATCGCGGCAAAATTTTTGACGAAGGCGAACGAGTATCGCAAACGAAAGGATGCGCATAAGAGACGCTTCCAGTAAATGTCAAACTTTATTTAATGTTCTCACTGAACTTTGCGAATCTTGCTGGCTCTATGCCATGTTCTTACAAAACTAATTTCAATTCCCTTCATTCACAGTATTGGTATGTAGCCTGATAGCACCGTAGGGGTTCGATTGAAAATAGACCCAATAAGATGTGAGTGTTGTGCAAGTTTTACAATAGAAACCGGTGCGATAAGGATAATGCTTGGACTTAAAGAATTTATTACAAATTGAATCAAGGTTACCCGTCAATCGTTATGACTCAGGTACCTATGAGACCGGTACTTGTGATTCTACTATTGTGGATTTTTAATTAATTATTCAACTCCAATATACGATGTTGAACTTACGCTCGAAACACCTACACAATTTATAAATGTAATGACATATAACGTTGTTGGAAAATCACATTACGTAGCTGTTTATAAATGCGTACTCTAAAGGGAATGATGACAATGTATGCTGATGGTTTATACATAAATCTATTTACGATCAAAATCTAGTACATTAGACTTTAATGGAGTTAAAAAACATTGCGTAACAAAGGAAATAATGACAGGCATCAGTCCAGTAACATTCGAAACCAATTAAAACGATAGATTGCGGTTTTGCAAGGCGCACCGCCCTGCGGGGATTAGTGTAACAATTTGGGTGCATACCTTAGCACAATTACCAGTCGGCTAGCTCACGTTCCGTTTATCGAAGGCAAAATCGAGCGAGTTAGGTGACCGTGCCTTTCACGGAACCCTGGACACGCCCTACCGATTTTACCTTCACTCCACATCTAGGCACAACTAGCTATTTCAACCATTATTCTCAGTTGATGTCGCACAAATCCGCGCGCTTTCGCTACAATTAAACTGTGTGCACTTGTTTTGCAACTATTATTAAACCGCTTTGTGAAACTTTAATCGTCAGTAACGCGGCACTCGCCGCCCACGCCTCGTCAAGTCGACTCAACAAACAAGTCCTATAATGGGGCAACTCGGATCGGAGCGAAATGATACTCATTTCCAACTGTGATAATACGTATTACATCGTGACTCTGTGAAATGTTACGTTAGACGGCTCGTGCAGGTTGAAATTGAAAAAAATATATGCGATCGGACAATTTCGAAATCGACCGATTTCTGTATCGTTACTTACAACGAGACCGGTCGTAAAATACATAACCGCGAGTACATTTCGTCATTACGACAAAAACATAAAGCAATTAATTTAGCCTACTGAGAAATTAAGAACAGAACAAGTACAGCCTTATACCCAACGTGCGACAGTAGATATTGTCGCGGGCCTCGCGGCCTTCCTGTCTCGTGGTCATTATTCGCTAATTTCAAAATTAAACGCTTGATTCTCAATGCCAGCGCGCTCGGCGGCGGCCGTTGCTTACGAATTAATAAAAGGCAGGTGGTGGTGCGCGGCGAGCCAGTGCTGAAAACACTAGCCGACGTTTTTATCTCCGCCAGTCCTTTCACTCCGCTCGCCCATGACAGTCGACGAGACTAATTTGAATCACAAAGAAAACTTTACCTAGATGAGTTGATATATCAGTGTTTCGCATTAATAAGTCGAGTGTTTCGTTGTGCAACATAACTAAGAAGTGATGTTTTCTAAACTTTCAGATGGTGAGAGGGGCGGCGTTAGTGCTAACGCTAGCGCTGGCATGGGCAGCAGGGGCGCGCGCGAGCGTGCTCGTGCCCACCTACGTGCTGCCGCCTGACTCGTTCGTGCGCGATCAGCGCTCCCTCGGCCCGCCGCCAGACTCCGACCCCGCGGAATCGCAACGGATGATCAAACGCTTGATCGGCGGCCACATGAAAATTAAGCCCGAGAAGGAATATGGTACGACGAAAAATTCTATCATATACGACGGTAAAAGTGAAAGTGGCAAGTTCCTCGGCGTGATCGCGTCGGACCAGTCGGGCGGCAGCGTGGGATGGAATCAGGGTATTTGGGATGATGGAATGCTCATGTCCAGCGCCGGCGAAGGAAAGGAAGCGGGGAAAGTGAAGGAGGACGAAGAAGACAAAAAGACGTTGTCCGATCAGGTGGCTGAAGGAAAGTATGGCCTCATACAGAATGAAATATTCTCGAAGACCCCAAAGAGACCAGGAATCGTGAGTTATGAGCCGAACTCAGAAACAAGATCCAAGGATAACTTGCAGAGCCTGGGGGGTCTTAAGAAGGATGAAATTTGGCTAGCTGAGGATCATCTCCTAGTTCTCACGGGAGGATCATACCCCGAGCGTACGAAGGAGGAGCGCCGACCTTGGCCACCGATCGATGACTACGAAGCACCCAGAAGGCAAGTAAAGCTCCCGCAAAAACCTAAAGTGCCACCGCCCTTTCCAGTACGACTCTCCGACGACGGACCGCTCGTCTTCCTTACGCCAAATGGCAGTGTCCCTGCGTCCATTTTCCCTCCCTTCTATGCGGGAGAAGGCGAAGGCCCTCTACCACCTCCGCCATTCCTTTTCCCAGCGGGAGCGCTCAACCCCACGGGTGATAATCAGGGAAACACTACTACCGGGGGAGCGCCGTTGCCAATTCCTCCGTTCCCATTCCTACCTGGGAATGCGAGCGAAGGAGCCTTCCCCTTCTTCGGACCCATG
Source organism: Spicauda simplicius (assembly GCA_949699795.1). Lineage (NCBI taxonomy): Eukaryota > Metazoa > Arthropoda > Insecta > Lepidoptera > Hesperiidae > Spicauda > Spicauda simplicius. The sequence goes on from OX453076.1 coordinate 12,584,272, forward strand.
AACGGCTCTTTTCCAGAAGGTTTTCCTCCGGGCGCAGCGTTTCTACCACCACCGAGCAACCAAACAGACCTTTACGACGAAGACGACCCTTCGATATACTATCCGCCGCCATACAATTTTTCCTATCGCGCTGATTACAACAACAGCGTGCCAGCTGGACCACTAGTACCTGGAATAATACTACCTCCACCGCCCGATTTCTTCGCTCCACTAGAGGAAAAGACATCTACGGAAACAGTTAAAACTACTACAAGGCCGTCTACAACAACATTACGTACAAGGCCAAAGCCGACGTTGAAACAACACTTACCTACAGGGTACAGAGGCAAATACAAAACGAGACCGACGACTACCGAATCTATAAGAACCGAAGTTCCGACAACCATCACGACACAACCACCGGTTGATATAATTACAACGCCCAAATATAGAAAACCTCAGCGCGTTCAACCATTGCCTCCAAGAAATCCAGTGAGAGTACACAACCTGCCTGATGAAATTGTTACGAGACCCAAAACAGACAAACCAGTTTACAAGACGAGAACAAAAGTTACGTCAAAGCCACTATCTGTATCAGTTATTTACGATTATCCGGAACCGATTTACAATACAGAGACGCCCACAACTACAGAAAAACCTTACGTTATATACCGCGTACCACAGAAAATAGCTAACGTAATTACTAATGATGTAGTAACATCGACACAAGTGCCGCTACGAGCAGAATTCTACTCTAACATACAAAACGACGAAGTGCCTACTACTAAGCTGCAGCCGGTATACAACCAGAAACAAAATGATAATGGTCTGGCGTCTTTCTACTTTTACGATGAACAACCGAAGACCTCCCCGGCACCTGAAACGTATTTCGATGGCAGAAATTACTACAAAACTGTGCCAAGTCGGAACCCGTTTGTACAAAAACATAACGTGATTACCCAAAACACGCAAACCGAATATACTCCGGCGATAGATGTTTCGTACGGAGCTATTGATCAAAATGACGCGCTGTTCTTGTGGCCCCAAAAGCAGGGACCTCGAACCTTGACACAAGAATACTTCAGTATACAAAAACCACGACCGCAAACACTTTACGTGCAACAACCTAAACAGAGACCGGATCAATTCTATCAACAAATCGCAGACATTCAACAGACAATTGATTTTTTCACAACGAAGCGACCGAAAGCGCATTCGCACCGGCCTCACTCGAACAAACCGAAAGCGACTTCGCGACCAGTATACCAGTTCAGCTACCAATCAAACCCAAGGCCGGAACAAACTTTCCGCGCTCCTAAATTGGACCCCGAACCGTTCAGGCCTATGGTGAGCTACAGCAAACCTTTCAACTTAGAAAACGAATTTAATGCTATTTCACCTACTGTCTCACCTGGATACCATCAACAATACTTAATTGAAAACGTACGAGTGACTACTGAAACGCCTACGTCGACTAGATATTATTCAGATATTAAGTTAAGAGACGTGGATTACGATGACACTCCTATCGTGAAAGAAAATTTGCCTAAAGCAAACAGAAATCACATTCCGGTGTACACCGGAAAACCGGCCACAAATCACGTCAACAGGTATCCCAGCACAACACCCAGCCCTATCAGTCACGGATATTACACCAAGCAAGACGAAAGATACCTCGATGACATAACTAAGAATTCTTTCGATATTTTCGGTCAAAAACTCGAGGACGGTACGCATGACGTCAATGGATTGGCTGTAACTCCTCCTCTAGGAACAGTGAGAACGGATATCGACAATAATATAAACCAGCAATACGAAATCGTAGAGGCACAGACACCTAATCCTCCGTCCTTGGACAGGGACACTCTGGTGAACTACCGCCTGCCGCGTCCACAGATTAACCCACATAGTGAAATAATAAGACAACAAGAACAATACAATGCCGAACTGAGACAGCAACAACAACAACAACAACAACAACAGCCACAACAACCGAAACCGCCGTCACTGGAGCACGACACGGTGGTCAACGACAGGTATCCGCGGCCGCCGGTGAACCCGGACAGCGAGTTCGTACCGATAGTGAATCCCGCGTACCGCGCGCAGTACCGGCAGCAGGCGAGCGAGTTGGACGACTTGAACAGACCGTCGCTAGTGGGCGACACGGACGTGAACAACAAGCATCCGCGGCCGCCGGTGAACCCGAACGCGGAATGGATCGGGCCGGTGAACGCGGCGGGGGAGGGCAACGCGGGCTCGCTGGTGTCGTACCGGCTGCCGGGCGACGGCGCGCACGTCTACTTCCTGACGCCGCAGGCCGCCCGCGAGAGGGAACGCTACCGCCGCCCCGGATACGGCCGTTGATACCAAAGTCTAGTCTGATGAAGCCGTCGTTCGCGACGTTACGTGTAAATACAAAGCGCAAATGTGATGTTAATGTGTCCTAAGTAGAATAAGGTTTAGAAAGACTAGCGGACCGTCCGCATTGCCATAATATTTAACGCGTGTTTTTGTGTGATTAATATAGGTAATCGGCGAACATTGTGAAACGAAATGATCTTATACTAAAATGAACTATTATAGAACTATTATGTGCTATTTATTAAATTATTGTTAAGGAGACTGGTGCAAGCGTTAGTGATAGTTAATTTATTATTGAATGACAGTATTTCCGGTGAACTCGTTGGAACGATGTGATGTGATATAAAACGTGGGATGATTGTGAATTTTGTTATACTAGATGTAATGACGATAACAAATGTTATTATAATGATTGTTATGTAAACATAACGTGGATACAAAGTGTTATGTTACTGTTTGACAAATAATTGTGATTCTGTACTGTATTTTTCTAATACAAAATGTAGATGATATATTAAAACATTTAAAACATTGACAGGGTTTTCTCTTACAACCTACAAATAGACTAAAATACTAAACCAATTTTGAATATACATATAATTATGTTAATTTATATTATATTACTTTAATTTTAATTATTTCATATTTTGTCATATTCAAATTTAATAAATTGTAAGAGATTATACTTAAATAGATGAATAGGTAACCAAAAAGATGAATAAATGACCTAAACCAACTTTATAAAAATACCTACTACACAAATTTAATAAACGCACAATACTAATCTTCATGCATTTACACTATCTTAATGAATTGCAACTACCAATAACATAACACCCGATAACATTGATCAAGAAGCAATGAACTGAAAGTGGACCATAAAGATTTATTTGACCGTAAATCGTGATTTAATGAGGACACTCGCAAATCTTATGTAATGTGTAATACTTGTAATTTTCTGAATCTTAGAGTATCTACTGTTTTGTAACAGGACACAAAACACATCCAAGTGAATCATCTATATACAAATACGAAAAGACAAAATAGGTCTGAACCTTTTCAATTTTTCTTTACCATCTGATTTCTTTTTTTTCATGTTTAATTGACAAGCGACAGAGTTTTCAATAAAAAAAAAACATATTTAATATTTTGTTTCGAATTACTGTCATACTGGTATAAGGAAGAGGGAAGACTCGAACATTATAATTGTCTTACACTTATTTGCACAATATAAAAAGTCATTGGCAATTTTTTGTCAGTCTGAACTTTTTGCGCTAATTCGAGAAACAGCTGAACCGGTCTTGAAGACCCTTCACATGAATGCACAAGATTTTCTGAGAATGAAGCTAGTTTAAAGACCTGAAATCTGGGCGGGTATCGAACCCGGAACCTACTGCGTGTCAGACCGGTATGGTGAAGGCCCCACCACGTAGGTCGTATGAAATGTTAGTCGTGAAAGATGCAAATAATAGTTAAAGGTAGTTTAACCCCTAAATAGAATTTCAAATCTATTAGGCATTTCTAGTTTTTTGTTACTACTTGTGCATTATGACATTTATGACCAATTGAAAAGAGTAGTAGAAAATTTTTGACATACAGTAAAACAAAGTCAAACGATTACTTATGGATCTCTGAAAGACGCGAATGCAAGTGAAGATAAAGTTTAAGGGTAATCGCACATGAGGGCGGGGCCGTGAACGGACACTCGTTCTAATTAACATGATCATTCTCTATGCAAATTATAAGTTACGGAGTGCTAATAGTTTTTTTTACTATTAACAATGCTCTTTGTGTTGTTCTGATGTAAATGTTTTATTTATAATATAACTTTATTTTTTGTTTTATGGCGATGATTCGCATAATTATTTTATGATAGAAAAAATATAAGATTATTTACATTAGATGATACCTATTCTGACGACGAGTATATTCTGTGGCCCTAGTAAAAATGCGTATAAGTCTGATTATAGACAATAACAAAAATCACACTTATACCAGTCCCGTTATAGTCTGATTTTTGCTAATAACCAAAATAAGACTTGTATCTGTTTTCATTAGGGGCACAGATTTATTCTCGGTAATAATGTATTAGCATTATGACTCTTGATGTTTAAATGTATAATAACACTATTTATGTTATTGAGCAATGATAGCGTACTGGTTGAAACTTCGAACTCGATCGATGGTCCCAGGTTCGAATCCTAGGCAGAACTACTGATTTTTCTAAAATTATGTGTGCAATTATGACTGCTTTACGGTGAAGGAAAACATCGCGAAGAATCCTACAAACCAGAGAGTTCTTAAAAAAAAAAGAGTTCAATTCGCACCTATGCTGTGAACCATGACCTAAAAAACTCTCTCATTGTAACAGAAAACCGATGCCCAGCAGTAGGACAATAATGAGTTAAGACAATCGAAGGTCTCTGGTTCAAATCCTAGGCCCGCTGATTATTCTAAAAACATGTGGGTGTCAGAAATTAATTATCACTGCTTTACGGTGAAGTAACAGGTCGTAAGAAAACGTACACAACTGAGGGTTCTTAAAAAAGTTCTCAAAGGTGTGTGAAGTCTACCAATTCGCACTTGGCCTGCGCGTGGACTATGGCCTTAAAATCTCTCTTTCTGTGTAACGACCTGCTTGTACAAGAAGATTTATGCTAATATTTGCATAATAAAACTTGTGGCACCTTTACATCAATAAACAGGATTTCAGAGAAGGGAGTTAGTTTAAAGACTTAAAATCTGTCTGTCTAAAACCAAACAATTCCCAATAATTAAATGCAGATTTTCTAAGAATGAAGCGAGACCTAAAATCGATCAGTCTGAAACCGTTAATCATTTCTAATGTTTCAATGTATACCTAATAAAACACTTTTTATGTTATTATTTAGCGTAACAATTTATATAGCTCTCAAACCATATAAAGCAGATATGACCACGGCATATTTTACATTATACACAGGTTACGTAAACCACTTTAAATGATTTGATAAATACTCATAATGAGTCATAAAATTACTTTAACACGCAACATTGCTATGAAATTACCACTAACTCTTGGACCTTGCACCGGATTCGAAGTCGGTAATTTAGTATAGTCATGCTATATTAGAATCGAATATTTTAACTTTTATATGAGGTGTTCCAAGATCCAGAGCAGCGATAGCGTAATGGTTGAAACTTGCCCTCTCGATCGGGAGATCCGAGGTTCAAACCCAGGCACGCACCACTGATTTTTCTAAATTATGTGCGCATAAGAAATTAATTATCACTGCTTTTCGGTGAAGGAAAACACCGTGGGGAAACCTGCACACCCGAGAGTTTTCGGAGGTCTGTGAAGTCCACCAATTCGCACTTGGCTAGCGCGGTGGACTAGGGCCTAAAACTCTCTCGTTCTGAGAGAAGACCCGTGCCCAGCAGTGGGACAATAACGGGTTGGCACCATGAGACATTCCAAGTTAGTTTTCAGAGACAGCAAGGTATCTGTGATTCACTTCAAGTAGGATCATTGTAAGATAACGATGGCCTTACTCTTGGGACAATGTAACGGTTACTCATGAATGCCGAATTTTAGCATAAACATGTCAAAAACCGTATATCGTAATTACACGTTACAATTAAAATATTATTTTAGTGTATGTGACAGAGAAGAAAATAGACGAACTCCTAACGACTCCTTTAATTGGACTGCGAGTACAGTTCGTAATCTCACTTTGGTTGTATTCGATTATACATAAAGTAACCATATGTCTCATTTAGAACGAGACTGACCAGCTTATTGGTCCTTCTTCCCAGTGTCCCCGATAAAATGGCATAGACCCTAAAATTCCGTTTTTACAAAATTGGACCGATTTCACAAACCATGGCGATGACGATTAAGGTGAATTGAGGACATTTTTTTCACAGACAATTTTAGACTGTTTGTGTTTAAATATCTCGATAGTTTGTACAAGGTAGTAGAACCAGTGTAGTTCGAACGGAGAAGTATCACCGCCACACCTATTTCTAGCGTGAAGCATTTCTTGCGTTTCGATAGAAGGATGTGGTTGCTGGCACACTTTCACATGATAGATGGCGACCTATCATAGTCCTCGGGAGTGACAACGCATCTGTGATTGACTTCAGATGGAACCCACGTTCTGTATGTAGTTGATTAGAGAAGTCTATAGGCGGTAGTGACCACTTAGGTGGACTGCGTGCTCGTTTGCTACTTCAGTCATATAAAAAAGTTTGTTTTATGAATCAACCATGCTAATTGACATAACCGAAGTCCCTTTTTGAGTAAAAGAATATATGGTCACTTTAGACCTACAGTGGGTCAAAAAAGTATTTGTACACCTCGTTTTTTACCCATAACTTTAATCAAACGAATGTTACATGAACGAAATTTTGGTGGTAAGTACTTCACTAAATATAAAAACATTGTGTATGTTTATTTATTATTAATAAAGAGTTATAAAAACATTATACGGAAAAAAACAAGAATTGAGTGGTCAAAAAAGTATTTGTACACATACGACAACCTTGTAAAACATGAAAATTTAAAACCCGACATTTTTAATTGAAATGAAATATGCATGTCTCTAGCATCAGTAATAGCTTGAATCTTTTTGGCATGGATTCATCCAATTTTAAAGATGGGTGTTTAGGTATTATTCTTATATTCTATGATTATTCGTTGCTGATTATGTTTATTTGAGATTTTTCTGTTGTGCACTTTTATATCTAAATTATGCCCAAGATTTTCAATGGGATTAATATCTGGAGACTGGTGGTGTGTGGTGTCAACCAACTATCCAGAGTGTGTTGGAATACCTAACTGATAGGTAATTTTATAGAGTAACTATTCTCTTGTTATTCGTGCAGTGTGCTTAGGGTCAATGTTATGCTAATCGTGATATTGACCACGATGGCATAATTTGACTGCACTTTAATTAAAATTATCGCGCTACACTTCGATATATTTACGTGCATTTATATTCCCTTTGAAAAAAGCGAGCATTTCAATGCCATCGTATGCCATACAGGCCCAAAAACGTAACGTTCCGTCCACCATGATTAACCGTTATTTTGCGGTTGCAACTCAGCAATCGGTTTTCACCAAACGATTTTTTTTATATTTTGGTTGAGTGCAGAACATCATGCACAGTTTGTGATCATACGGACTTGCTATATGTTGATGCGATGTGATTGATCAGCATTTGAACACTGGAAAACGGTTTTTCTGAAGCTTCTCTGATGATAGTACGGCGCTCTCTCGTCATAAGTATCTTCGGTTGATCTGATCGGGTTTCCTTTTACATTTGTATGAATCGTTCTTTCGATTTTTTTTACAATGTACTGCATTGTCATGATGTAACTTCAGCTCTTTACCATTTTTCTGATATTTTTTTCCTTGTTTCCGAAAAAACAATAACGCAATCTCGCCGAGACTTACATATTTTACTTTTTTTTATTTTCCTTGATTGTTTGATACTCATTCTAAACTGAATTGGTAATTAAATAATCGAAGAATAGTCTAAAAAAGGTTTATGAAACATTTAAGGACGCTTTGTCTTCATTAAATACTTTTTTAGATAGTTTAAAGATATACACGTAAGTGTACAAATACTTTTTTGACCGCTCAATTCTTGTTTTTTTTTAATAACATTTTTTTTACTCTTTATTAAAAGTAAATATACATACACAACGTTTTTATGCTTCGTTAAGTACTAACCACCCAAATTTTGTTCACCTGACATTCGTCTAATTGAAGTTTTTGGTAAAAAATGAGGTGTACAAATACTTTTTTGAGTCACGGTATATCACAATTTATGGTGATTGTGGTTTTTCTGTTACATAAACGCTATTCAAGTAAAAACCATTAAATTTGATGTAACACAATTCACACTACAGAATTGAACCTCCATGATCATTAACCTAACCACACTGCTAAACAATTGGTATTATGAAAATTGGCGATGGAAAAAGAAAATGATCAGTTACTAAAATTAACTTTAAAGATGTTCAAGGTTTCATATGGTTGCGCTGGCGCAACTGAAGCGGAATGGTTATTCTTTGTTGGAAATGCAAATGTTAATTGTAGAGATGCGCCAAATATTCGGTTGTTTTTCAGTATTCGGTGTATTCGGCATCTTTTTCACTATTCGTATTCGGACGAACTATTCGTATTCGGCCGAATTATTCGGTTTTAGTGCCGAATATACTCGATTCGAGATTTTCTATTTTCTTGGCTACGCGTCACGGTATAGAAATCTTTTTACGTAAGATTTATGTTATATAAGAGTTTGTTGTATAAAGCTCATAATATAAAGCAATTAAACTTCAAATAAACATTTGTGGGCTTCTCCCACATACATTCATACATATACACACAAATACACAAATACATATACACATACATACATACATATTAATATACATGGACACATAAAACACATATACATTACATATCATGTACTGCAAAATAATATTTAATAAATATTGTACGGCCGGTTGCCGGGCGCAATGGAAACGGTGCACGCTACGGTGTACCGTTATCCAAGTCACGTTGCAACCGCCCGCTGCCCGCTGCGCCCGCGCCTCAGTGCTCTCGCTACGTTCGTACGCAACGCCCGCGCCGCTTAGCATTAGCACTTGCCTATTCCCGCGCTTACGTGAATTACCGCTTTTTACTATTGTGCCTGTCGTGTCTATTGTGAACTGTATATCTGTGCTTCTGTGACTTTCCTACTTCTATTGTGTGTACTTTCTTCTATCTTGCCTATCGCTGTCGCTTGTGCTTTTCTCCTTCTTGTGTAGTGTATGTACTAAGTGTAATAAACGAACAGTGACTCTGTGAGTAGACTGCCTTTAATTAATACTACCTCGCACACTACCATACCTATATTGGTGACCCCGCATCGTTCACATTATAATGTGCGACAGCAGTGACTCGCCGCAAACGGCGACATCGCAAGATGGCGGACCTCGCGCCAGCGTGACCGTCCGACGCGCGCGCAAAGTGCGCGTTTCCGAGGCACCCGACATTAAACCCGAGGTGTGCCAAATAAAAATTATACCGTTCGCACCTGAGGACCCCGAGATATGGTTCGCGATGTTAGAGAGCCAGTTCGCAACACACGACATCGCGGATGATAAAATTAAATTTTCGAATGTTGTCACTAGCTTAGATATGACACACGCCAAAGCAGTGAAAGACATTATCATCAATCCGCCACAAGAGAACAGCTATGAGAGGATAAAGGCTGAGCTGATTAGGCGATTATCAGCCTCACATGAAAAAAAGGTGATGCAGCTGCTCACTCACGAGGAGCTTGGTGACCGCAAGCCCTCGCAATTTTTGAGGCACCTGCAGGACCTGGCAGGACCGTCAGTGCCAGACGATTTTGTACGGTCGATATGGAGCAGCCGCCTTCCTCAGAGCGTCCAGACAATTTTGGCATCCCAGACGTCCCACTCGCTTGACCAGCTGGCTGACTTGGCGGACCGCATCCAGGATATTACCACACCTGGAGGCGCGGTAGCTGCAACTGCGGTACCTGGGACAGCTGCAGGCGGACACCACATCAGCGAGATAGCGGAGCTTCGCAACATGGTGGCGCAGCTCACCACTCGCCTCGACCGACTCTCCCGAGAACCACGGCGCGACTCTCGTCGCTCCAGACCTCGGCGGCGTGCGTCATCATCTTCTTCGCGTACCAGGTCGCATTCCAGCTATCGACGGCATCCTATGTGCTGGTACCATTATAAATTCGGCTCGAAAGCAAGTAAGTGCCAGGCCCCATGTGACTTCAACAAGGCGGGAAATGCCACGGGCGGTCGATAATGGCGACAAACGACTGCCCACCGACTGGTCGCCTCTTTGTTACGGACCGTAACACGAAGACCCAGTTCCTGGTCGACACCGGTAGCGACCTCTGTGTCTTCCCTCGGTCCCAGCTGCGAGAACGTCGAACACCGACGAATTACCAGCTCTCCGCAGCCAACGGGTCGACCATCGAGACCTATGGGTATTACCACCTGGACCTGGATTTGGGACTACGCCGTTCCTACCCATGGCGTTTTGTTGTGGCAGATGTCACAAAGCCAATCATTGGCGTAGACTTTTTGTGTGCGTACAATTTAATAGTAGATTGTAAAAATCAAAAATTAATTGACAATACTACTTCTCTGTTTGTTGTAGCTAGTTTATATAACTGTAACGATTCTTTTTCAGTGAAAGTGCTAACCGGCGAATCGCGTTTTCATAAATTGCTCTCTCAAAATTTTTCAGAGATAACGAGCCCGCCGGCACACACCTCTCAATACCGCACAACACACAACACCACATACGCACCACTCCCGGTCCCCCAGTTTCCTGCACTCCTAGGCGTTTGGCTCCAGACAAGCTGAAGGTGGCGAAGGAAGAATTTAGGGCCATGCTGGCAAACGGAACGGCTAGGCCTTCAGACAGCCCTTGGTCTTCGCCATTACATCTGGCAGCCAAGAAGGACAACGGGTGGCGTCCTTGTGGCGACTACAGGCTACTGAACGCCCGCACCATCCCAGACAGGTACCCCATACGTCACATCCATGACTTCGCGCACGATCTTTCAGGTTGTAAAGTTTTCAGCGTCCTTGACCTTGTGAAAGCGTACAACCAGATTCCAGTATGCGCCGAGGATATACCGAAGACCGCGATAACAACCCCGTTCGGTCTGTATGAATTCCCATACATGACATTTGGCTTGAGGAACGCAGGCCAAACATTTCAACGCTTCGTCGATGAGATGATGCGGGGACTGGATTACGTCTATTGTTATCTGGACGACATCCTGGTCTTCAGCCGCGATGAAGCTCAACACGAGGAGCACTTACGGCAGGTCTTCACGAGGCTACGGGATTATGGCATGGTCATCAACGTGTCCAAGTGTGTTTTCGGGGCTTCCGAGGTAACCTTTTTAGGTTACACAATTTCGGCAAGCGGAACCAAACCACTTGACACAAAGGTCCAGGCCATAAAAGAGTTTCCCCAACCGAAGGACGTTAAGACATTAAGACGCTTCCTGGGAATGGCTAACTTTTACCGGCGTTTTCTGCCAAATGCCGCCCAGTTACAAGCGCCTCTTAACGCCCTTCTTACTGGGGCAGTCAAAGGTTCCACACCCATTAGTCTGACCGGCGATGCTCTGAAGGCTTTTCAGGACACCAAGGAAAGCCTTTCTAATGCAGCTCTTCTCGCGCACCCAGACTGCCGCGCTAAGCTAGCATTAGTGTCAGACGCATCAGATACGGCTATTGGAGCAGTTTTACAACAGCTCCAAGACTCTGTGTGGCAACCTTTGGCTTTCTTTTCCCGGAAACTCAGCCCGTCTCAACAGAAGTACTCCCCGTACGATCGGGAGCTTCTCGCGATATATGAAGCCGTCAAATATTTCAGGCATATGGTTGAGGCGAGACATTTTACCATTTATACTGACCACAAGCCTATCAGTTTTGCGTTTCATGAACGGAAGCATAACTGTTCGCCGAGGCAGTATAGGCATCTAGACTATATATCTCAGTTCACAACCGATATAAGGCACATCTCAGGTAAGGACAACGTGGTAGCCGACACCTTATCTCGTGTTGATGAACTGAGTACACCAATTTGTCTCGCCGACCTAGCCAATGCCCAGGAGACGGATCCAGAACTGACGCAGCATCTCAAAGACGAATCGTCGCTGCGTCTCGCAAAGGTGGTATTACCCGGGGATCGAATATCTGTGTACTGTGACATCAGTACATCGACCCCCAGGCCATTCATCACGCATCAATTCAGGAGGGAAATTTTTCACAACCTCCACTCATTAAGTCACCCGGGTCCCAACGCTACGGCCAAATTAGTGGCCGAGAGGTTTGTGTGGCCGGGTGTTAGAAAGGATTGCCGTGAGTGGGCCCGAACGTGTTTGGCTTGTCAGCGCGCAAAAGTGAGTCGACATGTAACTACACCGTTAGGTACTTTCGACTTACCTCGCGCGCGATTCAAACACGTTCACATTGACCTCATTGGTCCCCTGCCAGTGTCCCAGGGGTTCCGGTATTGCTTAACGGCTATCGACAGATTCACGCGATGGCCTGAAGTCGTACCGATACCGGACATCACTGCGGAAACTGTGGCGAAGGCATTCCTTTCGTGCTGGGTATCCAGATTTGGTTGCCCGATAGATGTTGTAACAGATCGCGGGCAACAGTTCGAGTCCGCACTGTTCCAACATCTATGCAAGGCTATTGGATTCCGGCGAAAACGTACCACATCGTACCACCCGTCATGCAACGGTCTTGTTGAGCGCTTTCACAGGCAACTCAAGGCGTCGATTACTTGTCACGCCAATAACAGCTGGTCGGAGGTACTGCCACTCGTGCTTTTGGGTATTCGCAGCGCATTTAAGGAGGACTTACAGGCTTCTTCGGCTGAACTCCTTTACGGCGAGCCCCTAAGACTGCCTGGCGAATTTTTCGACCCCAGTGTGACCGGTACGACCGACCTGTCAGATTTCACTGCGCGCCTTAATTCTTTCGCCAACAAATTAAAACCGGTTCCAGCCTCACGCCACTCCAAATCCAACGTTTTTGTTTTCAAAGAGTTGACGAACGCCGAACACGTCTTCCTGCGTGAAGACGCTTCACGTTCCCCTCTCCAACCGGTATATTCAGGTCCACACAAAGTTTTGGAGAGAGGTGATAAAACCTTTAAGCTTCTGCTTAAAGGTAAACCGGTAGTGGTAAGTATGGACCGTCTGAAACCAGCTTACATTCTCGTTGACGACGGCCATGAAGCAAATAGTAACTCTTTTCCAACCCCCAAACCTTCCCTACCACAAATCCCTCCGGTACCCAACTTACCTTCACCTCCTCCATTAGATAGTCCATTACCACTTCCTCCTCCAGCACCCAAAATTACCCGTTACGGACGAAAAGTCCGATTCCCTGATTTTTATCGCCCTTAACCAGGTCTCTGGGGGGGAGTGATGTGGGCTTCTCCCACATACATTCATACATATACACACAAATACACAAATACATATACACATACATACATACATATTAATATACATGGACACATAAAACACATATACATTACATATCATGTACTGCAAAATAATATTTAATAAATATTGTACGGCCGGTTGCCGGGCGCAATGGAAACGGTGCACGCTACGGTGTACCGTTATCCAAGTCACGTTGCAACCGCCCGCTGCCCGCTGCGCCCGCGCCTCAGTGCTCTCGCTACGTTCGTACGCAACGCCCGCGCCGCTTAGCATTAGCACTTGCCTATTCCCGCGCTTACGTGAATTACCGCTTTTTACTATTGTGCCTGTCGTGTCTATTGTGAACTGTATATCTGTGCTTCTGTGACTTTCCTACTTCTATTGTGTGTACTTTCTTCTATCTTGCCTATCGCTGTCGCTTGTGCTTTTCTCCTTCTTGTGTAGTGTATGTACTAAGTGTAATAAACGAACAGTGACTCTGTGAGTAGACTGCCTTTAATTAATACTACCTCGCACACTACCATACCTATACATTTATAAACCTCAATCAAATTCGCATTTTTTAAATTCTTATATCAACATTTATTTTTTAACCTCAAATTATCATTTTTTTTATGAACACACTTTCACAGTTGTTTCTTAATAAGAAATGGTAAACCGAATAATTCGGCCGAATATCCGGTTCATTAAAAGTTAAACCGAATAGTATTCGGCTATTCAGTGAAACCACTATTCGGCGTATCTCTAGTAAAATGTAAATTTCGTAAATTGCAAAGCTACCCTACGATACTATCATCCTACAACTCATAGACAGTGTTGCTAATTCCAAAAAATATAAGTCTTTACACTCATAATCAAAAGAAAATAGTAATAAATAGTAAATAGTCGTATCTTCGTGTGTGTATTGTTGTTGTCGTGTGCGAGTTCTGTATACGATATTGTGCGATACGTAGTAGTTGTGTGGATGTGAGTTCTGGGTGGTTTGCTATGACTATCTTGTGTATTGTTATTTGTATCCTTCGTTAAAACACAATTTATGATTTAAGATTAATATCATCGCGGTATTCATGCATCTAGTTATTGACAATATGATTTATGTATAAGGATACATTTAGTGTTGTAAACATGAAAAAGAAAAATAAACTAGACGTAGGATAGACAGATCAACCTATCATTAGTGCTTGTCAAAGTTCTACTAGTGTTTCTCCCCACCATAGCAATTTTGCCATAACGATCCGTACAACTCTGCATGCGTTTTCTGATTGTACGTGTATATAATTGTCCTGTGATATGTGTACCATGTCACATTCGTCCTGTATGGCGTTACCGACGTGTGTGTGTCTCTCAAGTCACAGTAGAAATATGCGGAACAGTATGGAAACAGCCTACAAACGTTTGAAAAGGGCACACTCACATAAACATTGGCATCGACTAGGCCGCTAAGGGCTTTAGTAGCGAGTGTCGCGTTAAGATGAGTGATCAAGTTTGCTTCCGCGATTTTTTAAAAAATGCCATGTAATGCCATAGCTTGAGTATGCTCCCGCAAAAATTTAAAAAAAATACGCCGTTATAACATGTTAAAATTTTACAAAAAATCTATGATCTACAAATCTACATCTACAAATTCCATCAATATTAAACTGTGTTCCGTATTTAGAACTATTAATGATAGTTATTGTCATGCTGTGAATAACCCATGCCGTGATTACCTTCTTAATATATTACAGTTCGATTGATTGAAGACTACAGGACAGTAGATGCTAAAATAAAAATTAATAACAGTATTATTAAAAATAATACTGTTTATTATATTATTAAAAATAATAATACTAATAATAAAAGAGTATTATTAAAAAAATAGAGACAACCCTATTAATAGAGTGTAGGTAATTTTATAATCCAGTCTAAGTTTCCATACTTTTTAACCGACTTCCCAAAGGAAAGAGGTTATCTATTCGTCACGTATATTATTTTTATTTTCAATAGAGTGTAGGTAATTATTTTATCAACAAGGCTTAGTTTCCATACTGTTCTATACTTGTACTATGGTCGAGTGAGGTGTTTTTTTTTTTTTTAATCTTAAAAAAAAGGGCTTTGTCGCATTTGCGATTGTGCCGCCCTGGTAACGCAATCTTAAACTATACTACATCTTGCAAACCTAAGTATCTAATTAGTAACCCTAACGTCTATTAATTTACATAATTCCTTAGCATGATCTGATAGGGGATCTGCTAGGATAATGTTACATTCTCCAATCAAATTGACATTAAAATTTAGTTTTTTTCGTATATTGCAGTTCTGGACACACTCCATGAGTATATGATAAATGTCAGAGTGAGGTGTTACCTGTGTCGGGCTCGATGGTGCGCGGCGCGTCCTGCAGCGGCGCGGTGTGCAGGCGCAGGTACACGGCGACGGCGGCGCGCGCGCAGCGGAAGTAGAAGGGGTGCGCGCGCAGCACGTCCTCCAGCCGCAGCAGGCCCACGTACGAGCGGAGCGTCATCTTGCGCATGCAGTACGAGTGGAAGTCGAACTGGTCCTCCATTATCTCGGAGAAGTGCTGCAACACATGTTTCAACTTGGTTAAGTTGGTCATAAAAGGAAATAGGGAAGACGTAGAAAAAAAATTAAAAATACAAGTGTTATGACGTGCGATATGACATAAGTCAACAAACACGAAACAAGAAATGGAGTTTTTCTCCTATTCCTACCGCGAAGCAGTTCTTGCGTTTCGTTGGAAATGGGTGGTAGCCGACTCAATTTTTATATGAGACTACCTTCTTATAACGCGAAGCAGTTCTTGCGTTTTGATGAAAATGGGTGGTTGCCGACTCAGTTTTTATATGAGACGACTACCTTATTCCTCGGAAGTAGCAACACATTTTGTTCTGTATGAAATTGCTTATTTGCAGTGACCACTATCAGCCGAGGGACAGCATGCTCGTCTGCTACTTTGATTGGATATAAAAAAATATACCTCAGATGGAATTTGATTCCTATTCTACGCCTATCGAGTCACACTAATCCCGAGGGCTAAATTGGTATATCTCAGCTCTCGTTTCAATCCAAAACAAAATTGCATAACCATTTTATTATTAGACGAAAATATATAATACAGTAGTGTCTACAAATTCGTACTATGAAAGATTCCACTTTTAACTTCGACAATAAAACTTTTCTAGATTCTATTGAAAGATACGACGAACATAATTCGCAACAAAAATAAATAGTATAGTTGTTAATAAACCAGACTGTATATTAATTACACCAACAACACTATATTAGAAACATTGTCGGTTATGTTATGTGGTGTTAGTTAATATATTACAGAACTAGCTTCCACCCGCGACTCCGTCCGCGCGGATGTCGGTCTTCGCGTCGCGCTTCTACAGAACAACGTCTATGGACAAAACTGAAAAATGAAGATTTATTTTTTTCTATGTATTTTTCCGGGATAAAAAAACATCCCATTTTATGCCCAGGATAATAAGGTATAATTATACCAAGTTTCATCGAAATCGAACCGTTAGTTTTCACGCGATGCCTGAACATACAGACAAAAATATTTTTAATCACATATTTGGGTTTGGTATCGATCCAGTAACACCCCCTGCTATTTATTTATTCAATATTTTCAATGTACAGAATTGACTCTTCTACAGATTTATTATATGTATAGGTATATCTCTACTCACTCTATCGACTTCATGCGCCTTCTTTAGGGCTTCGCCCCATTGATGCAGTCTTTGATACGCCGCCGCCGCCTCCGTTTGGAACCACATACACTGCATTTCGTTTAAGTTCTCTGTCGCTGGCACTCCTGAAATACAAATAAAACACTTTTTAAAACAAGATCATTTCTCAATTCTTTATTGCATGCATACATAGTGAACGATGTGAACATTACAATTAGGTGGCCAATATTATTTAATCACACATAGTATGAACCCTGTAAGGGTATAGCAATTTATTAGGAGCACACCGATCTGTTTTATGTATAGTTAAATAATTTATTTTTTGGAATAGTCCTTTAAGCAGGGTTGGCAATGTTTAAAACATTTGTTTTAAACATACGTTTAAAACACTGATTAAAACACTACAAAAGTATGTATCACGTTTAAAACATGATTAAAACTAATTTGTTTTAAACATGTTGAAAACACATAAAAAAACTCTTTATACTTTTACACTCAAGAAATTAAAAACCTAATGGTATATTTTTTTATTAAAGAGTTGTCAACATCGATATTACTAGATGGGATTCCCCTGACTGACAAGCGGTAATGCGGTGAATGAATGTTCATAAAACGCGGGGATTTCCCGGTTCGCTTTTGTTCAGTTAGATAGAACGAAAGCCAAACGAAATCGATCAATTCATGTTTTGCATGTGTAATGTGGTGGACACGTATTTTGTTTACGTAATTGTTTTTGTTCGGCGTTATTAATAAACTATTACAGCTGTTGATTTATCTTTTTTTTTTCATTTTATACATATTTACGTGTTTAAAACAAGATTAAAACATGTTTAAAACAAGTCAATTAAAACAGCAGTGAAGCATTAATAAAAAACATGTTTTTTTTGTTTTTCAATTAAAACATGATGTTTTTTTCTTTATAAAAAAAACATGTTTTTTTTCCAACCCTGCCTTTAAGTCATAAAAGCACTCTCTTATAAGGTACTGTTTTATTGTTGGCAAAAATTTTGTTTCATTTTCATCATATGCAAGTAAAGTATAAATGATGGAATTATTTCTCTTATTGAAACACCTCTCAATCAGAAATCAATATTTCTAAAAAAAATACAGTATTATTGCATTACTATGTTTTCATTCAACTGCCATTTTAACACACAGTAAAAGTTTAGGATAAGCGATCTTAAGAAAATAGTTTAATTTAATATTGTAATAACAAGAACGTATATTCTTTTCTGTATAAAAAACTTATTAAGTGTAAATAGTTCTTATTGCCATTATTTTAATTATGCAATTATTTATGACATTTTACTTTTTTATTACTACAGTCACGACAGATATGATTAATTGATAAGTTGAATAGGGTGTGGTTGCCGGCACACTTTCATATGAGGCGACCATCATAGTCCTCGAGAGTAGCAACGTATGTGTGATTGATTTCAGTTAAAGTCCATATTTCTATTTGAAATTGCTTACAGATGTCCATGGGCGGCAGTGACCACTTACCCATCAGGTGGACTGCATGCTCGTTTGCTACTTTAGTCAGATAAAAAAAAACCAATCCCCTCACCTTCCCTCGTGAACTTGGCGCACATCTCCTCCGCGCGCTTGACGTGCCCCGCGCGCAGCATGTACCGCGCGCACTTGCTGTTCACGTAGCGGTCCGCCGTGTCCATCGCCTGCGCCTCCTCCAGCCACTGGTACGCCGACACCGGGTCGCCGGCGTGCTGGGGGGGGGGGGGGGGGGGGGTTAGGTCATGTCATACACCGCTTTTGCAATTTACAAGAAGTTAGAAGTATAATTCGACCAGGAAGATACACCATCACTCCTGTTTCTATCGTGAAGCCCTGTTTAATATAGATAGAAAGGTATATGTAACTCGCAAGGGGATACAAGATAGATTGGATTAGATTTAAATTAATTAATAAATATAATAATAATAATAATAATTTTAAATTAATTGCAAAGTCAATCTATTTATTTAAAACATTAAAGACTTTAGATGAGCAGTCAGTGAGTGAGTGACAAAATTAGGAAATTTTGACTCGATATAGTTCTTAAACTACTGGTTCAAATTTAATGAAATTTGAAGTATACCGAGTTAAGGCATCATGCCTTCTTGGAATGTCGCAAGTCGAGCAAAAAAGCTGCATGGTACAGCCGTGCAGCTTTTTTGCTCGACTTGACGGGGACACTGCCATGCGTCCAATTAAAAACAGTATAACACATCTATTTCTTGCTTAAAAAAAGTCCTGCATTCACACATCCAGTTTTAATAGATTTCAAGATGTTAAGGGATAGAAACTGGCTCCAAATGGTTCCTAAAAATAAGTAGTATTGCCGAACCCAAGGCCATATCGCGCTTTTTGATAGAATCCCGATCTTACCCTTGGGTACAGAAAGCCATTTTTTATAAGATTAAAGTAGCAAACGAGCATACAGTCCACGTGATGGTAAGTGCTCACTGCCATCATAGACATCTGTAAACAACTTCATACGCAACAAGGGTTCAACCTGAAGTCAATCACTGATGCGTTCCTACTCCCGAGGACTAAGATTTTCGCCTCAAATGTATGTGTGCCGGCAACCAAACCCTTCCACCAAAACGCAAGAAATAGGCGTGGCGGTGGTACCTCCCTGGTCGAACTTGCATTCCACCACCTCTTAAACATCACATGACATACCTTATATATCCGTCCCTTCACAATGAACAGCTCGATGAGCGTGGGGGTGTGCTCGATGGCCGCGTCGATGTAGTGCAGCGCCCGGTCCGTGAGCTGCTTGTGGTCGAAGTGCTGCGCCGCGTAGTAGTACGCCCACAGCAACGCGCTCGCCGGCTGCTTCACCTCATCGGGGTCGGGACTGAACACGCCCTTTTTCGATAAATTCTCTATGTACATTAGGATTAATTTTTCTATCGTCTCCGCTTTGCTCTCAATTTTGTATAACGATCTGGAAATTTAAAGGTTTGTGGTTAATTTTGTGTATAGCTATTTTTGTAACAATACTATTTTTGTTAGTTTGAAGTAGTAAATAAACATGTACGTAAATGGGAGGTAAGTGCCAGACTGCCACCCAAGCAAAACCTATGTGCAACTTCATATGTAACACGGGTTCTACATAAAGTAAATCACAGATGCATTGCTACTACCAGGCTTTGAGATTGTTGCCTCATATGAAAGTAATCCAACAAGCACATAATAATAAATAAATAAAAAATATGAGGCTTTACAAATACAGTCTTATCATCAATTAAGCTGAACATTATAAGCAATGCTGATAAAGTGGTCACAAAATCCTATTGAATTGCATGCAACTAGAAAAAAGACAAGGCAATCATCACAAATATGCTGCTAACACTCAGAAGATAGACCACTTATAATCGTTATCATATACTTGACACCAAAACCATAAGTACTTGATTTAGGTACTACTATAAGGTTTAAATAGGCCAGTGAAGGCATCACTTAATAATCTTCTTAGTTGCGGTCCTATTCCGATCAAATGGTATGGTAAAAAAATAATTATCAGTGACACTTCATAAATGTTTGTAAATTTAGGTAACATAAAGACATGTCATTTCGACCACAAGGCTTGGTGGGAAACTATGTCTAGCAATGGTTTACGCGGTTTTGTTATGTATACAGAGTAGTGGTAGCCTAATGGTTGAAACTTGCCCTCTCGATCGGGAGGTCTAAAGTTCAAACCCAGGCCAATGATTTTTCTAAAATTATGTGCATATTATAAATTATTTATCACTCCTTTTCGGTGAAAGAAAACATCGTGAAAAAACCTACACAAGAGTTCTTTAAAAAAAAGTCCTCAGAAGTGTGTGAAGTCCACTAATTCGCATTTGGCTATGACCTAAACTCTCTCATTCTGAGAGAAGACCCGTGCCCAGCAGTGGGACAATAATGGGTTGACGAGAGTTATGTACAAAAATAAAGTAGAAACGAACCTCAAATCGACAAATAGAGGAGGGATGCCTTTATGGAGTCCATGCCTCAGGTATTCGTCAACTAGCTTCTCGAAAACGGGCTGCGACTCAGCCTCGTTCAACTGCAACCGCCTAGGTGCTATTGCTCTTGGATACTCCTTCCTGGAAAACATCCAACACAAATATTTTAAACCAAATTTATTAATTATAATCATTACGCGACTCCATCAGGTGGAGGTTAATGTTTTATAACCTTGGCGCCGTTGTTGTAGGTACGTACAGTCCTGTGTCAGCAGTTTACACCCATTCATGCTTTACTTTTGAATTGTTAATTAGTTCTCAATCGGACATGAAGCGTACCGCGCGTCACTCACCCCATTTTAGTTTTATTTGCATTAAGTAAGGAATTATACAGTTTTAAGATTTTATATTTCTTTTATTTAGCTTATTTAAATGGTTACGGTCTAACCCGTACACTATGTATGTCATACCTGGCAATTTTGAAAACCTCTGTAACATTAAAAGCTACATGATTTTGTTTTAAGGTTTTTAATTATTATAACTTTGTATCATAGTAAGAAAATAATTGATTATGTTGGCTAGTGTATAGATTAAATTTTCAATTCTTAAATAATAAATAATAATATGTTCATTAAATAGATTCCCTGGGACATTATGTGGCAGGGTATGATACACCCTCCACAAAGGCCATGTTCTCTATTCTCGCGGCAATGCTGGATTAAATATGTTTAATTAATTAAGAGCTTCTCTCTTTTATAATATTCCATTAAAAAAAAATTAAACTGTTTCCTTTGTTGCAAATTACTATAACTTTGACATGTAGAGTTAGTTTTTGATACAAATAATAGGAGTTATTCAAAGACAGTGAGAATGTGCAGTCTGCAGTCAATTTGATGCTGTTAACTGTAGTAGCTCTTAAGATTTTTTATACAAGCTAAGTAACCTATTATCTAACCTAAAACACAAAATCTAATTAGAGAAATAATACATTTAATCATACATTGTTTCCAATTAAATTTTAAATTAGGTATTTTTAAATAGTCTCTAAAATCTGTTATATTATTTTTTTTGTAATTTTTACACTTAATAGAATACATTGTAGGTCAATCTGTTTTTAATGCATACAATGAATGGTAAAAAGTACAAAAATCGCGCAGCAAAATTTTTAAAGCAAAAAAATTTTATAATAGTGAAATATCACTACATAGTATAAAAAAAAGTCGCTTCTTGCTGTCTTTCTCTATGTATGCTTGGATCTTTGAAACTACGCTACGGATTCTAATGCAGTTTTTTTTTTTTAATAGATAAGAGTGACTCATGAGGAATGTTTGTATGTATAATTCATGCATAATATAGCGGAGGAACACTGATAATTCTAGATTTTTTACTTTTATGGGAAACGAAGTAGCCAGGTCAACTAGTTAATTAAATAAAAAGGTACTTTATTACTATAACCATAACCATTTTTTTTATGGAGTTAGCGGACAGGCATATAATCCACCTGATTGTACATAGAGAATGCCACCTCAATTAATCATAGACAGGAATTGTGCTAGCTGAGATCAACCACATGTGTGTTGGTCTCATATAAATTCCCTTCTTTATCACAACCATCAAGCCAGAAATAACAGCGTTTAATAATGCCTTTATTAGGCTGAAATAGGTGTGGTTTTATTTTTATCAATATTTCTAGCATATGAAATGTATTTTAAGTTCTTCAGTGGCTTAAAAATTAAAAATTTGCCTAATAACCCTCAGGTTAATTAGGAGAACAAATAATCAATCCTAATGGTAGTAATCCTATGGAAGTATGTATCTTACTACAAAATACTTTAAAAAACAACTTACTTAAATACATCATAAAAGGCCACTTTGTCATCAGGATTACTAAGTTGTTTAGCTTCTATTAACTTCTCATAATACATCACATTTTCTGGGTTTCTCTTTAACAAATCTTCATATACAATTTCAGCTTCCTTAAACCTGAAATATGTCAATTTTTAATATGTCATTTTATTTAATTTAAAATAAAACTTATGAATAAGAGATATACTTCAATATAACGTAATATGGAGTCAAATATTTTACACTTATGACTTATAAAAATTAATAAACAAAATAATATATAATCTACCTAATTGATAAGAGGGCATTGACATCTATAGTCAATCTTGAATAAAATCGATGTTCTTATGTCTATAAGACCTGAAGTCTGACACAGATATGATGCTAACCCTTAGTTAATATAGTATATCTCAAGTGTCTAACACACTCCTTAAATTAAAACACGTTGCTACATGACACTGTTGATATGCCATAAAAATAAGTGCGTCCTAAACCTGAAACTATATTAGTTAAGTTAGTGTATTACCTTAAACTTATAAATACGTGAAAACTTACCTCTGCAACTTCAAATAATATTCACCAGAGGTCTCTTTTATAGACAACTTATCTGATATTTGGCTTTGGAACTTCTGCAAATGCTGTAATGCTCTTTCATACTGGCCAGACTCCGCTAACACCATATTCTGATAGAGGAGCAACTCTGAGTGTTCATAGTCATACGGACCCTTCATCTGGTGGGTACGGAAGGCATCTAGGATACTGTTCGCCATTTCGTAATCGCCTAATAGGTGATAGCTCATAGCAAACCCAATCCATGAGGCTCTCTGTGTTGGTCTTAGCATGAAAAGCTGGTACCGAGTATCCTGGAAAAAACATGGTTGAATATAAGAACTTATTTAACCTGTTATAAAATGATTATACTCCTTACATATTTAAGAAAAAACCCAAGATTTTTTCACTATTTATATATAAACAGAATGTTAGCTATAATGGCCAATTGAGTCAGGAATTTAAAATAAAACCTATTGTCTTTAATTAACTATGATATAGGAAATCTAATGATTAAATAATTACAAATTATACCGTGAAACTTGGAAAGTTCTTACATTTACTTGAAACTAAATGAGTCTTATTTATTAATCAATAATGCTTATCATCCAGTAACTATTTATCATCTAGTGACAAGAGTAAGACAAAATTATAAAATATGGTATTTGGTTGAGAAAAAAAATCTTAAATTTGGTTGCAAATTTGCTTCATTTTTATTACATTTTCCAAAACACTGAGGATTCAATCAGTCAAGTGTAAAGCAATGGTATTCTTATTTACTACAATTTATAAAATACATTTTATGCCTCTTGTACCTTTCTTTATGTGTCCTATACTATTTGTTGTTTTATATCTGATTTTGGTGTACAATAAAGTTGTTTGTATTGTATATACCATAGTCAGATCTTCAGTCGTTTGGCTCTGTAATAATTAATTAACTACCTTTTCTGTCCGTTTCCTATATAGCACATAGTATAGTATGGAATATTTGCTCACTTTGTAACCCTCCAAATCCCTCATTTGTATTTGAAGAAGAGAAAGATCACGCAATATCTGAATATTCTCTTTCTCCCACTTGAGGGCATTACGGTAACATTTGATAGCTTCATCATACTTTTTGTCGGAGCGTTGCAACAAGCCATAAACGTGCCAACACACTGGCGACTTGAGGTCGTTCCGGAGTCCTCTACGAACATACTCGTATGCCTCCTCTTTTCTACCAAGGCAGTTCAGAGTCAATCCTTTCATAGCCAACGTTTCTGAAATTGATAAAAAGTACAATTAAAGAAAATTATAGTTGTAAAGCAATGACCAGAAAAGGACAGCGGAACTGTTGGATTCAGGACACACAAGACAGGTTGGACTGGCGTCATTTAGAGGAGGCCTATGTCCAGCAGTGGACCTCAAAGGGCTGATTAATGAATTGATGGATAGTTATAAAAATAATGCATAGGTTACAACCAATTATTAATTATAAGTCATAAGACACAATGCAGAATTTTGGCAGATAATTTTCATTCACCCTGATATTCATTACAAAATTTAATATCATGAATGGCAATCTTCATTATTACATTTTGCATTTAACATAATGTGCATTATGCATTTAACTTCATGTATACTACTGTCTGAAATGTTAACTGTTTACAAATAGTATTGTTTGTATATAAGAATTTTGCTTTCCTAAAGTCATGAAAATACTCCATGATATTCAATTTAAATTCATTTATTTTTCAATTAGTATACATATATGTAACACTTTTATAAATAACACTAGCTGACCTGGCGAACTGTTCCGCCTAAAAGTCAAAAATCTTAAATTATCAGTGTTTCTCCACTATATTATGTATGTACTTACATACAAAATGTTCCTTTTGAATTACTCTATCTATTAAAAAAACTGCATTAAAATCCATAGCATAGTTTTATAGATTTAAGCATACATAGGGATAGACAGCGGGAAGCAACTTTATACTATGTAGTGATTACATTTACAATAACTTAGACTACACTTTACTATCTTAAATATGAAAGATCACATGCATAACCACCATCATGTTTGTCAGGCAAATTTGAGTGGGAAAAATGACTACTTTGAATGAAAAAATAATACAAGTTATTGTGTTAAAATATTAAATTTCAATATTATGAATTTTAGCATTCACTGTTGTTGTTTATGTTTTGAATTTTAATCTTGTATGGGGTTAATAATAAACTAAATTTCACTACATTTCAGTCTGATTTAACCAAATAGCTACAAAAATCTATATTGTTGTGGTAAACAGTGTGATTGCAGTGAACTAAACGAACGAAATTTGATCAATTGGAGCTTATAAATAACCTTTGCGTCGTTAATTAGATAAACTTCATACAGTTCTCGATATCAATGTCTAAAAATAAATACTAATAAACATAAAAATACTCACCCCCATGTTCTGCGAATTTAGGGTTCGATAATATCTGCTTTGCGAACTTCAGCCCATTTTTATATTGTTTATGTTCGTAGCAACGCTGAAAAATAACTGCGATTATCCTAAATTGCTAACCTCTACTTATTATTAGATGCAGCCCACATAACACAAGGCTGCATGATATTATTTCCATTTTAACACAAGTTTAGGCACTTCTTCGTACTTATTGGAATTTGTATAACTACACATAAAGTACAACACATTTTGAAAGTATTCAGCTATCATTTTAGTATGCATTATTTTTTATTTGGAAAGAACATTGAAGAATGACAAGCTATTCGGTACCGAATTGTATGTTTACAAAAAGACTTACCAATATTCTTTTGAAAAGGGCATTTTCTTTGGGTGGCAAGGAATTACTAGGTGGCATTTTGTCTACAAATTTGTAATTATTTTCTTTATAATTCACTAAAAAATTGAAATATTGCTAAAAACCTCGTGGCTATAAACCAAAGAAGTCGATGAAGGATAGTAGTCTATGGTCTGCTTCTTAGGTCACGTGACCTTTTAGGTATTGCCATTGAAATGCTGCAAATGTATATATTTTTTATTTTAAATGAATAAAATAATAATCATAGAACATACTTTATTTAAAGAAATACTGTTCAAATACTGTTAATTTTAAATTATACAAAAACAAAATTATAAATCTTTCTGTATCCCGTATCTGTAAATCGCTTAACGTCAATATTTTTTTCATTTCTTCTCTGTAATGTGTCATTGACACCTTGACAGCCTGCCTCCGGCTGTCTGGTTTGGTTGCTTTTCATTGGTGGTTACGGTCGTTAGTACTTGGTGATCAAGTTAATTTATTTTGATAAAAAGGCACTTGAAAAAACTTTCTTTAAAACAGCCTTTAAATTTTTGTGTACGTTCATCAAAGTTCTTGTGTACGTTAATATGGGTATTGAAAACATGCGTCGATGGCAAATGTGTATCATATTGACTACTTGTATTTTTCTTACCATTACACTATTTAATAGTTGGGGAATGGAAACCGAATTACAAAACAGAATCACTGAGATAAGTACGCAATTACAGGAATGTTCTAGACAGCACACGTCTTGCATGGAGGAGTCCCTGCGATATTTACAGCAACGGGATCTTTACAACACGAAGGTAAACGATTTAGAAAGTGAAAAAGTCAAATTGAGTAACGATGTAGCCAATTACAAGAGCAAAGCGTCCAAATCCGAGACACAAGCGAATAGATCCTTAACCAATGTGGAACTCTGTAAGGCTGAGTTGCAGTCATTGAAAAACTTGCAAGTCAGTAAGTATGCCACTCTAGAGACGTTGAGGCTAGAGAAAATTACCTTATCGACTCAATTGGACGAGAGGAAGCAAAAGATTGACGAGTTAGAGAAAGAAATTGTGAGGTTGAAGTCTGCGTTGACCACAAAGAGCGTGCCTAACCCACCAGTCTCCTCAAAGGTGACCCCAGCAGCACAACCACCAAAACTAAGCCCAGCGTTGAACGCTCACAACCAAATCAACGACCCAGTACTAGAGAATGATGCAAAGGAAGAACTAGAAGACCCTAATGCTCTAAATGACGGTAACGATTTTGACCAGCAAATCCAGTAAATGGATAAGTTACCCTTGAGGCTTCTACGCTTTGTGATAATACCAGGGAATGTTTCTAGTTAATGGGGTCGTTATAATTGGTTATATTCACGTAACATCCTGTTATATTGTATATATTCATGTAATTATATATTCGTTAAATTTAATAGGACGTTAGATACAAACAGAATTACCTGTATGTTCTATAGTAATAGTATGTCATACTTTTATCAGTAAATATAAGTGGTCGAAAACAACATAGCTCAATACCTTTTAATCTTTTGTTTATCAAGATTCAATCAATCAGTAGATATTAATTTTGATTTTAATTTGGAGTAAAGGAACAAATTGTGCTACTTGTGTTTAAATGTTGCTAAAGCAACGCCTAGTTTAGCACATAAAAATATTGCTACATAATAGTGATATTTTAATGAACCTGTGAAAAATTTACTTAGATCTCTTGATGTTAATCAAATAGAAATGGAATTATTCCGACCAAATACAAATGTTATTTAGTATACAATAATAATTGACAAATTTGTTATGAATTATATTATAATTTTATTTCTATGGAACATGCTATATTAAAGCAATATAATCTTATTTTTACTAGTAATCAGTTACTTTAATAATTTAGGATACAATAACAGCTCCTATTTTGCAGAAAATAATACTAAAACCGTAAATGACAAGCAATGCTAAAAAAAAAGGCGCGCGAACAGAAAGCGCCAAATCTTTTTACTTGTATCTTTGTATTAAATCCATGAATACAAGAAAATAGTCACAATTATTTAAATTGTGAATACTAAAAATGCAAATGCAAATAAGGAGCTTTTACTGTACTTTCCAAAATGCATCACAATATGTACAATATATGTATGAAATACTTAATATTAAAATATGATTATTCCAGTTTATTATTGTATTAGGCTTATCAAAATTTGTGCGGTCTTCCAAATCAATTTGATCTAATTTTGGACTTGAGGCTTTATATAGTAAAATAACGGAGACAGTGAGCAATATTCGTAGATATTAAAAATGGGGTTTATGTAACTGTTGGGAGTTATTAAGTATTAAAAAGTCTCAAAATTCGGTATTAATGTAGTCATAATTGCTAGTTTTAGATATTATTAGGATAAGTTAGTTATTAAGTATGCCATGAAGGTGCCACATAGATCTGAAAGTGTGATTGTAATGTTTCTTTTGCTCGAATTTTCATCATTATTAAGAGCACAGCAAATTTTGAATAAACACCAATTTTATACAACTTTAAATATATTGTTTTCACTCACACACATCAGCCCATTTTAATATAAATTATGCTTATGTATTTAATCTAAGGTATTATCATAGGGACGATCAATGTTTTATTTACCGCAATGGTCTATCAGTCACCATCGCTTACGAATTTTATCGCGTCGATAAGATAACCCCCATTTAATACTCATTCATCAACCCGGCTCTTAAATCAGTTTAAAAGATCTGAAATACTGCTGACGAGAGCTCGAGTCACGAGAAGTGACGTAGCGTGGTAGGAGAGGGGGGTGGAACGCTCCGGGCGGCACCTTGTAAGGGCGGCAAAATATTTAGCTTTGAAGACCTTTTTTTTCGGTCGTCAATTTGCGGAGAGATAGGTAAAAAGAGTAAAGAATAGGGTTTGCCACTTTTTTTTATTCGCCGACAAATATATTCTAACTTAATGAGCGGCAAATTCTACTTCCGCTCCGGGCGGCATGAAGCCACGCTACGCCACTGGTCACGAGTTACAAAATATCCACGAATCTTCGTCAAGGCAAGTCATAAAAACATTTCATGACTCCCACTATAGTCTGCCGTTTCGTGTTGCCGTTGTCACATTATTGTTTATTTCCAAATTGCTTCTTAAAAATGTGGTCCTTAGTTAGTTTTATATAAGTAAAATGTTTATTTCTTTTTGCTGCGGGTTCACGACTGACTAGCTCTAAAAATTTTAACTGTTTTAATAGGCACACCAAATTATAGCGACAAAAACTCAGCTACTCAGCATCATAAAAAGTAGACGATTAGAGGCACAGCTCGTTTTCGCTCGTGTCTCCTTGGTCGCTAACTGGAAACTACAAGGCAGACTGCAGACTGATCACGAGTAGAATTACTACCGCGTCAACGCCTCAGTTTCCTGGTACATTCTGCCCACTCCCAATCTCGCATGAAATTGTAATAATTATAAAGGAGGCGTTATAATTCATAGGAACCCACTCCGTCAAAGGATTTAATACAGCGGACGTGGCACTAGAAAGCCCATGTGGGGTACTTTTCAAGTGTACATTTTGCATCATCCAAGTCCCCGCCGCAATGATGACAATGTGGAGTTTCTAGTTTCAAAAGTTTCATGACTTGATAATATGGTTTGATAATGCAAAATACCAGACACATTTACACATACATGGTTGAAAACAAAACAGCCATGCCGGTATGAGCAGACGTAGGCCGGTTGATAATGATCGCTTGTATGCCACTCTTCGTAATCTGCACAATAAAATAACATTAATTATTGCATTTATTCTAATCAAACTTTTATCTATACTACATTTCATTTATTCTATAAGTACCTATTCGTTTAATCTAGTAATTGTAATATTTCTAATAAAGGAATTTATCACTCGAGGGAACGTTCTTGCTATGTATAATGTAAAGACTCCATGTTTCGATTCCGGTGACAACACCGGTACATCCGTTTAGCCAAATAAAGTGGTGTTGAGCACTTCTCTTTCCTGGTTTTCAAATGAGTTACAGTACAAGGAAACGTGTGTAAGGCGTTCAAACTATGTTCAATCTACCTGTATTAAACGCATCTGTGACTGACCACGCGTATAACTAGGTAATAAAGCGTTTCTGAAGCATTAGAATATGACCAGAGGCGACAGATGTGTTTTACCATTACGTAGACTGCATTCTCAACTGCTACCTCTACACTTTGAAATAAAGTTTACCAAAATTTGCTAATGGAAAATGTATTTTTTTTTTATGTAAACAAAATATGAGTGCGTGAAGAATCATTCCAACAATGCATTGATTTATATTTCTTGTACAGTCAGCAGCATATAGTTAGTGGCGTTCAAAGTGTTCATATTGTTAGATACAATCAAAGTGTTCAATAATATCGGCACAACCTACGTGTTCTAATTGTTCGCAACATCATAAACTTCCAAATGACAGAACATTCATAAATTCATAATGAACCACTCAAATTGTCACAATTTCAGCATCTGTTACGACACCAGCGGTAACCTAGCAACGAGACTGTTCGTAAATATAGGTACATTTTATAATATTATACCTTATGTTGCGGATATAAGGTTCCTGATCACTTACGGTATAGGACATGCTAACAATGACTCTTCTCTTCTCTCTTTTTTATATTAACAACTATCCTTTTCATATCTTGCAATGACGTCATTGACTGTCAAAGTCATAGAATCGGTCTAGGGGAACAAGAGGCATGATAAGACAAGACGAGAGGACGGACGAGTAAGACGGGTCATGCACACATACCGGAAACGAAACGCTTTTGCGAGATGTTGCTGCAGCCCATCAGAACCTGCTTTCAAACAATACTCAATGGACCATGACAGTTGATTTATAATCAAATTTAGTTTAAATGCATAATTGATGTAATATTTTTTTATCCTTAATAACTACAGAAACAAGCAAGAAATAGTATTGAATTGATGATTATGTTCTCCTTTATTTTACGTTTTCCTTGAAGTTGATAGGCAATTTTAACACTGCTTTAGTCTTACCGTTATTTCATATTTTCTTTTAACATAGTAATTGGGGCAAAATGCGTAAATGTCACGGGGCATAATGGCATACACCATTATATTGCATTCTAATAATTCCATCAACAGAGTTAGTATCTCATCCGTGCTCAATTGCGTCAAGTGTTGTTAATGTTCTGTATATGGAAACATACACATATATTGCACCTGAAATACTTACCACGTCAAGTTCTACAAACCTACCCTCGTCAAGAAAAAGAAGGCCTAAGTGGGTTCATAACACGCTTGAAAAAGAACAAGTTCAATCGATTGAGTCTTCTTCCTGTTCTCTCCGGAAATCAACGTTTGCCAGTGACACTATCTGATGCTGATTCACCACAACAACATTGTTCACAATTATTTGACGTGCAAAAAAGAAGTTCCTCAGAAATTCGTTTTCACATACGAGCTTAAAGTTATTCGATCGTTACTAGCAAGGACGTTCAAAGGGTTTCAAAGGATGTATATTAAAAAAAAATAAAGACTGATGTATATTTCACAAACAATATATTTTAGCTAAAATATAATAGTTTTTCTGTAACCTCTACGGTTTTCTCATTTTTAAACTGATGAAAAGTATCTTCATTAAATTTTAAAACCCTAAATGAGATAAACATATGTCAATATTATCATTGCTCGCACAGTAAGTGATCCTTACAACATATTCGCAACATAAAGTTTAATATTATAAAATGTACCTATATTTACAAACAGTCTCGTTGCTAGGTTACCACTGACGCCGGAACATTTGTGACAATTTGGGTGGTATTAACATTATGAGTTTATGAACGTCCTGACATTTGGGAGTTTAAGATGTTGTCAACAATTAGAACACGTAGGTTGTGCCGATATTATTGAACACTTTGATTGTATCTAACAATATGGACACTTTGAACGCCACTAACTATATGCTGCTGACTGTAACTTTCGACCGAGTTATGTAACGAATAAAATATTTTACACGAACGGTTTTTGTATTGTGAATTCTCACAGGCATAGGAAAAACGAAACAATATGTATTTCTAAACAAAGTTTAATAATCTTAAACATCTCTAGCATAACCAAACAAAAAGGTTCTCATCCTCATTACTTCAAGTAATGATAAACATAAAACTAACGAACAACTTACACAACTAAAGTAGGTAGCTAGGTCAAAATCTCATTGCAAAATCCATTAACAATCATAGCGCCGTCTTAAAAATAATTCTGCAACACATATTCGAGACTTATTCGTATGTTATAACATGATGGATTGATAGATCCAAAATTAATTAGCTATAGCTAATTCTAGCTATTTATTTTATACACAAAGACGCTTCTTCACAATGGTTTTTAAACCTCACACATAATATCCCCCGGTCAGACCTTTAGACCTTTATTAGACCTTTTGCGAAATTCAGATTTCGTGCAAATTATAAAATTGTTTTTTAAATTTAGAAGATTCTTGGAGCGGTTATTGAAGGGATGTAACATTTATGTTCATCTTTTTAGCACGAAACAGTCACTTACAAATATTTGAGTCAATTTGCAGGGCAGAAAGTTTAAATTCGCTCCCCTTCGCTCTAACTGTCCGATATTCTAATTGCACATGCTTATTTAAAAAAAAAAATACTGCCGTGGCGTGCTTTTTCGTAGTTTTTTAAATGGTTCTAGGAATCAACAAATGAATCATGGTTAGAATTGAAAAAAAAATTGGTAATAAGTACAAAATAAAAGGAATTTTAAAATGTTTATTTAGAAGGACAATATTTTATGTAGCCTGTTCAAAACGGATTTAAAATCTCATCAACACTAATTAAATAATAACAGACAACATTAAGTTTTAATATTGTTTCACGTAATTTCATAATCATTCACTGTTACGTAAATGTTTATACAAGAGAAGCATAATAATGTAGGTAATTTTAACTACAGTAATAAATCCGTTATATATCATTATTTAAGATTGTCGTGTAGTGACGTATGTAACTATGTCACACACAATTTCAGGTTCGATCTCCGGCTAGGCATACATTAAATGTCACACGTATATGTTCATGATACTAAAAAAATGCAATGTTTCGACTTACATTTTTCTTATTTTAGTGACCATCGCTAAATTACATAATATGAAAATCATAATTTTTGACCCCTCGTTGTGACAGCTGGTCACATTGTGAATGTGACCACACGCGAATCGACTCCTCCGTAGTGTAAAGTTATACACTATACAATGAAATCAATATTGAAATAAACATACATAAATGAAAAAATAAAAATGCATGTTACTGTAATATTGTAAGTTTTGTACCCATACTCTGGGCAAATTCGATCTGGAATAAATGTAAACCATAAAAATTCCTATGTAGGGTTATCACCAACTAGCACGAATTTGTACACAGATGCAATATATATTCAACCAAAGTATGCATTAAATTTTTGCGAAGTAATTTAAGTAAAAAGACTTAATTATCTAATAACGATCAACTGCAAGATAATATGCTAAATCCAGTCAAACAAAATTTGTTTACCATTATTTATATAATGATGTTACAACCTTAATTCCATGAAGGGATTTGCAACCTATTTTATGGTAAAAAATAATAATAGGTACAAGACAGCTGATAAAACAACAAAAAGTTGCCTCCCCCTGCCCGTCAGTGGTTGCTAGGCAACGCTTTGTTAGTAAACATTCCGAAATTTGCCCCGAGTATAGTCTGTTAGTGTCAAGATATATCTTGAAAGGTGACGTCACGAAATTTAGCTCCCCTAGATGGGTGACCCCAAGGAGTTGCAAGCCATTGTCGCAGCTAGATGGCCAAATAAAACCAGAGAATTACTTTCACGGGTTTGTTGAGCTGTAACTTAGTACGTACATGTATCGAAATACCGATTCTTATATAATTACTACATGCATGCACAAGAGTTGTTATCTACTGTGCAACGAATTAGCGAAACGAGTTTGATACCATCGACGCTTTCTTTTTAGTTGATAAGAAATACCTGAAATTAGTTACGTAATATCAAGCGAGGCCATATTATGTGTTCTTAAATTCTAAGCCTCTATTAAAAACGGTTACAAGTCAGATTTTTGCCAAATTGCCTTTCTACGTTTGAGTCACGTGAAAGTTTCTTTTTTTAACTTTTCAACAATATACGGAAATTCAAAGACATAGGTGTCATAGATTAGACAACCTATCCCTCTTGTGGACAAAATTTCTCAATTTACTTGATTTGAAATGGATTTGACGGAAAGTAACAACTTCTTTCCGTCGAATTTAATTTGGATTCTGTTATGGGGGCAGCCGTGGCAGGACCTTAAACTTCTTTCACGAGGGACTTACTTATAATAACGTTATGGATACTAAAATTTAATACATACATAATTACTAATTAATCTATTGTGACTATTCAATTTTAATTTACTTGATATGCATAAAATAAGTACGAGAAGTGATCCAGTCGTTATTTTATATACAAATTAGTGTACTGATCAACAATTAACATTCAGTTAACCATGTCGAAAAAGTCCACCATGTCGAAAAAGTCCCATATAATGAACGGTATGATACAAACATCATGTTTTACTGAAATAAAATCTATGGATAACGGTTTCGGCCGGTTGCCATGCGCCAATTTAAGGAGCGGTTTAAGGATTCTACCCTCCACCCATCTCACCTAAGATTAGAAAAGAAAAAACACAGGGTCAATTATGTTATTCCCGAAAAATAAATAATAGTTTAAAAAAACTAAAAAACACGCTTTTTATAGAAAACCGAACTAAAAAACCGAAAATAAATTTAAATGAATTTAAATTAAGAAAATAGTGTTAAAAATTTCAATGAATATAAATTAATAATAGTGTGAATAAAAAAAATATATTTTATTTTAAAAAAAGCGTGGGGTGCATGGTGTCAATGGTTATAGATATTTTATTGACAGATATGAGTAGAGTGATACACGCTTCTTTTAAAATAAAATATTTTATGTTTTTTTTTTATTCACACTATTATTAATTTAAATTCATTGAAATTTTTAACACTATTTTCTTAATTTAAATTTATTTTCTATTTTTCTTATATTTTTTCTATAAAAAGCGTGTTTTTTAGTTTTTTTTAAACTATTATTTGCTACTTTTTATTCAAATTAAATAATGGAATAATTTTATCAAATTAGTGTATTGTCATCGGTCCTCAATAAAGCTACAAAGTTTAAACGAAATCTGGCCGTTTAAAGTGGGTCAAAATCGCGCCAAAAGAAGTCGGTTACAAACAAACATACAGGTGAAGCTAATAAAAAGCTAATAAAAATAGAGATAATTTATTCCAAACCTGTGAATATTCTATTTTTCTGGTATCAATTTGCCAGTTTGTTTGTTTGTTGTTTTACCAACTATGTTTTCTTTCAAAAATATTAGCCAGTGTACACTGTGAAATATATTTTTTTAATAAATCTTATCATGACTTTTTTGTTTCATAAAGTAAGAAATAAAGTTGTTTAAAATCCATAGTCATCATGGCTCAGAGTGCCTATTTGTTAAAAAAATTAAATAGTTATATTGTTAACTTCATACATTCAAAATTCATAACACCTGTAGGTAAAACTATATCATATTGGTAAATAGGAAGATATAGGATACAAAATTTGCGCATTATTGTCATAAATGTACAGTAAATAGAAAAAAATATATCAAAAATATACCATCTATGGTGAAAAATAAGTTATTCACCATGTAAATAGACATACAAGTATAAAAAAACATAGTACCTACTTCAATGACATGACATATGACATGCTCTGGTGCTTAACTACAATTTCCTACAGGGGTTCTTACGTAAACTGATTAGCAAACTTTTTGCAACAAAAGATGCCAAAACCAAACACTGTTAACAACGAACAAGAAGATACTAAGTCTAAGACTATAAGTGAAATGGCAGTATTAAAGCTTGGTAATACATTATTGATAATGTTAGGATGAACATATATACCTGTGAAAATTTTCGAAAACATTTCCAAAACCAACAACACTTATATGTAAATATGCATAATTGCTTAGATTAACTTATCACAAAATTTGATCTGATCCCATATTGTGGTCCAATTTTACATTAACTACGTACTAAAACTGTTTGTCTTTTGCAACCTGCTCAAATGCATCCAAGAGATTCCTTCGACACTTATTTTCATCATGATAACGCACTGCCCATATTATATACTCTCCTATATTCAATGGGTCATCGGAGTAACTTATTTGAACTTTACACTTCCTTTCCCATTTCATAGAGTCTATGCTCCGACTATTCCTGGTTCTTGTGAACTCAATGTAGCCGTTGCATTGGACAGCAAGTCTAGGCAGTTGAGAATTTAGTGTTTCATGAGATCTATCAGAGTCCGTGCCACTTGTGGACGGATGACAGTCTCCCTGCCCTATTTCCACGTTGGGTGGTGTGACCAGCACACATTTACCTGTCCCTTTCGTGCCATCACCATTACTACTTATCTCATTACTCTCAGATGTTCTATTCAAGTCATTTTCATGTTTAAACATGCTTCCAACAGACAACTCGGTATGATTCGTTTTAAATCTCTTTCCAGCGCTATTATCTTCATCATCAGGCTTGCAGCCGTCAGCCCACTCAGGGCTACAGTTTAAGCGTGAATGCTTCCTTTTACCAGACTTAGACCGAATCAACTCAGGGGAGTGCAGTGGACTAGCAAGTATGGAATTATCCTTTCTGCAAATTAATAGAATTATCAGTGCCAAATAGGGCCTTAAAACTTAATATAATTTGGAGGTATATATAAAAGTCAACTATAGTTAAAATTATTTTATTTAAAAGCCTACGAGTCAATAGTTATTACGATACAAACCGTTGTGGCCTCTCTTGTCTCGGTTGGATTTTGTCAATGACCTCAACTGTTGTGAAGTCATGCCTTGAACATTGCATACCATGATTGAGAAATGCTGATATCTTCGTCCTTGTTTTTATTGTTCTTCCAAACCATTCCAGTGTTGCATCATCAGATAAATATAAGCTGAAGTTCTGTCGTTCGTTATCTAACATATTTCGGTACCAAGTGACAAAAGCAGATGCATGTTGATGTTGAGACAGTTTAAGGTTAGCATTGGAGTCTTTATCTGATAAGGCAATTCTATTGAACCTGCTCAGACCGGATTGCTTCTTGGGTGTTGGAGGTGCTTTTGACATTTTTTTTCTGTAAAACAAAAACCGAAATATTTAAAAACATCATGTTACATATACACATTCACATCACAGTCATTTCTATAACTTGGTAATTACAATAAATAAAATAGTCAATAAAAGCCCAATAATTTATTGATTTATGTAAATACTGTAACAGATTAACTTCTTTCATGATTAACATTAACAGATTAGTGATGACAATGAATTTATATTCCAGGCATTAGTTACATTTAAAAAAATGATATCTACTTGTAATTAGAAATTTCCTTATTATTTATATTTGTAGAATCTTGTTTTGTGAGTTATTGCATACAATCTATTATTAACTATGTCTTTGTGAATGTAGTGAGCAAAGCAATAAAGTTATCTCACTGGACAATCCTTTAAATATAAATAGTTTTTACACTTATCGCCCCACACTAGTAGTACTCCTAAGCTGGATGCCACACTCACAAAGATGCATATACAAACACCCAGACCCAGACCACAAAATCTAAATCATTTAATTCAGTCAAATAATATTAGTGAAAAAAAATGTTTTTTTTTCATTCCCTTCAAGTATGTACATGAAAATCACTGACAAACTTAGCCAAAGTCTTGTGTGTATTTGATTTTCCTAGCATGAAACATGTGTTTATATACTTCACATTACAATCTACTAAGTAGTCTACCCACATACAGCAACATAACACTGATCTTATTGGCCAAGAATAAATACGACAAAGATTCAATAGAATGTATCATCTTTAATTTTCCAAATTTTTATAAGAGCTTTTATAAAACAATATGGCAAAAAAATATTCTCAGAAAAAAGACAAACCCACTGAGTTACTTGCCGGATTTTCTCAGTTGTGGTCATGTTCCGATCCGGTGGTAGTGTAGAAAATATATATGTAACTGACAATTTGTAAGTGCCTCCGCAAGGGTATGCAAAATAAAGACTTCATTATGAGTAGATGATTGAATGACTATAAG
This sequence comes from Spicauda simplicius, assembly GCA_949699795.1. Classification (NCBI taxonomy): domain Eukaryota; kingdom Metazoa; phylum Arthropoda; class Insecta; order Lepidoptera; family Hesperiidae; genus Spicauda; species Spicauda simplicius. The sequence continues at coordinate 12,622,663 of OX453076.1, forward strand.
TTACGTGTTTTTATGTTTTACTACATCAGCAACACTTAGTGTTAAATATAGCTTGAAACTTGAGATATACAAAGGTGCTTACATTTGTTAGATAGTATTTCGACGACTCTATGTGAACTTTTCGCTTCGTGGGCAAGCTGAGAGCGAAGGTCTTCTAACCTGCGTTTACTCTCCTCGATATACGTAGTCACAGACAAGTTTATTTCCAACAATTCCTTGTGTAACACAGTCACGTTTTGCGTATTTGTTGATATGTTCTCTGTAAAAAACATCATCTTGACACACCAACATCAAAACAAATGAAAGTGCTTTCTAAATTCAAACCATTATAACCTACTTAGACACTTCGCTGCTTCTAAAGCAAAGTGGTCCCGGGTCAAATCATCAGACACCGTTGAATTCATCATTAGCCTCCTAAATTATCATTTACTAACACTCCCAAGTGTTTATCTATGTTAACTTGTAGATTATTAGAAACTTTTCAAACAAATCTTAAACACACAACACAATTATGACATGACACTGACAAAAGTGACAAAGCGTCGTTTGGGTAATTTGGATTTAAAAACTCGGAATTTTTCCACAGATTATATAAACGCTTTTTATCGGATAGGTAAATAAAAATAATTTAGTAATTCAAAGCTTACAATATTTAGAAATTAAAATCTTAATTAATCATCAATGTAGTCTTTACTCGTTTAAATTAAAAATTCAAGTTTGCAATGCGTACTTGTGTACGTTTGTACCGTTTTATTACAGTTTATTAAATTCCAGGTTAGCTGTATTATGCAAAGGAACATGGCTAATCTTTTTGTATACGCTTCAATAAGTTCTCTTTATAAAGTCGTAGAGTATTATTAAAGTAATGAATAATTATAATGATTAGTATGTAATACTTATACATCATTATATTATGTACTATTATTAATAAATAGGGATTTTAATCGCGAGAACTATTGGATAAGCCCCCAACCGCGCTTCCTTCTGAGTGGTAATGTGATCTTCTGTAAATTCAGCATTTGTAGCGCTTGATTTCAAAGAAGCAACACATGGATAAATGAGTTTTAGCTTTAGTTCAGTGAATCCAGACAAAACTTCTCTCTTATTAGGAAAGTCATCGAATGCGGATGTCTCACATTATTCTTACATAAGGTGCATATGAATATAAGAATAATGTGAGACATCCGCAAAAAGTTATTTTTAAAGTTTTTCTGTGCACTTGACTTAATTAAGTCTAATAATTTATTTATTTTCCGTTTGAAATTTAAATATATCTTCTATGTGATTAGACTTAATCTCTAGTTTAGCTAAGCTTAGCCTGGCGGATAACCATTAGGTGCCTATTCGTGAAATTGTATAGTTCGAAACCAAATTAAATTCAGTACGAATCATCATTGACAATCGAATCGGCTTATCAAATCGTGTTATCTGAATACACTGAAACCTGAAATATATTTTAATTATTTAAGTAAAGCACGAAAAATTGGCTTAATATTATTATTTATTCACCCTAATTTACAATATAACTTTATGCTTATTGTTTAAAAATTAATACATCAGAACAAATAGTATTTTTAAAAATTTTGAGGGGATATCAATGACACCTCCAGTTACTGCTGCAGTTACACTTATTAAGCGCTTTTAGTTCTTGATTAAGCGCAATTTTGATAGGTTGTCTGGTGACAACACTGGTAATATTCCGAACCAATCTACTGCGTTCTTCTGATCATTGACGTCGGCCATTGGTCTATCCTTTGTCAACCAATCATTGAAAAACCAGTGAGGATATCCAATGTAAGTTTACAATATTCGCTGATAATTACAATGAGTGAACTTGTGTACTTTGGTAAATTAGTAAAAACTTTTGACTTTACTTTTGAAGATATTTCTGTGCACGATGAAATTACCTGAAAAGCAGCCATTTTGGTTACGTTGGCTTCCACGGCCCTGTACCAATGACGTATAAAATATTTTCCGATAAAACCACCACGAAAGGTACTTACTAGAACATTTGGATTACTATTTCCGCTGATTTACTTTTTTATACTTTATTTATACAAATTTAGTACTAATCTAATGTGCAAATTCCCGTGTCTACGACTAATTACTTTCCATCGATTTCCACATCAAAGTGCAAAAAATTGTTATCATTTGCATTGACTAAATAATGATTGCGCAAATTCAAAGGCCAAAATCGTGGAATTATTCGAAATGTTGTTTATAGTCTGGTTTGACGTCCATCTGAAAGAATATGATAGAATGGATTTTGATAAAGTTTCAATGATCATGTAATTGTATAAAATTTGTGTACAGTCCAGAGATGGAGCATGCCCAGATCCAGACCTCGGATGGGGCCCAGGTGATGACCATCAACGGACAGCAGTTGCAGGTCCTCCAGATGAATAACAACCCACACATGATACAAGGACCTAATGGGCAACAGATTGTTGTTCATGCTATACCAGCTGCACCGTCCACTATACAGGTATAACATGTTTTTATTATGTTAAATTAAACAGTACCAGCGATAGCCTAATGGTTGAAACTTCCCCTCTCAATCGGGAGGTCTGAGGTTCAAACCCAGGCATGCACCACTGGTTTTTCTAAAATTATGTGCATATTAGAGATTAATTATCACTGTTTTTCAGTGAAGGGAAACATTGTGAGGAATCCTACACACCTCAAAGTTCTTTAAAAAAAAAGTTTTGGAGGTGTGTAAAGACCACCAATTCACACTTGGCCAGAGCGGTGGACTATAGTCTAAAACAGTTGTATATCAATCCAAGTGATTGATTAGTGTTCATTCCACAAAGAAAGATTAGCTTAGATTATTATATCTATAATTATTTCTCATATATGTATAATAATTTAGTTGGCTAATCCCTATTATAGTTCAAGCTTGACAACCATAAAAGAAAATATCAAATCTATACCAATTTCAGTTTCACAAACAAAAAAAATGGTGTTTTGATAACACATATTTTGGGTATATTTATCATTTTTGTGCATATTCGCCCTTTTAAAGTTCATATGCATATTCATATGCATGCATATTTTGGCATTTTGATAGTGCATATAATCCAATGTCTACTTATGATCAATGTGTATTTTTCATGCTGCAAACAGATTGGGACCCCGCAAATCCAAGTGGTAGGACAATTCTCATATTCATATTTATTTGATATTAATAATTCAAATTGAGCTTGAAATTAAATATATTTTTAGGTAGCAACACCAAATGGCCAACAACTACAACAACTTCAAGTGTTGCCACTGTCCAGCATTCAAGGTACAGTTAAAACTATTGTATTGAATTACTTTTATATATTAGTTAATGAATTACTAATATACAATACATTGTAATGTTTACATGTAATATTGATTAATCACGGAATTTTTAAGTGATCAATAAGTTTTCAAAGTTGTCTAAGATGATTGTGTACTTTTGCACAATATTAATGCCAAATATAGTTAATAGATAAAAATCTATGGTCCTTAGGACATCTGTCTTATTTATTAGGCTTTTGTTTTTGTATGTATGAATATGAAGCACTTGTTTTATGTTTGTGTATCAATTATTTTCAGGAGCAAGCAGCAACATCCAGCCAATGCAGTTAGTGCAAACAGCAGATGGACAGACATACCTCTACCAGCCAACTGCTAGCACACCACAACCCACCATTGATCAACACCAAATTTTACATCAGCCAACAGGTTGGTACATAATTATATTAGTTAAACTTTAGTACTGCGAGGACTAATGTCCTGCTTTTGACTATGAAATCCCACTTTTATCTTACCCAAAAAGTTTGTAAAAAAAATGGCAATGCTGGCCAGCAATGACATGCAATCCTAAGATATATAATTTTAGAGGAGGATTTAAGGCGTATGTATGCATCTATGTATGAAATTAATTTGCTTTTGGTTGCTTGTAACTAGCAGCAACTATCTATATGGAATGTAGTGTGTTTGATAAGGGACAGTAGTGCAAATGCATTTGCTTAGTTAAGATTTGTTGGATATAGTATACATCATTCTAAGTAATCATCACAAACAAGGACAATTTCTTATGTGTAAGATGTTAAGAAAATGTTGTTATACATTTTTTCAACTATAATAAAATAATACTCAGAATTATATATTTCATGTGCAGAAGCCTTATCTTTCATGTATTATCTGTAGTAACAGATAGTATATCTAAGAATTTGGATATACATGACAAAATAATAAACTTGTTCATTTTTAAATATTTGCATGGATTTTGATTGAAAAGCAATATCATATGTATATGTATGGACTAGCTTTTCGAAAGATCGTGTTTACTTTTGAAAAAAATAATTTGTGTAGATTTATTAACTAGTGAGTGAGTAGATTTATTAACTACAATATGCTGGTTTTCATGTCTTATTATATATTTTTTACAGTTATAAATCTAAATGGAAACTTGGTACAAGTTGCTAATGTCGGCAATGCAGTTCAACCACAGCAGATAGTGAATCAACCTAATATATTGATGGTAAAGAATTTACATTAATCACTTTGTTATTTTAATAGTCAGTACTGACTGCATTTGAAATACTGGGCACTTTAGCAAAGATGCTTCATTATGGTTGCCACAATGACAATGTCAGTGGCGGAGCAGTCACTGTAAAGGTCTAACAAGCAATAAGTTTCGGGTTCGATCCCTGGCCAGACCGATCTATGAATGATAAATTTAGGTTCCTGTTCTGGGTCTGGGCAATGGCACGACATAGGAGAAAACCCTAATATCCCCCATATTAATTTAACCAATTTAAGTACAGAAAGATTTTAATTGCAATTTACATATAACTGCTTGGCTAGATTTCATCATAGCCTTTTGATAAGTTTAAATAAGTATTATAGCTTGTCAATAACCACATAACAAAACGAGAAAATTTATTAATGAACAAAAAATAAAAAAAATCGGAGGATTTTATCAAAGCTTATTCGTAACGATGGTGATGACGTCCTTAGAACGTGAACAGGCGTGAATGATAATTAAATCGCTAGATGGTGAACGGCGGGGCCTCGGGCGCCACAAGCGGAGCGGGCGCGGGCGCGGCGGCGGCGGCGGACGCGGCGGAGGACGAGGAGCCGCTGCTGTACGTGAACGCGCGCCAGTACAAGCGGATACTGAAGCGCCGCGCCGCGCGCGCCAAGCTGCACGAGCAGGGGAAGATACCTAAGGAGCGCCCGGTTGGTGTATTGCTAAAAAATCGAATGCTCAACAGTGTACTCAATTTCAAGTATATTTAAAATTTAAACTAGGTGTACCCTGCGCGCGTTGTTACGCCATAAGAAAAAATAAATACACCAGAAAACTTCTCAACCTCATAAATAACAACTTTGCTAAGATCATCACATGATCAAATGAAAAGTTTACAATTCTATAGAGGACATACAAACAATCATTCATTTTTATAAAGAAGATTATAGAAGAATTGATAGCCCATAAGTCGTTGATGTATATCTGGAATGGCACTACTGCTATCCTCCTTTGGTTGTTGCTGAGGTTAATTAAAAAGCAATATCTAAGAAATAGACAGAAGCGGTTTGCTATGTAACCTATTAATGTTACGTTCCACTGCAGTCACCAACATACAACACCATACAAGGATACTATTGAGATAATCCTCAACAGTAGGGCTACGACTAGCTGTAGGCCTCAAAAGATTGATGGATAAATGTCTATTGGATGACTGGATTTGTCTATCACGAATGAGGTGTCTCTTGAGGCTTATTGAATAAATTTTATCACATTGTGATTGTGTATAGTTCTATGAATAAATAGATAAAAAGATTTATGATTGTTATTTAATCTATATAGTTTCAACAAATGAATTCATGATAAGACAAAGACTTACAAAAAGATATAGTCTGTTCATATAATACCATTATATTAATTGTAAGCTTAGTACTATAATGTATATGCAATTTTATTTATTTCCAGAAATATCTACATGAGTCCAGACATAGACATGCTATGAACAGGATACGAGGCGAGGGAGGCAGGTTCAACCCTGGTAGCAGAAAGTAAGTTGTACTACCCACAATTTCTGAAATAGTACCAGTAGAATTTAGGGATTTTTTTAATGGTAAATTGCTTATCTACTTAATCGTTATTCTGTAATATATGTAAAAATAGGGCAATTGTTTATTTGATTTATTGTGATCATTTTTATCTTTACATAAAACAAAAATAAAAAACGGAAAAAAAATATATCCATAAAGTTTACATATAAGTTTATTAAGCTTACTTGACAACCCATTATTATCCCACTGCTGGGCACGGATCTTCTCTCAGTATGAGAGAGTTATAGGCCATAGTCCACCGTGCGGGCCTAGTGCGAATTGGTATTAAGCTTACATTTGGATATTATTTGCATAAAGCTTTAACTTCATGTGAGTTGTTGTCAAAGTGACTTATACTTCAAGGTATGGTTTACAGGGCAATGGAACAGGCAGAGCAGACCACATCAGATGGACACAAATTGTTAGAGGACATGAAACCTGACACAGTATCTATCACTATCATTCAGGTATTTAAATTTATTTGTCTAATATATATATATATATTTCTCTTATATTAATTCTTTATTGTAGATAGAGAGTTTAGGACGTAACTTACGGGCAGTTAGAATTCTATGCAATTACCTATCTTAAACAATTAACATATTTCTTTACTCATCCAAGTAATGTTTAATCATTTTAACTTTATTTCAGGACGATGAGACAACAGAACGCCCGAACCAATGGAGAAGGCTCGCACCACAACCCCTGCAGTCCACATAGCAGTTTGATTTGGAGTGCTAATGACTTATGTGAATGTGACAGTATAACACGTCCCACTTAACGCACTTGATAACGAGCAATTGTTACTCGTGGATATATTGAGTGAGTTCCATTAGGTGTTTACAACATTCGCGCTCGCGACCGCTGTTTTTCCCGTTCCGTTAGCTTATGAGCGTTACTGACGTAGTTTCTAGTGGAACTATCTCTTCGATCCACTGTATGACGTTCCCGCCGCGACCACAACGACCGCGGCCGTCTTGTAGAACGACTAAAGAAGCATTTTGAGCGTTGCGAGCACTTTCTGGAACGCACCCATTCTGATGTGTAAATCTAGTATCAAGTATCATGTTGAATGGTAAGTCCTCCGTTCCTAAGGATGCTCATATTTTAATTTATGGTAGTCACAGATGCGTTGTTAATGGGGTCTATGACATTATTAGGTGTATGAAACATTAATGCTGTAGTGTCATGGAACTAAAAAGACTCAAATAGTGACTTCCTTTTTATTTGTAACAGGATCTTGCTAGACCTATACTTTATAGGATGTGAGTGTTGGATGGGCTATGGGAATAATAGTGACACATACTTGGGGTAAAAACGCTCTGACAACTGAAATATGTTGTATAGATCAATTGATGGATTTTTTTATATTATTGTGGCTACTTTAATCCTCGATCCATGATTCAATATACAGTGGATTTTTAGAAGTAATATATGTACAAAATAAGCAGACCATCGATATAGAAATACACTAGATACACAGTCTCGAACAAAAAAAGACACCTAAAACTGTCGTCAAATGTACGTAGTTAATTACAGATGGTCATAAGACCATATATTTTGCAATACAACATTACGTCCATGATCTAAAGTTGTATTTACACCGCTTTAAGCAAAAATCAATAAAATTTTACTATTTGAAATCGGCGATCAATTTCAAAATTGAGCGCTCTTTTATACCGGACAGTTTTGAGACGCTGAATGTGTATCTTGGGTTACTCTATATCGATGAAGCAGACAGATAAACATAATATTAGGTTCGTTTGTTTGTTTATATTTCTAATAAATTTTCAGACATGACAATTACAAAGAAATATTTTTTATGAAATCGCGTTTTTTTTATAAAATCAAGACACAATAATGCTACAAGATCCATGAGTGAATATTTACAATGAATTTCAGAAGACCAGAGATAAAAGCTTGCAAGAAAAACAAAACAATTTCAGAGAAAAAAATCTCTTGCCTTAGTATTTGTAATGGAGTGGTGTAAATAACATTTTTTTGATATATTTATTTAGTGATGTTATTATAACTTAATTTTTAAGTGGTTGTAAAAAGTTACTAGCTCTCTTGAGCCTTAATACCATGAATGTTCAGATGTAATTGGTTTTAAGGGCTATTTTACCACTTTGAATGATCATCCTGGTTTTATTTGACGGTACATCACACTGTAATCAATGGATTCACTTTTTTCTATGCATGTTTTGTTTATTAGTAAATATGATTGATACTCTGTGAAGTGGTGAAAAGGTGCCTTAGTCTAAAAAAAATTTAGGTAGATTTTTTTAGAAATACATTCAATCGATATGAAGTGAATTGTGTTAGAAAAATCTGGAATAACTGAAGTGAAAGTGAAAATTATATGGGGATAATTTACAGTACAATAACATTTCTTTGTTATTGGTGCTTCTATTATGGATTTGATCTATGTAATGTATAGTTATACATGAGAATTATGTGCAGGTAAAATTTACCCATATTTATTATTTGGGATGTATTTTCGTCAAAAATCTACCTATTGAGTAGTACTGCCTTAATATGATTGTTTATTTATTAAAATTTTATAATTATTTGGGGATGTGTAATATTGAAAGCAGATTTTTTCATAGAAATAGTAGCCTTTAAATACAAATTTCGTTCACCATTGACATTCTGAAGGACACCATCAGTACCTTTATATTTCCATATATGGTGCTCATAAAATGTCAATTAAGAAAAGAGATCTTCCTCCAATGTAAAACAGTATTTCTGTCAAAACTCTTTAAATGACAGCATATCGTCGCTTAAGTTCTAACACCGTGTAACTCAAAAAATGCCCATTTTGAGTTAATGAAATAATGGTATCTCAAAATAATATAGGACCGTTACATTTTTATAAAAAACATTATTTTAATATTAGTATATTAATACTTTTAACGCAATATATTATAGGGTAGTTGTAGAATTAAAAATAACTATTTGAGACAGTTTATTTGCTCTCCTGAAAAGTTGCTAATTTTGAGATCCGCGGTGTTAGAACTTAAGCGACGATATAGGAAACAGTTTTATAACATTATATGCATTATATGCTAACAACTAAACAACACTGCCCATATTCTAAACTAATAATTAATTTAATAATAAATAACATACAACGAGTTATAGTAATTGGTTGATGTGAATATTTAAGAGAAAACACAAGTTTGTGCACCACAGGCTACTCGGAGGGCCTTAAAACACGCCTTAAGCGCTGCAAGCGTCAGCGATAAACAAATTTAAGCTGTTTTCGCTAAATTTTAAGCGAAATTTCGTGGCCTTATAAGTTTGGACTCATACGTTTTATCGCTCAACGCTGACGCTTATAACCGTGAAATCGAATGTTTCATGGCCCTTAAAGCACCAAAATATTAATAATATCAATATTCTGTTATTTTTGTTCTTAAATCGATGTTAGTTATATTTTACTGTAGTTTATGCGCGCCGCTAATTATTTAAAAAATTAAATTTTTTATCATGTTCAAATACAGTTATGTTAAACTATTGTTTATGAAAGAAAAATATTGTTTTGAATATACAATAATATTTTTCTTATCGAAATCCAAATCATCAGATAAGTCCAAAGAAAATTAATCGTAAAGGTTCTTTTATATTTGTTTGGCTTGACAAAGAAAGGTGAAATTAGGGGCCATCCATAAGTTACGTCACACGTTAAGGGAGGGGGGGGGAGGGGATCGATAAAGCGTTACAAGGGGTGGAGAGGAATACAAAATTTTGTATTGTCACATGTAATTTTGGAACTATTGTTTTTAATTTAAAATTTATATGTTTGTTTCTTTTGAAGGTGTAGTCCGACCGGGGGAGTATCACCGCCACACCTATTTCTAGCGTGAAACATTTCTTGCGTTTCGATGGAAAGGTGTGGTTGCCGGCACACTTCCACATGAGGCGACCATCATAGTCCTCGGGAGTAGCAACGCATCTGTGATTGACTTCAGATAGAACCCATGTTCTGTATGAAGTTGATTACAGTTGTCCATAGGCGGCAGTGACCACTTACCATCAGGTGGACTGCATGCTCGTTTGCTACTTCAGTCAGATAAAAATAAGTGTATTATGACATGTAATTTTGGAACTACTGTTTTTAATTTAAAATTTATATGTGGGAGAGCAAAATAGCAAAATATGTGACATCAAACTAGCAAAGTCTCACAAATGTGACCAGTTGTGACAAGGAAAGGGGAGAGGTCAAATTATTATAAATTCGTGTGACGTAATTTATGGATGGCCTTATGTTTAAGTTTAATATGTTGTTGATTTAAAAAAAAAACTTGCTAAGTGATTGTATGTATGTAAATATTAATAGTTGCTAGGATGGTGTGAAGTTGTATGAAATAAGTTTTATATCGCAGAGTACAAAATATACAATTGCACATGAACATGGTGTTTTTATTTTGATATATTAAAACCCAAGACAGATGTGGGCAGATTTATCTTGTAAAATACTATTGTCAAGTACGGTTACGGTACTCTTAAAAGTGAGGCGGTATTCCCGGATATAGCCTTCGTTTTTATGTAGTTGGTTACGATTGTGGATTATATTTTCAATATTTACTTTATTGTACTATTACGGATAGGTACCTTTTAAGAATCCGACAGATATCTGATAATCTACTTGGAAAGTATAACGTCCTCTATTTCGAACTTGTCATTTGAGGGAATCCACATATCGTAACTTATATAGATGTTTCATTTTTATATCGATGCGGTTTCGCCCGCTTCGGTCTCGTTAACCACGGTAACGAGTATTTTGTAATCTAAATCAATGATTCCCAACCGGTGGTCCGCGGAACACCGATGGCCCCTGGAAGCACCCGAAGTGGTCCGTGAAGCCATCCAAAAAACATTGTAATATCATTATAATATCATCACAATGACAGTAAAGTAGCAGACAGCCGTGACTGAACCAAGGATCAGGAATTAGTAAAGAGTATACAGAAAGCGCATTAAATTCGTTTCCTTTGAACTATAATGTACGCGTGATTTATTAAAAAAAATATAACCCATATTAATTTTCAGATTCATTTTTATCTTAAATGACACCCTCATACCGGTGGTCCATGGATCGACAGATTTTGCCAAATGGTCCTTTGTCACCAAAAGGTTATGAACCACTGATCTAGGTTATAAACATACTGTGTGCCAAATTTCAGCGTTATCCAACTGATAATATTTACTTGAAAGACTTAGAAACACATCCTCACAAACTCACTATATCGCTGTAAAATAAGACACCAGAAAAATACTTTTATCCAACACTTTATTCTCAATTCTTTTTCAATAATGACAGCTCTGCCACGTCAATCATCGCACCTCCCCTCTCCTCACCTCACCCCCTCGCCTCACCGCACCTCCTTCGTCACCACACCACGCCACATTAAAGCACCTCATCATTGCTGTGTTACATCACAATTTATTATAATATTATGATAACATTTAACTATCTACATTCTTAAAAGTTAATGATGGCAATTTAAATGAAAAACGAGTTTAGCAAAAAGGTGTTTAATAAAATTGTCATAAACATAGTTCCAAAAAGGTTTCAGGTAGATTAGTTGCATATTACTAACACTATTTTAATACCTAAATTGGCATCAAGTGTTTACAATACCACTATGCTCCAACGAAAAAGTTATGGTCCCTCTTTGGGGATAGCCTATTCTAATTACTACCTTATCTATTAACCTTATAAGTAGTATTAAAGTAAGAAATTAACAAAATATTATCTTAGTATCAACACAAAACAATATAAAGATCTGCCTCAATAAAAAAAAACAATCAAATAATATACGAATTATTGTTGATTTTGTTTCCAGGAAAGGAGTCATTTATTTAATATCATCATATTAAAATTTGACTTACACAATTGAATTTTCCTATTTTTTTCTTCAAATATTCAATTCTGTATTTAAGACAACTAAGTTTCTCTTGAAGATAACAACGACGGCGGTCTTTCACTTTTTTTAATAACATAGAAGTAGCAAACGATCAACCAGCCTATCTGATGGCAAGTAGACAGTGCCGTACATCGATTTAAACTGCAAATAAAACAGGGGTTCTATCTGAAGTCAATCATAAGCACGTTGTTGATTCAGAGGACTAATCGTGTCGCTTCTTATATGAACAATAATATACCTAATATAGAAGTAGGTGTGCCACTCGTACCTACCTGGCCCAATCGTACTCGTTCTACTAAGTTTCATTTGAGGTGTTCTTATCCTCGGAAGTACCTAACAACTAGCATCTGTGATTATCACAGATGCTAGTTGTTATTCAGAATCCTTGTTCTATACGAAGTAGCTTACAGTCCATCAACGACAGTGACCGCTTACCATTAAATGGACTACGCGCTCATTTGCTTTTAAATTACAAAAAAAAACAACAGGTGTGGTAAAGAGGCAAGCTTGCCATCCATCCATCAGCTTTTGAAAGTTCACTACTTGACATAGGCTTCCCCTAATCTGCGCCACTTCGACCAGTCCTGACCATCTGAATTCAGTGGTTACCCGCCGTCTTCCTCAGGTCATCAGTCCACCTGATCGGGGGACGGCCTACACTTCTTTTGTCCAGACGTGGTCTCCATTTTCCAATTAGTAAGATTGCCATGTGCAAGCAAATTTTAAAATTAATAAATTAATGACCCCTTCTTATCCCTTATCCCCCTTGTGTTAAGGTCCCCTTCTTCAACCTCCTCCTTCCCCCTTAAGGTGTGGTACAATTTATGACTAAGTGTTAGGCTTGTGCGCGTTCCCGCGTATCCGCTGTATCTCGGACTTGATGGCGGAGATGACGGGCAGCGCGGGGTCGTCCGCCGCCAGCCGCCCTTCCGTCAGAATCAGCGATGGGTTCACTGTCACAGGGGCGATCGACTGCCAATAGGGAAGATAATGAAATAGTTTTGGTTAATGAAATGAAATGTCTTTATTTTGCGTAGGCCTTCAGGAGCACTTACAAATTGTCAGTTACATTTCTTTCTTATACTACAACCGGATCGGAACACGACCGCAACTGAGAAGATCCGGCAAGAAACTAAGTAGGTTTGTTTTTTTTTCTTTGTACATTATTTGCCATCTTTTAATAATCTATAAAATTTGAATTTAGTGTTTTATAGAATGCAAAATCAGTATAATTAAAAGTAGTCGAGAGCTATCTACAATAGCCCCTATGCTAATGTCTCTAGGCTTTAATTATCCACTTTTTGGAGTAATAAATGATTTACTTAAATTACAAGTAGTGCAAAGTTTAGTGTGCTTAAGGGCCGGCGCACATATGACGGAGCGCAGCGGAGCGCAGCGCAGCGGAGCGCAGCGCAGCGCAGCGCAGCGCATGCCCGCGAAATTTTCTTAACGAATCACACACTAGCCGAAATTCGCGCTAATTACTGGGAGAATGCGCGCGGATGCGCGCGCGGTCGCGCTCTCGCGCTACCTTTCGCGTGTGGTCGCTTTCATGCTCCTCAGAAATAAATTGCTGTTATTTAATTTTGGATATTATTTCTAAAGGGACAATGACGATAATAGTTTGACAGCAAAAAATGCGCTGCGCTGCGCTCCGTCATATGAGTGCCGGCCCTATGAATACAGTGAATGTTGTGCGTCGTGATATGGAACCTAAAAAGAAAAACGAACTAGACGTAGGGTACATAGGTTAATTTACCACTAGTGCTCGTCAACAATTTCTACCCGCCACCACAGTTTCACCGCACCACAATCCATGCAAACGGGTCGAAATATCGCCAAAAAGAATTTAAAAATCGCATATCGTGTAAGTACATGTTAAAAAGTAATTTTGATTTATTCTTGAATATTAATAGTTTTAGAATTTTGATAGACATTTAGGTATACAGGTGAATTGTATGTTCGTTTGCAGTGGCGTAGCGTGCCTTAGAGGGACTATCAAAATAAGTGGGCTAAATATTTTTCCACAAAGATACAAAAATGCTTATTATAGGTAGTAACGTAGGTTATTTAATCGCCCACCCAGGTTATCGAAAAAAAACAACTTATGTTTCTATAAATTGACAACTAAAAGAGGTCGCCAACTCGTGTCTTTGCAAATTGACGACTAAAAGAAAGGTTACCAAACATGTAAATATTTTGCCATCCTCCAACAGCTGTTGAAATAACCCGCGAGCCATATGACACGGCTAATACAACGGTTGATGTAACCCTCGAGCCGTATCTATACGGCTAATACGGCAGCTACGCCGTTGCTTTGCTAGTTGAATGTAATAAAAAAATAAATAAGGCTAGTCTCACATGCGGCGGTGTGTGCGTCCAGGCGGCGGCGGGCGCGCGGCGGTCCGGCGCGCGCGCCTGCGACGTGCGCGGCCGCACGCCCGCCTCGCCGCACGGGACGCCTCTACTGCAACCAATCAACGTCGACTTTTTTATTATTTTTAACCTTTAGCTGGGGTCAAAATTGAGCCCCGCGTGGCGAATGTAACAGAACAACGTCGACATTTTTTTACTATTTTTAACTCTTAGCTGGTGTCGGGGGGTCAAAATTGAGCCCACGAAGCGAATTTCGCATCATAACCTTGAGTTCTAAGACGCAATCCTGTGTATTCGAGTAATCTCATTACGAAGCAGGGTGCAGCGGGTGCGGACGCGCATCGCTCTAACATTCGTGAAAGTGGAGGTAAGTACTCTAATGGAGTCTAAAATGACCCCTGACGCCGAGAATGGTTATATTATTGTTCATTCATATTGACAAGTTCTTCACCCACTTCGGTCGCGTATACCATTGTAATAGGTACTCTATGTTAATCTAAATCATAAACTCAAATTACGAAATCTGACCAGTTGTTTTTATGTAAAAAAAATAAGAAAAACGTACATCCTCACTCATTTCTAATATTTGTCAGTGGGTACCTGACACTAGCTGATTTCCCTCTGACAGTGTCGAGCGCAGTGTACGGAGACCCTGGAAGACGCACGTTGTCGTTACGTGCTTGTGTCACTTGCTCTACGCCTGAAAATTTGTGATTTTACGTATTAAAAAAAAATAGTCATTAGTTTCGATTATATGTACCCTTTTTTACAAAGGAGCTGAACACAGAATTACGTATAATTAAACTTCATGGCCACGGTGGTCCAATGATAGCTGTAATTAATTCTAAATAATAAAACTCATGGCGTCGTCCTGCAACTCGTCAAGAGATGGCATCACTAGTATTTCTGAATCACGCTATCGAATTATTCTCAATCTCCTGCATGGATAAAAGTTCTGAGACTATCGGAGTACAGCCGCTCCCCAGGCATGATCAGCCTGGCGGGAGATGTGTTTGTCAAAACATCATACTTGATCAGCTTCACGATAGATATAAGGCAGCTTTACCTCCTTGAACAAACATTACTCATTCCACTACCCGGCAATTTACTCACCAGTTTTATGTTTCTCCTTGCTCTCCTCTACAGTGTAGGTCTCCTGCGAGTGGCTGGAGCCAGCGCTGCCGAACAGCGTGAAGGCGTCGTCCATCAGCTCGTTGAACCGCCTCCGCATTCTGGACGAACCTGGCCCTTTGCCTGATTTCGGACTGGATGGCTTGGATGCTGTTTATATTACGTATGTTTTTTATCACATTGAAGTAGCAAACGAGCATGCATTCCACCTGATGATTAATAGTTAATGCTGCCTGTTCTACATGAAGTTGCTTACAAGCCCCGTGACCTAAGCATAAAAAGCTTTATACGGTACAGAAGTCGATGTCACAGATGCGTTGCCACTCCAGGGCAGTAAGATGGTCGCCTCTTATACAAGTGAGCCGGTAACCACACCCTTCTACCGAATAAGAAGTGTATCACGCCAAAAATACGTTTTGCTCTGATACATTCTCTAAAAAAGAAGTACAGGTCACGCCCCTACCAGGTGGACCGATAATCTGAATCTGAAGACAGCGGGGAACTGTTAGATTCAGAGGGTATAGGACCGGTTGGAGTGACGCCATTGAGTGGAGGCCTACGTCCAGCAGTGGACATCAAAGGTCTGATGGATGGATGGCCGTTCCCGATCAAAATAAAGGTCCTAAGGATGGATAAATTATAGCGAAGAAAGGTTACCGAAGTCCTACAGTTTCATAAGAACGTAACCGAATCACTTTTATATGAGGAGGACGAGCATTTTTTCTTTCAGGAGTATCAACGCAGAACGCACCTATGATCGACATTACATAGATACCCTATTCTGTCTGAAGTTGCTTATAGATGTCTTGTGCTGGCTGTGACTATTCGCCATCAGATTGATTACTCATTTGCTACTTCTAACTACAAAAATGTAAAATATAAAAAAAAATGCAATTACTTATCTTTGTCATTGATCGCCTCAATAATGAGACTTCGCAATTTGTTTATAATGATTTAAAAAAAAACGTCCCATTTAAAGATTTTTCCCATATGCTCCTTTAAAACATATGTTTATATACAAGTTTTTACCCTTATGTAAAGATAATAGTTGAGAAACTTACCATCCTTAATCCTCTGGCAATGTAAGTCCCACACCAAAGGCCCTATAACACCGGGATCCTTGTCAATGCTCCCAAGCCTCACCAGTTGAGAGGCCATCTGTCTCCGCGGGACCACATCCTTACCCTGGCTCTTAGGCCTGGATTCCTTCGGAGATGTCGCCGGGGAGTCAATGTCGAGATGACGCACAGAGACTGGTTCTAATATTCTCGAAAGTGGTTCAACTACGTTGCCTCTGAAATGTATTATTAATATATTGAGGTAGATTTAGTTCACGTCCGAAGCTACACCTATTTCTAATTAATAATAGCAGTGCTAAGCGCTACTGTGTTCTGTTCTTTAGGTTTGGTAAGGGAGACATACTTATACAAGGCGTTTCAACTTACTCACCCAGGAGTAGCAACGCATCTGCGGCCATTCTCATCTTATACTGTGATCTTACTTGGCCTTGATTACAAATGTCTATTGGCGGCGGTACGCACCATCAGGCGGTCTGCATGCTCGTTATTAGGGATGGCAGACAGTTATATTTGAACCACAAATTAATTACATGGAATGGCCACCGTTGAATCCACCTATCATGACTATTTTCGTGACTGTCTAATAACTTAATATTTTTTGTTGCATTGTATGCAAGATGTCATAACCTTTTATTACTGTAATTAAGGGTTTTTTTTTAAAAAAAAAAAGCAGTGATAGCCTGATGGTTGAAACTTGCCCTCTCGATCGGGAGGTCCGAGGTTCAAACCCAGGCACGCACCACTAATTCATGTGCGTATTATAAATCAATTATCACTGCTTTTCGGTGAAGGAAAACATCGTGAGGAAACCTACACACCCGAGAGTTCTATAAAAAAAAAAAAGTTCTCGGAGGTGTGTGAAGTCCACCAATTCGCACTTGGCCAGCGCGGTGGACTATGGCCTAAACTCTCTCATGCCAGCCAGCGCCCAGCAGAATGACAATAAAGGGTTGACGACAATTAAGGGTTACCTCGGGAAAGCAACTACAGAAGGCATGGAGAGGTACGACGTGGGAGTCTGTGGTGCGGATGGCTGACCACTGTCCGAACTGTCCAACCCAGCTGCTTCTAACAGACTGTCTGTTGTACCTACTGTAAACATAAATAATATACTGTTTAATACAACTGAAATAGATAGGTACTACAAGGGTATATGCATAAGGTATATGTTGCGCCGTTTTGTCTTGAAAATAAATGATGTGCTTCGTATAAAATAAAAACACGTTACGATGTCGTGTTGTGAAAATTTGCGATGCAATCCTGCTTGATTATGCTTAAAGGCTTTTATTTCTTTCACGATAAAAAGATTAGTGGTCTCAATATTTTCTGCATCTAACAGATCGTTTAGTTTTATCTACGAATAAGTTCAGTCATGTGATTAGATATAAAAAATAAAAAAATGTCTTCAATCGTATTGATATCAATAATGCGATTACTAATTACTACATTATTACCAAACTAACCTCTTTTTTTCTGCGGCATCCTCAGAGCATGTGGTTTCTTCTGCCTGCGACGTAATGCTGCTGCTACTTCAGATACTCCAGAGGAAGTTGTGGATGAGCTAAAAAATAAGGTACTAATTATAGTAATAAATCCATAAACAATATGTGACTAAAATGGTGGACCTCAAATCTTACCCTGACGCACTCCCAGCCCTGTAAATGGGCAACAACGTACTGCTCGGTCGTGTTCTACTCGGCGATACAACGCTTATTAGCTGTAATTGAAATAAAATCGAGGGTTCATCTTTTCAAAATGCTGTTAAGTCGTAGAAACATAATGAACTAATCAAAATTTCTATCAGTGGCCATTTCCTACTTCATACAAATTTCGCTTAGTTCAATTAAAATTAAGACCAGTAGTTCAAATAAAAGGAATATTGATATTAATTTCTCTCCAAATTTTACATTAAATTTTATTCGTAATCTTCACCACTTTATGAAATAAGTTACTATTGCAGGGCCGTACAATGAATATGGTTCGTCCGGGGAGTACTAGTGAACTATTTCTAACGCTAAACAGTTCTTGCGTTACGGTGTAAGATTTGGTGGCCGGTTCATTTTATTATACCTAGGATCATATTACCTAGTGTACTAGAGTAGGAACGCATTAATAATTAACGTCAAAAAAATCTGTTTTTTTATGAAATTATATACTGTATCAGTAGCTTACCATCCGGTGGACCATATGCAAATCTAATCTTATATAAAGAAAAAACTTCGAATCGACTATTGGAAACTAATGAAGATCGTATTGTACATATTTTTTGGTTTGTTGACACTAAAAACAGGAAAATAAGTTAGAAATCCTATAACGGCACTGATACGGATGTAAATAACATATAATTTATAGTTACAAACCCTCCCATCTTTTTCATCATGAACCTGTTTCAATTGGTTTCGTTCAACTTCTCTCATCAATTCATTTCTATATGCACGCAGTGATTCTGCTGATTTCATTGTCTTCTTTCTGGAATTATATAGAAAAAAATGAAAAAGGGAGAATCATCTTAAGAATGAATTTTCTAAAATGTCTGTTAGTGTTCATAATGAACAAGTAACAAGAATAAGTGTGTAAGTACTCAGAATAAACCAGTTAACCAGAATTTCAGTTCAACACTATATACTTTTCAGTGTCTCAGTAGTGATTACGTTCCTTAAAAAATATTATTTAAAGGTGGTATTAGCAAAAATCTATGCAGTCCACCTGAACAAAGTTTAAGGGGGATTTAGACGGTCGCATTATATTTATGTAAGTCGAAGATGGTGATATAATGATGAAGATAATGATCTTCTCTTTCGGGAATCTGAGTGAGGGTTATCGGAGATATTTATAATTTTTCAGATAGCACAAGACTTCAAGTTCCTTTTTTCTTGTCGGATCTTTTCAGTTGAGGTCGTGTTCGGATCCAGTGGTAGTGTAAAAAAAAATTAACTGACTAAAGTGCCCCGTAGGCCTATGCAAAATAAAGACATTTTATTTACTACTAGCTGTACCCTGCGCGCGTTGCTACGCCACAAAAAAATACACCAAAAACCTTCGCGAGCTCATGATAGACAACTTTGCTAAAGATCATCACATGAGCAAATGAATAGTTTACGTACTATAGTGGACATACAGACAAACATTCATTTTTATAAAGAAGAAGAAGAAACTCCGGTGACCCAAGAGCTGGAGCTTACCTCGGCCAACAAATAAGTTTAGCAATACAGCGAGGTAATGCTGCTAGTGTCTTGGGTACATTTCCACGGGGCAGCGATTTGGCTCATTTATTCTATTTATAATTGTAAATTTTAGAAAATAAAATGTACTTATTATTATGCTTTAGATGTAAATTAATTATGTATTTAAATAATAAAAAAGAAGAAGAAGTGTATATTTCTAAGAATTCTAATTTATTTTAGCAAAATGAGCAACGGTGTTTAGCAATAAAGTATACCTATGTGCAAGACACAACAGCGCCAGTAACACGAGCAGTAGAAGGACAGCGATGGTGCCGCCCACGGCGAGCGCCCACAGCTCCGTGCCGTGCACTCCGCTGGCCGTCACGTCGCCCTCCAAACCCTCAGCAGCCTTCAAGTATGCTGCTGGCAGGATGTGTAGGATATTATAAGTATTGATATTTTTAAAGAGCAGTGATAGCCTAATGGTTAAAACTTGCCCTCTCGATCGGGAGGTCCGAGGTTCAAACCCAGGCACGCACCACTGATTTATGTGCGTATTATACATTAATTATCACTGCTTTTCGGTGAAGGAAAACATCGTGAGGAAACCTACACACCCGAGAGTTCTTTAAAAAAAAAAACAGTTCTCGGAGGTGTGTGAAGTCCACCAATTCGCACTTGGCCAGCGCGGTGGACTATGGCCTAAACTCTCTCATTCCGAGAGAAGACCCGTGCCCAGCAGTGGGACAGTAATGGGTTGACGACGATATTTTTAAATATGTAAACGATAAAAAGCCCAGTGTTTTTTTTTACTTGAAGGTAAGTAGCCAACTGCTGCCCACGTATCTGAAATCAACTCCAAATTAGACTAAAGTCTTACTTGAGATTGGCCACACATACGTTGCTACCCCCGAGCATAGAGTGAGAGCGCTTCAGATTCCTATATTTTTTATATTTTATTTAGATATATATTTTAACTTTAAAAAAATGTGTGCGTGTACTAGCGTACACTCGTAAAAAGTGAAACTTCTTTATGACGTTATTTTTCAAAAAAATATTTACTATATGCAACTTTACAGAAATTGGTTAAATAAAGTTAAAATAGTTAAAGTTTAATAAAAGGCTTTTATTAAACTTTATCTAATAATCTAATCTATAATAGGTAATCTATCTAATATCACGCGTGGTAGGAATAAGAAAAAGATGGCGCGTAACAGAAAAAGATGGCGCGTAACGAAAAAAAAAGATGGCGCGTAACAGAAAAAGATGGCGCGTAACGAAAAAATGTTACACTAAATTTTTCTCAACCCCGATAAAGAAATTTCACTTCATTAATAACATTTATTTTTTGCTTTGTCTCGATCATCCCGACTAACAACCTCGATCGACCTGTTAGCCATCCCTGCTATAGATGCTCTGCTGGTAGGGGCCGTTCAAATATTACGTAAGCTGATTTATTACAATTATTAACCCCTCCATCCCTCTTGTCCTCAAAAGTAAGTAATGGTCTAACCCGCTCCCCCTATGCTTATGTAAACATTTTTCAATAAAAAATGTATTTTTTGTACAGTATTGTAAAAAAGTAAATAACTAGCGATGACGTAATCATCATGTGGACCTACTCCCCATGTCATCCAAAATAATCCAAAGACCCCCCCCCCCAATAGTGCTTACGTAATACTTGAACGGTCCCGTAGTTGTTTTACGACCCGCGTGGCGCAGCGGTTACCATACCGGTTGACGCTCAATGGGTCCCGGGTTCGATTCCCGGCCAGACAGGTGACATCTGAATGATGAGTTTAGATTCCTGTTCTGGGTCTGGATGTTTGTGTATTCGTCTTGTGTGTCCATGGTACCCACGACACAGGAGAAAATCCTACTGTGGGGCTATGAGTGTAGAAAGCGTGTGTTTTTTTTTTAGCATAAATACATTTTTTTTCCATAACAGCATAAAACTTACGTTCAGCTTTAGTCGTGACCACAGCGCCTAGTTCGCGCGCCACCTCAGCATCACGTACCAGTCGCATGTCCCTCGCCGCGACCGCAGCTGGAACCGCCCGCCCGCCCACCAGCACCACGTATACTATCTGGACGCTGCCTGTGTCTGGGGACTGGAGGTATAAGATAAAAGATACCAGAGTATGAATCCATACTATCCATACTTCCATACTAATATTATAAATGTGAAAGTATGTTTGTTTGTTCCTCTTTCACGTTGCCAAATAGCTATTATATGATATGGTTTAAATGCTGGGAGATAGGATGGCGGAAAGTAACGTAGGCTACTTTTTACCGCGCTCTCTCATTCCCATGAGAATATCGGTGTTTTATTACATAATTCATATTTGGTACTTCCAGACGTTATTAATAGATGGCGTTAATAAAATTAATTTGCAAGTTCTGAATCGCGCTATCAAATGCTAATGATAATTCCCTTTGACCGTGCAATCGAAGCGCGGGTAAGAGCTAGTATAGGTATATATAAAACTGTTGTATAAGGTTCAGAAACCTTAAAAACTAATGCTAAATGTCAAATTTGATTGCAACTTCTGAACCTTCCTGATCATAAATACTTATTTCTCTTGAAATCCCATAGATTAAGTTAAATATCAGGAATTATGGTACGCGTTATAAATTTAAGGTCAGATAGGTACCTATGCCACAGTCTTCGCTGAAAAATATGAATTAGTTGAAACGGCATTCTGTAGATGTATTCTATCTTTAATGATCAAGTATCAAGTTTAGTTTCGTACATATTTAATTAATTTAGGGGAAGGAGAATTGTTCTTCCGCTACCCCCTATATACCCCCCTACCCCGTATAGGCAAGAAACAAAAAAACTTCATATATGACATTTCGAACCAAGGGGGTTTAGAATAAATAAGCAACAAATAGGCTACTCAGAATTAACATAATAAACTTAAGTTAACAGTTATACTTACTTCAGTAATATTTTGAATATACACATGAACAGGGGGTTGTTGTTCCGGTTTAATTATCTCTCTCTTGAACAATAAAGTCTCATTGTTGGTATCTTCTTCAAGGGGTAAGTCTATTAACTTTTCTTTTACATCTATGAGTTCTTCATTTTCATTGTCGGAAACATCTCTTTTTCTGACTATAGCTGTTGGGTCGACTAGAATCCATGACTCTACATCACCTAACTTCGTTGGTTTTATGTCTGTTAAAACTGTAGACTCATCAATATTTACTAGAAACAATTCATTATTATCACTATCTTTCTTATCCTTATTTGAAGCATCTAAAGACTTGGCGGATGACTTATTTTCGATATTTATCACATTAGGTGAAGCGTCTACATTTACAATGGAACTTTGAATGTCGTAATATTTCACAGGAGTGTTATCATTGTTAAAACTTAGTTGGCTAAATGTATTGTCATTATTAACAACGAATGAGTGAACGTCGTGTTTCTTCCTAGGTGTTGGTGCATCTAACGATTTTATGATTCCGAGGTGCCTTTCTTGTTGTCTGAAATAAAAATTTGTTATCAAAAAACGTGCTTAATATTAATTAATATACATTTTATTTTAAAGTCATAAAATTGTTTTCTTAGGAATAATTGGAATTTGCATGTACCGTCATAAAGCAAAAAAACGAACTAGACGTAGGGTCTAGTGTAGGGTAGATTAAGCCAATACGAGTGCTAACCAACGATTTCACCCCCCTCACCGCTGTTTAGTCATGACCACGATCTCCGAAACTGGTTCGAAATATCTGCAGCAAAGACGTGAGTACCCGTCCCATAAAATATATTCCGCGTTAGTATTACTTTAAAATCATACCTTAAAAATGCTTTCTGGTATAACCTCGCGAGCTTCAATTGCAAGCTATCAGGCGTGGACCCTTGGATTACAGTCAGCAGCCAGTACCTTCGGTCCTCCGGTATTTCTGGCTCCAGACTGCCGGGTAGACCTGCATCATCGCAGTTGAGCACGCAATCCCCTGTCGTCTTATCCGTCACCGCCTGGATTTTGAACCGAACGCTGTTAAATTTAACATTTTCTGCAGTACTATTGACAATTCCAATTGCAATTATTTTTTATTTTTAGTTATTAGGAAAGTTTGATACACAATAAGTCTTTGACGTTCTATGTCTCTCCAGTTGTAAGAAGCGTTTTTGTTTAAGTAAGTAAATTTATGAGGTAGAATTAAAATTAAATTGTACGTAATTAGAAAATAAGTAACGTATTCTAAATATAACTCATTCTAAAATCATAGCCCTAATTTGGATTTTTCTTGTCATGGGTGCCACAGATATACACAAACACCCAGATCTAGAACGAAAATCTAAATATCTGTCTGTCCATGGATCTTATCGGAAACTCACTGCGTGCCGGACCAATAAATATGTTGGCCGTTACTTTAAGCATAAAATATTTTAAGTAGTTGTTAAAATAAATTGAATGTGTTCAATGTTAATAATTAACTTACTTGTGGCGGATAAGAGTCGAGATAGACGGTAGCCAGGACTGTCGTGGTTCTAACGATCGGTGTGGAAGGAGTGGGGACTGGTAGAGACAAGTCGGGTGGAGGCGGGCCATCCCCAGACCCTGTCCAGAAGAAGTCCTCCAGCCGTGGCGTATGCGCATGTTGGTCGGGTGATACCAACATGTACACTGGAAACAAGAATTTAAAGCCGGTATATGAAACTGTTATATATTCTAACGTACTTAATGCAAATTGTCGTTGCTATTCATAGTAATCTATAATGTAGGCATGTAGGCATCATGTTAGGAGTCACAGATGTGTTGCTATTGTTAGGAATGAGATAGAATGTCTCAAAAATATACCAGATGTAGATCATAAGAGAGCAAAAACTTTCAGGACTTTCTATGATTTCCTAATTCTCTCGAACATGGCATTATTTCTCCTTGTCGAAAAGTCCTTCTATTTTTTCAGCATCAAGTCTACTATCAACTGGGGATATTCCCTCCCTTCGTTCCTCTCTCCAGACTAAATCCTGGGTCCTCCAGAGCATGTATCCTATGATAATAAGTTCACGTAAGTAGTTAAATGATGAACAGATAGGTAATCATACCCGCATGACTGAAAGCAATTGATTACAAACCTATTTATTGCTGACTTCTATGTCAATTATGGTTTGTAGGCGACGTAGCTTTTGAATAGGTACGATAAAGTTTGAATTTTAATGATGCCTACAAAAAAGGCACACTCGTGGAATTAAAACTATGTGCGAATTAATGCCCCCAGGTGAATATATGCTTAAATCGGTGCAGAAGTGGAGACAATTCGGGATTCGTTGTAGGTCGGGTTTAATTTATGGCGTTTTAATAATAATGTTACTGAAAAGACGTGTTGGACTGGCTAGTAGATTAACTTTTAATTATTGACGCAGTATATAAATAAAACAAAAGTATCGTTATTTTACTATTAAGTCTTTTTTTTTATGAAATTGATCTATCGGGACATTGCAAATCAAAGTTCGATCTTCTTAAGATCCTTGAAAATCATCGCTAAAAGAGACGGAGACTAGGCAACGCTAATTTTTAACAACACAATTTTAATTTCTTTACCGTACCGTTTTGTACGTAGGTAAGGTGATTCATTTTAACCGATTGATAATATTCTTTGGTATTTTGACTCATTTCTCTGAAGTATGTGACCTATTGGGTTTTAGTCATAAAAAACTAGACCTACTTACAAACAAATTCTTTTGTAGTGAGACATTTAATAAACCTTAGTGTACCTAGTTTACGACTGAATAGCGTAGGTATTAGTAGTAGTCGCATTGTAAACTGGTAATGTTCTGGTTTTGCTACACATTTAACGAATGAAAATGTGTAAAACACATGGATTTTTGGTGTATTCAATGAACTTTAACTGACTTCGGAAAAAGGATGAGCTTATCAATAGGTTAGTTTTTGTTCGTGTGTCACAAACATCCACCACTATAATAAAAATGATAGTCCCGCGTGTATAGACACGCATAGATTTGTAAAAAAAATGCACGACCGCGAATAAATAAGAAAGCTATCTTTATAAACGTTTTTCGATTTTTGGAAGGGGAGGGGGATTTTGCATGCCATATGGCAGTATCTTTTGGTAGAACCTTACTGGTTCTACTACATTTCGCGTAATCCGTACTTCTTTTTTATTTCTCGAAGGGGAGGATTACAAAAGTTAACCTGACATCGTCGAAGCGATGCCGGGCTATGTAAGATTTTCACCAAACTAAAACTTCTCTGATATGCGTCTTTAGCGCTTCGTTGAGGGCTCCGAGAACTACAACGAAACACGACTGGAATTCTCCAAGAGCTTTGCCCATTTTGGGGTCTCTTCCTGCAAGCAAATACGCTCACCATACCTTCTGGTCTTTACGACGGCATGCGACCACACTTGTTGCCTTTTTCATCCCCTCCAGCCATCGGAAACCCCTTTTTAGTTGTCGTACGACAGGCAGAGAATACTGTTACCCTATTCTGATCCCGGAACTACAGGGAGAGGGATAATTGTATATAATAATAACAAGAAGGATAATTGTAGCTCTTTCTACAGTCAGCTGTGTGTTGTGGTAACTTTAACGATATTAAAGACTTATTTAAAGTGACAACCATCATTACGTAAAGTTTACCTCTTCAAGAAATTTTATCGATAGATACTTCTTCGATGACATGCATAGTCAAGGTAACCAAATAGACATGGAAAGGAATTTTTGGGCATCGCGTGATCGGAGGACGGGGGCTAACAGTTTATTGGCCTCATCGTTAACGTAACTTCGGTTATGAAGATAAAGGCTCAAGTCATGGCAAATGAGCGTTTCTTATTTTGGTACGATTTTGTGGTGTAGAATTGTCAAAAATATCGTTATATGGAAGGAAATATGAGAATTAACATGCAGTCTGTCTGATAGCAAGCGATCACTGGATATCTATATTCCTCATCAGGTGACAGTCATACCTAAAAGATTTTAACCTTCGGTCGTTCACAAATACGAAGAGCAGCACTCTTGAGGAAAAAGAGGGAACGCTTTGATCTTTTACGTCTCTCTTACCTTTAAAATAAAACTCTTTGCTTTCAAATCAGAACAGAGTAGAACACAGAAGAACAGTAGAACACTGCTGTTATAATGTTAGAAATACGAATAAGTATGGCTGTGATACGTCAGCAGTCGAACTTCAGTTGATATAACAATCATCGATAATAGTAACATAACGCATTCCTATGAACTTAGAAAACATTGAACGTGAAGTAGATTCAGAGGATAAGAATATCCTCGAAAGTTTAACTAATTATGAACAAAACCATTTTTGTTACTTAATATTCTTACATTTTCTTTCATACATCAGAACAACTTCAAAGTTAATTATCTATCTGAACATTGTTAGGGACGGAATTCAGAAGTTTTAATGATCAATTTGTAACAAGAACATTAGCTAGATGGCTAATACAAACGCTATTTGCTTATTAATTAAATTACGTGGCTCGAGACGGCCGTACCACCCTGAGGTTTGGTACGAACGAAACGCATTTCCTTTTTCCAATCTGACGACGTTGAAGTTTGCGATTTACAGACAAAGCATATTTAGTGCAATCAATAATAGGAGACATTCTTAGTTTTTAGAGACTAAGCAGTGATAGCCTAATGGTTGAAACTGGCCCTCTCAATCGGGAGATCCGAGGGTCAAACCCAGGCACGCACCACATATTTATGCGCATATTAGTAATTAATTGTCACTGCTTTTAGGTGAAGGAAAACATCGTGAGGAAACCTTCATACCCGAGAGTTATTTAAAAAAGTTCTCGGAGGTGTGTGAAGTCCACGTCAGCGCGGTGGACTATTACATACTACATATTATGGCTTAAAATTCTCTCATTCCGAGAGAAGACCCGTGCCCAGCAGTGGTACAATAACGGGTTGACGATATATGTATGTATATATACAGATTCTAAGTTATCATAGGCGTTATGAATCTTTAGGTAGTAAGTTATGGAAAAGGGGGCTAGTGTTCCCCCTTGCCACGTCTTGCCAAGTCTTCCCGCTTCTTAACCATTCCTGATTTTTTTTTTTATTATAACACAAAAACTCCACAGACTGATCGTCCGTGCCTTTTGTCATAATAGTTCTTCTTTTGTTTTAACAATAAGTCTTTATTTCTTAGCTCCACGTTAGGCCATCGCTGTCACCATCACACTGTCGTGTGCGGTGGTGACAACGTTGACAGTCCTGATATATTTATACTCCTTGAAGCTCCTATGATTTGAATCGCTGAAGCACATTGACTTATTATTGGTCTAAATAACTATGGGACCGTGGGGATTAGATGCTAAATTATTTTTTAAGCATCTGTCAAAACGTTTGATAGAGTCAACGAATGATCAGAAAGCTGGCACATACCTCGGTCAACGAATTAGCCTTGCTATTCAACGAGGTAATGTTGTCAGCATTCTGGGAACTCATCCTATGGACAGTAATTTGGATGCAGATCTTTATTTTTAATTTGGCATTTTGTTTCTTTTTAAATTTAAGTTATTATTTTGTATATACATATAATTAAGTTATTTTATATTATATTAATTATTTTTTTATTATTTTGTCATATTCAAATTAATAAATTATAATTATAATAATAACTATGTATATCAACATACTTATTCCTTTTAAGCAGTAGCGTAGCGCTGTTGCGAAGTTTGATTGGGAAGCTGACAAACTTAACGGATGAAGCAGTTGATTAATTCTACTATTGATTTACCTGATTAAAGATTTTTTATACGATTGAAGTAGTTAACGAGCATGCGTGTAATTCACTTCATGGTAGGTAAATGGTCACTGCCGCCCACTTTTGTAAGAAACTTTATACAGAACAAGAGTTTCATCTGAAATCAATCACCAATGCGTTGCTAGGTATTTAAGAGTCCCCTCACATAAAAATGAGTCGGCAACCACACGCAAGGTGTGGTGAAACTGGTGAAGGTGAACTGCAAGGACCACTTCACGCTATGAATAGGCGAGGCGGTAGTAATTGCCCAGTCGAACCATGTATGTACCACCTCGTTAGAAATTATTCTCTCGTCATTACATAGTATAAAACAAAGTCGCTTCCCGCTGTCTGTCCCTATGTATGCTTAAAGGTGGTAGGACCAGTGTAGTTCGACCGGGGAAGTACCACCGCCACACCTATTTCTAGCGTGAAGCATTTCTTGCGTTTCGATAGAAGGGTGTGGTTGCCGGCATACTTTCACTGAGGGGACCATCATAGTCCTCGGGAGTAGCGACGCATCTGTGATTGACTTCAGATGGAACCCATGTTCTGTATGAAGTTGATTACAGATGTCCATGGGCGGCAGTGACCACTTACCATCAGGTGGACTGCATGCTCGTTTGCTACTTCAGTCAGATAAAAAAAAAAATGTATGCTTAGATCTCTAAAACTACGCTACGGATTTTAATGCAGTTTTAATAGAGTGATTCAAGGGGAAGGTTTTATTTGTACAATACGTGCATATTATAGTGGAGGAACACTGATAATTTAAAAAAAAATGACTTTTATGATACTCAAATATTTTCCAAAATTAGCTTGCGTCCGCGATCACGTGTACAGTCGCGCTCAAAATACATCGACGATGCTATTTTTGAGACATGAGGCGCGATGCACCGACTGGTACGGCTACGCATGTAATACATATAAACCCCATGTTGACTTCATCACGAATACTTTGTATTGACTTACGTTTTCTTATAAAAATATTTACTTTATTGTACAATTACCAAGGAACAAATATGGGACACATTTAGAAATTTTGCTCCAGAATTAAGCTGCGAGAATTTAGTACGTTTGTTAATGTGGAAATAATTCGACTTTTACATATTATTAACTTACAATTGAGATCAAGATATATGTAGATTATATTTAAACAGAAGTTTTTCTGTTAGTAAAATGTTGTAGTCGGTTTTTTGATAAACCTTATAATAGGTTTTTATTATTTAAAATGATAACTAGGGAAAACAATCAATTAATTGACTGACCATTAATTAATAAAATATATGCATAACTGTGATTGCATTTAACTAATTCGTTGAATTTATTTAAACCAAACCGTTAAACATTTTAAAGAAATAATAATTACAATAATTTACAACTCTCCGATGCCACACGATAGTACCTACTTACGCAATAATGCGTATTTTTAGGATATCAAATCCATATATCATGTATTCTGCTTATTAAAATTTATGACATGTGTGCTGAGGTATACTATTTAAAACCAATTCCAAAGCACAGGTACATCCTGATTGACCGGGTCACGAACAATACACCAAAAAAGGCATATAACTACGGTGTAATACGGAGTTTACGAGATGGTTAGGGCATGTAACCTTTTTGATATTAAAAACTAATCGAAATGATACAAACGTATTTAAGAAACGTCATAATATGCTTTTAACATTTATAAATGCAATTTATGTATTTAGAAGTTAAATAACAACGATTTTATATGTTAGTTACTAAGCTAATATTTATCCGAAAGATATTAATAATAAGATTTACAAATTGAATCTAAGTACGATATTTTTTTTAAATTTAATGTTTCTTTTTATTTAATCATATGTTCTAGTTTTTACCTAAATGAAATGTTTGTAGCACGTTTAAAGTTTTTACCAATTGTTACAGTGACAGTTACAGTGACCAGAGTTACAGTGAACCTATCTCTCTTGTAATTTTCGAATGATATAATCAAATTACAAAATTAGAAAGCTTAAATATTACATGTAATTAAAAAACAAGCTGGTAGCCCTATCGGTGCGCCTGCGCAGCATTGTCAACACCGGAAGTGGATGTGGCGGCGCACCGGACCGTGTACTGCCTCTGATTATATCAAAATTACTCGTTTCTGTGCCGTGGCCCTGTTTAATTTAGATCAGTCAAAATTATCTATCTTCGTTAGTTAATCTATTTTTTGTATAGTTATAGCATGATATAAAATAATTTAATGCCTTATTTTTATAGAACGCGATACTGGTTGAGGGAAGTCAAACCGCTAGTCTTTTGGATTTTTTTTGAAGTGAAACTTCTTTATCGGGGTTGGAAAAAATTTTTGTGTAACATTTTTTCGTTACGCGCCGTTACGTTACGTTATCCCTACCGCGCGTGATATTAGATAGATTATTATAGATTAGATTATTAGATAAAGTTTAATAAAAGCCTTTTATTAAACTTTATCTAATTTAACTTTATTTAACTAATTTCTGTAAAGTTGCATATAGTAAATTATTTTTTGAAAAATAACGTCTTATAGAAGTTTCACTTCTTACGAGTGTACGCTAGTGCACGTACACATTTTTTTTTAATATAAAATCTTCATAATGTCATTTTAATTTTTTTAAACACCTTACGCTGAATAAATATAAATAAAAGATAAATTTATGTGGTAATTATGGCATTATCTGCCATAGCGTACTAATTAAGGGTGCATAAAACAAAAATATACGAGCGTAATACTTAATAAATATATATTTATTTTTGTAATATTAGCTAAAATAACACTATTTTTGTGTCAAATATCAAAGAATATCTATTGGTGCATATTGCGATATTAACTTGTGCGATAATGTGATAATAAAAATCTTCGTCTTACTCTTCTCATCTTCATATTCATCCGCATGCGCTTGGAAAAAATACAAAGTACACGGAACCCAAAATATTAAAATTTTAATAATAAACATGGTTCGGTCTTATTTCTCTATACAAGTACACCAACAAAGCACTAAATACACTTTTCATCAAGTCCGAATAAATAAAATGAATGAAGACATCTTGTAGTGATTTAAAATATTTTTGTATAAATATTCGCTACATATTATTTATATTAGCAAGAGCGCTTTGTTTCTAGACCTTCATTGCAGAGATGCGGTGGCCCGTACGCTACTGTGCATTTTGAGTTTGGAATTATTAATGCGTTGCTAAGCAACTAAATTAAATCACGCGCCGAAGCAATCCAGTGACATTTACGCAGATAACATAATTTATGGTTGCAATTATAAACCACATAACAAAAAATATATTGTTTTCCGAATAACTTGCCAAGAAAAATTTTAACATATTACTATATTTAGAAATGCATAAGATCTGTTTTAGAATTAAATAGATTTTAATGGGAACTAAATAAATATTATCTCCATCTAGTTGTCTGTGGTTAAAATGTTGCCGTATTCTAAATTTTCTACTAATTTAGTATATTTTGAGTGAAAGTAAAAAAGTGTGCGGTACAACATTAACGCTTATAAAATATAGGATATACAGACATTTGAAAACAAAATTCGATTCATCGGTGGAAAAAAATATACAACATGTTCTCATAATAATATACACTTCAATAAAATTACATAACATAAACTTGTGTCAATAATTTTCACATGCAGAATTGTATAATTTCAGTTAGAATTAAGAAAAATAACAATTAATAGCGAAGAAATTCTTGTACATACATAAAAAATATATATACCGGCCGATTTGAGAACCACCCCCTTTTTGAAGTCGATTAAAAATAAGACTGGTTGTTACATCTGATTGTGTATCTGACTTGTAATTTAGTATTATTCAAATGTTTACTTAAATAAATTTAAGTTAATAATATATGTTATTTGCAATTTTGTATTCAAATGTAAAAGACATGGCCATTACTTTATAATAATAGAAAACACTACTAATATTGGTAGTTTTTTTAACCTGTACGGCAACACTGTCAGTTTTCCGTCGGGCACCATTCTGTGAAGCGCAAATCCATTCGTGTGAGTTCGTCGCTTCCGCTCGACGGACTTTGTGCGACGTGTACGGGTGTGTGCGAAAGTATGAAGTGAAATCGTACATAAAAGTGTGTGAAATGTTTAGTGTTAGTTTTTACTGTGCTATTAATACAAAATGAGTGCGAACGGATAGCGTTGTTTCCTTATTTCGGTCCGAATAACTCCGTACGGTCGCGTACACGTAACATTTGTATGAACGGTTTCAAAATGGCTGTGTTTTGAAGGACCCTTTGTCCGCTTTCATGTTCCTCTCCAGCATGATAGTGGGATCATACCGGCAGAAGATTGTCTTTGAAAGGTGAGAAATGTTGTAGAGTATATTCTTGATGTTCCGGGTGGACGGTAGCGAGTGGAAAATTACTGGTTACACTGAATTGTTGATTGCTTTCTAGCGATATCACAACTTGAGACGTGTGAATGTCGAATAACTCTGCAAATACTCGCTCGGTATACGCTAAAGATAGTGGCTTGTGCACTCTATATACATGTTTGAGTGTTAGCTAGTCGTGTTGCTCGATATTGTGCTTCGTAGCCACTCTTAACCTCCACGAATACGACGCAGTCATATGTTTACGTGCTTGCTATCATAAATAGATGTTTAATTTAGGCCAATTGGAATCTTATTACAGTAACATATGATTGTCATACTTTTCATTTCAATTAATACGGCAATTGAGATATATAAAAACTAATGCGTTTCAGTGCTCTACTTCCCTTATTCTTTTGAATTATCACATTCTACCAAATATTTCAACGCTTTAAATATAAATCAAGGTTGGTTGCAAAATTGAATATTTCATTACAATTTTATCCGAATTACTAAATGTTAAGTTTCATAATTAAAGTTTCAGTATTTCTCCTTGGTCAGTGCAATCAACTTGGTAACATAGATTTGTGATTTATAAATAAGTACTTGATTTTATGTACAAAAATTTTAAGTTTAATATTTGTAGAATTTATTTTATTTGTGTGATTTATTGTTGTCTTATTTAATGTTATATAAAAATTATAACATGAAATGGGTATAAAAGTAAAAGTTGAATGTTTGTAAAGAAATTGTTACAACATGAATTACATGACAGTTAAAAAACATGGTATCTAACATTCCAATTTATTGCGTAACTGTTTAAAAACGATTGTGTGAAAAATAAATTAAAAACTTTGGCAAAACACAAAATAATTTGTTCACAGTACAGTTAACTTTGTTGAATGGATTGTAATGGACAGATTTTATAAAAAAAACGAAAGAAATAAGAAAGTCGTAGTCTTTTCATGTTGGACTTACAAGCACCACTGCCAGATCTATTCTGTCTCAAATTTAGGCCACTGTTGCCCTGTTTCCAGGGTTGGAAAAAAAACATGTTTTTTTTATAAAGAAAAAAACATCATGTTTTAATTGAAAAACAAAAAAAAAACATGTTTTTTATTAATGCTTCACTGCTGTTTTAATTGACTTGTTTTAAACATGTTTTAATCTTGTTTTAAACACGTAAATATGTATAAAATGAAAAAAAAAAGATAAATCAACAGGTATTTATTTATTAAAATTATAATAATTATTTATTTAAATCAATCAATCAAATAAATGCAATCAAGTTCAATCACCTTCCATTCTCTTGTCTTCTACTCAACCCTCAACTTCCTCCCCCGAACTATGTTGATTAAGAGCCCTCATAATTGCAACCAATTTAGCAGCTTTCTCTGTGCCGAGCTTGTTTCTTAATTTTGAATGTACCAGTCCGAATGACGAAAATAACCTTTCTATTCCTGGAGGAAGCAGTTGCAGTAAATAACTAAGACGTAATGTCGAACATCCCTGGATCCACTTTATACTCACTGATTTCCACCACACACACACATGCGTTTTCATTAAAAGGTCTTTTTTAAACATGTACTCCAAAAAAGGATAATTCCTCGCACGGTACGCCAGGACATCTTTCATGGCATTCGGACAGCTTGAATCTAAAAACTCCATGCCTATTGTGTCCTCCTCTTCTGATAGACTTTCTCCATTATAATTGGGGTCTAATATATAAGCAGCAAAATGTGCTGGTGTCATTGCAGCTTTAAATCTTGCTTTAAGTTTATCTGCTTCTTCTGGCTACCAGTCCGATGAGACTGGTCGCCAGAAGTCCTAAGTTACTCACACATATATCTTTCCATATATGTGTGCAATAACTTAGGACGCACAGGTCTTTCTGAATGAGATCAACTTTTTTACCACTTCTTCAACTTTTGTCCACCACATTACACATGCAAAACATGAATTGATCGATTTCGTTTGGCTTTCGTTCTATCTAACTGAACAAAAGCGAACCCGGAAGTCCCCGCGTTTTATGAACATTCATTCACCGCATTACCGCTTGTCAGTCAGGGGAATCCCATCTAGTAATATCGATGTTGCCAACTCTTTAGTAAATAAATATACCATTAGGTTTTTAATTTCTTGAGTGTAAAGTATAAAGAGATTTTTTTATGTGTTTTCAACATGTTTAAAGCAAATTAGTTTTAATCATGTTTTAGACGTGATACATACTTTTGTAGTGTTTTAATCAGTGTTTTAAACGTATGTTTAAAACAAATGTTTTAAACATTGCCAACCCTGCCTGTTTCTCATTAAAAATAACATTACAAGCAGGGCCATCTTTCATCTGTAGGTGGCCCTGGGCACATAACACTATTTTTAAATACTGTAATTTATCGAGCAAGTTGTTAAGCAGCAAGTCTAATTTTCGTCATAAAGTACAGTAGCTGTCGGTTATTGTTTGATAATTAAGTAGGGACTAGGGGGCCCAATCGATAGCAGGGACCTGGGCACATGCCTGGTGGGGAAGAGGGGTCTGATTTCAAAGGGGGGCAAAGTTAATGGTGATTGTCACTTCATGAATCAGTGGTTATGGATGGTCAAACATTTGTATTTGTAGCTCTTATATATTGACGTTAGACAAATTATGTATTACTATCAACATAATTGTATATGGAAGTAAGTTTCAGATATTTTTAACAGGAATTATCATCACTGGAACCGGTACCTTTGGTATGAGTTTATTATAATTCCTTAGAACAAGCATTTAACTTGTATTCACTTATCCTTTCAAAGTAAATTTCAAGTTATGGTCGAAACTCAAATTAATTAGGTGTTATTTTTTAAAATCATAGTAATGGTACTATACACTGAAACAACATAGCACATATATGAAAGGTCTTATCACAAAATCTAAGGCTATTTAAAATATAGATAAGGCTAGAGTTTGTAAATAATTCTGCTCTCTTCTGATAACATTATTATTGTCCACTAATAGAATGTCACAAGATGTCAAGTCTGCCCACTGACCCTTTGTTTATTGATTTAATTAATATAAACATAAATCTAATACCTAGACAAATATATAAATGTAGTAAATATGTTATTATATATCCACCCATCTGTCTTAGAAGGTTTGATGCTGAACATAGATATGTCCTTTAATTGTGTCAACTCTGAACACACCTTCAAAAACTAAGTGTCACTGTTTGTCTCCTTTAAATATTTGATCCTCTTGTCACTCCTATCACTATTGGATAGGTCTAATATCATACAATTAGGTAATAAATAGATGTGTTATTTTTATATGAATACCTAAAAATTATGTGTAATATAATTGCATATATTAAGTAAGTTTTAAACAGAGTAGCCAATTTAATATTTTAAAAGAAATATTTAAAAAAACTAGCAATCATAATTGAAGTCTTAAGAAATCTGTGGGAAGCTAGCAGCAATTTAGACCTGTAGTTATTTTTAAAGTGAATACCAGTTGACAATGCCAAATTGGAAAGTTGGTCCCATCTACAATTTTAATGATTTACCATACAAAAGGGGAAACGAGGTTTCACTGCTAGATTTCACCGAAAAATTGAATAAGCGATTTCAGCAATGGACGTGGAAAAAAATTGACAATCAGTGGCACAATGGCGCCGCTTGCAACCACGCCGTGCGTGAGCGCCTTTTGCTGGACATAGAGTAATGTAAATTGAGAAATGTCATTGAAATTTTAGAGTAGTGATAGCCTAATGGTTGAAACTTGCCCTCTCAATCGGGAGGTCCGAGTTTCAAACCCACCACTGATTTATGTGCGTATTAGAAATTAATTGTCACTGCTTTTCGGTGAAGGAAAACATTGCGAGGAAACCTACACACCCGAGAGTTCTCTAAAAAAAGTTCTCGGAGGTGTGTGAAGTCCGCCAATTCGCACTTGGCCAGTGCGCTGGTCTATGGCCTAAAACTATCTCATTTTGAGAGAAGACAGAAGCCCAGCAGTGGGACAATAATGGGTTTTACCCCATTGAAATTTTTTATCAGGTGGTAGAATCAGTGTAGTTCGACCGGGTAATTACTACCGCCGCACTTATTTCGAGCGTGGAGCAGTTTATAGCGTTTCGATGAAAGGGTGTGGTTAGCGGCTCATTTCTATGTGTTTTGAGGGGATGAAACGCATCTGCGATTGATTTCAGATATAACCTCTGTTCTATATGAGGTTGCTTACAGATGGCCATGGGCGGTAGTGACAACTTACCATTAGGTGGACTACTAGTTTACAGATCTACTAAATTGAGTGCAACAAAATAATGTTGTATTATATTTATTGCATTACAAATTATAAACGCAAGTTCAATCAAACATTTATTGGCTGCTGTTACACATTAAAACCAAGTTAAAACTAAATAGACTAATAAATTTGAGGGTTTTTGTAACTTATTAAAAATTCTGAGGTCAGGACTAACTTGAAATACCTAGTCTAAACTAATGATTAGAATGCGTGAGCTAGACAATGTTTATTTATTAGCTTTTTTTTGTAGGGTTAATAGAATCGCATAACTTCGCAATAACGTGGAGGGTGGGTGGTGATTGTAAGTTATAATTAATTAAATTCGTTTCGTGACGTATACCACTCACGTATCTGATGTTAGTTACTCGATTATTACTGTGTCTTTAAACTACCAATAAACTACTTCTTTCTTTCTAAATGCTGTTTAATGTCTTTTAGCAATAGTGATTCTGCTGTTGTATTCAGATTCAATCGTAATTTTACTTAATATTGGCTATAATATCATATTGGCGTATTCCTTAGGGAGCAGAAAAGTGGCAACATATGTGAGAGACGTTAATGAGTATATTTCAGACAACGATTATATTTCAGAATTAGCAGAGATCCTATCGCTTTTATAATTCTTAACGGGTACTAACGATACGCGGTTTATGAATTCTTATAGAATTCTTTTTGCCGATATTTGGCCGTGACCACGATCCATGCCACTGGGTCGAAATATCGGCAAAAACAATTCTATAAGAATTCATAAACCGCGTATCGTGAGTACCCGTTAAGTATTATAATGTATCAATTCCGCGATAATACTAGTCTAAAATCCTATCGCTTTTGTTTGTTACTATTTTGTTAAAAATGTAACGATCCTTAAATCATTTGCTATTTAGCTAAGCATAGCATTTTCATGAGGCATATAAACTTTAAGAAGGCATTTAAATAATACTACTAATACTATACGTACGTGAATACTGTACGAGCGATCACGTAAATTGTATGTACCATTTCTAATCTTTGTGACACGATAAGATGCTCGTGTAATTTTTTTATAATCCAATATCGAATGAATGGCCGTGACAGACTTAATGCGCGCGTATCAACGATTTTTTGAAAATTCAATATATAAAACTTGGCTTATAAACATTGTAATGCAAAATGGCGGCACTCCTGATGTCAGTACAGACAAGATATCTGTAGTTATTAAATCTGGTCACATCCAAGACTTAAAGTTCACAGACTGTACGCCATTACGCCATTTCTATACATCGTTCTGCCTGTGACGGCACTCGTTGCGTTGCGACAATGGCGGGAGGTAGCCGTTACGGGTTTCGAGCTCAAGATAACCTAACGGTGCCCGCGACATTTCATGCACATGATCGGTAAACGCAGTCCAGCGGTACGACCTTTATACTCTGCACTGTATGTGTATGCATCATTTAGAGTTTTGTACTCCTATATGTAATCTTGACTACAACTAAGTATATTCTTAAGCTTGAGTCTTTACGCCATGTCTATACATCGTTCTGCCTGTGGCGGACACTCGTTGCGTTGCGACAATGGCGGGACGTTGCCGTTACGCGTTTCGAGCTCAAGATAACCTAACGGTGCCCGCGACATTTCACGATCGGTAAGCGGAGTCGGTTCGGCACGACCTTTATACGCTGCGTTGGATGTATGCACGATCTCGGGATGTACGTTTTGATGGACGACTGTGTGTAATATAGGATATAGGTTCAATAGAGCATTATAGTTTAGCTCTGATTGATGAAAGAAAATTTCAGACAGGAGCTAGGGTTTTATAGCGCCTATAGGGTCTTTATAGCGCCGAGGACGTCTTTATACAGCAATAAACTAAAAATGCTATAGATATAGGTAAATGTACTTGTACTTTTTTGTAATCATATTTTTTTTGCAAATTAAACATTCATATTTTATTGGAACCTAAAAAGGTATGATTATTAACGAAAAGCCATTCAATAACTTGGTTTCCGTACAACATGTTACATACGATGTCATAAAATATAGTACTGTTAGTGTTGTTGTAATAGTTGCCTTACTTATTAAGGTCTTACTAATTACAACACTTAAACAGCAAAGTTGGGTCCCCCGGTCGCTAACCAAAATAATGAATATTTTATTTAGTTGTCTAGTAGTTCCGCTGCAATGTTCTGTAACATTACATTTACAAGGTAATGTATTATTTGTCTATTTATCATACTTGTGTATGAAATCTGTGATATGGAAGAGCGAAAATTTGTTGATACGAATGTATATTTATTTTTCATTCATATTAAGTAATTCATATTAGTAATAGATTTTAAATACGTGTATATTACCACTACCTTCAAAAGAGAAGGTACCACCGTCACAACTTTTTATAACGTTAAGCCATTCATAGTTGAAACTGTCTGGATGCCGGCTGATTGAAATAAGAAATTACTGGAGTGACAACACACCTATGATCGACTTCAGGAGAAACCGGTGTCTTATGTAGCGTTGATTACAAATGGCCATGGGCGGCAGTTACCACTTACCGTCAGGTGGACTATAAACTCGTACAAAATATTTATACCATGTATTTATTATAGTATATAGTATATTTATACCATAATATGTATTTGAACTTAACCTGCTTGACTGTTCTTGTATTAAGAGTTAAGTTAGCAAACTTTCAACACGTTTTCATACGAGCCGAGCCACGAGGATAGCTAGTTTCATTTCTGTGATCATATTGCCAGATAAGCCACATACACGAGTAACAAGCAACGTATCAACTTTCTAACTAGATCGTTTGTAAGTTATTTCAACTGATGTCGCATGCCAACTAATTTCAGAGTCGACTTTGTCTCATCTGAACTGTCCATTATAACCCGGGTCGCGCCCACGCATTGCCTTAGAAAGTGGTTGATGATTATGGTCACCCGTATTGTTCTACCCACTAAACTGCAGTACGATTCCACACGGACGGTTAACTTCCGCGATCCAAGAGCGACGGAGTATTCCTGTAATACCGGCTGGGTTGTCTTGTTGTTTATTACTAGGCAGTAA
The DNA here is from genome assembly GCA_949699795.1 of Spicauda simplicius. Lineage (NCBI taxonomy): Eukaryota > Metazoa > Arthropoda > Insecta > Lepidoptera > Hesperiidae > Spicauda > Spicauda simplicius. The sequence goes on from OX453076.1 coordinate 12,662,854, forward strand.
ATCTACCGGCTTTTATGATGACATTTTAACTTAAAAGCTATCTCGAATACACGTATGCTCTGAGTGTTAGGCATAAGTAATAACACTTTCTACTCTTATGCCACACACTAGGATCTTGCTGTGCTATGAATGTCATAGACATACAGAGGTATACACTAAGACCTAAGTAAAGAATCTTAATTCATCAGTCAGATATCTGTTTGGTTTGGCACCGAACCCGAAATACATTGCATGCCAGACCGGTATGGTGACCCCGCTACCGATATCTACTGGCTTTTATGATGACATTTAATTTAACGCAATCTTAAAGACATTTTATGTTTAGGTTGCGACTTAGGATATATAATCATTAAATTGACGAGACAGCGACGCCAGATTTGGGGACCGATGAAGATAAATTGCTCGTACAGTATCCTTCGACGTCCAAATTGGTGTTAATGTTATTAGAGTGGTGATTTATGGAACGGATTTGCCCTGACACGGGAGTTATTTTAATGAAATTACCAGATTTCGTACATGACCCGCGTGGCGGAGCGGTTACCACACCGGTCTGACGCGCAATGGGTCCCGAGTTGGATTCCTTGGCCAGCCTGTATTATGAGTTTAGATTCATGTTCTGGGTCTGGGTGTTTATGTATTCGTCTGGTGTGTGTCCATGGTACCCACGACACTGAAAAATCCTAGTGTGGGGCTATGAGTGTAGAAAGCGTATGACCGATTTGTTACTTACAAACTACCCTTTACGTGTAATATTTTAACGCATTGAGAAATCGTTACTGCTGTACTGCTTATCGCGTTATTATAAAGCAAGGTAATGCAATAAATAAGTTGTTACCACATAAACGGTTGTACTCATTAAAACCTGCGAGGTCGGCGATGTCTTGAAAAATGAATGTAGAGTGTATTATTTTTGATTTTTATTAATAAGGCATGAATAAAAACAAGTCCTTACATTTAGGTAGTTGTATATGCTGTTTTAGGTAATTCAAAAGACACATTTCAGGAGGTCTATCAGTGTTCCATTCTCGTCTCATATGTATTTTTGTGCGAGGATTATGCATTAAAATACATTGTTTAGGTACAGCAAGTATCCCGATCGTTTCGTTGATAAATGCATCTTACAAACATGAGCGTAAAAAACAAGAACAATGCCTGTTTCGGGGTAACATAATAAACTCTTACTAAAGATACAAGATAAAAGGGTGTGGTTGCCGGCACAGTTTCACATGAGGCGACCATAATAGTCCTCGAGAATAGCAATGCATCTGTGATTGACTTCAGATGCAACCCACGTTCTGTATGAAGTTGATTACAGATGTCCATGGGCGGCAGTGACCACTTACCATCAGGCGGACTGCATGCTCGTTTGCTACTTCAGATAAAAAAAAAGATACTGTTGGCTCGCATGTTGCTTGCTATTATACTGTAAAAGAAAAACATACTTGATTAAACTAACTGAACTTTTAGAACCAAGGCTTTCGCACAGAGCACCTCAAAGTTTTGCCGCGAGCGGAATAGTTTCCCACATTAATACCAGTTTGGAGGACGGCTCGTCATTAGCCGAAGCGTTGGCATACGTGAGCTATATGGTAAGCATACTCAAGTATTTCAATTAAATACGACTATCTATTCACTCGGTATCACGAGTCAGTTTGCACTACTGTTGTGAGAAAAATAGTTTTTAAACATATTTGTAGTGGAAACTCCGTGTAAGTAACTAAGTAAAATCTCTTATATTGTGATAAAAAAAAAGATAAGTAGGTAATTATAAGATAGTCTTCAATGAAAAATATCCGATTGTACAATAAATAAAGCTTGTAGTTAGGGGATTACTACATAGTATAAAACAAAGTCGTTTGCGCCTTCTGTAAAGATCTCAGTATACATAGGGATGTATGTATGCTTAGATCTTTAAAACTACGCTACGGATTTTCATGCAGTTTTTTGAATAGATATATTGATTCAAGAGGAAGGTTCTTATGTATAATACATGCATAATATAGTGGTGGAACACTGATAATTTTATTTTTTTTGACTTTTAGGCGGAACGAAGTTCATCGCTCGTCAAACATTTTCTACCAGACCATTCAAACTGGTCTATGATATATATTACAAATATCTGGTACATAATGTATGATAAGCGATAAAATGTTATATATCCTATATTCAAAAGCTAACTTAAGAATAAGTCATTGTATTATGGCTCCTAAAATTTCATCTATTTAACTCAGTCATTAAGTCAGCATAAACTCAGCATATAATATTATTCAAGGGATTATCTTGCATCGGGTATCTTAGCATAAGGAGGTAGCGTCTTTGAAACTTATGTTTGCACCGTGGGCTAAGTTGTGATAGTTCAGTTACCAACGTTTCGTGTGTTTTACTAACTTAAATTCAAACTACCGTATCGTAGTTTACCGTCGAAACAAGCATACGATTACTTAGCTTCATCATTAGTCTTTTCCATGCGTTTGCCCGTCTTCTTCCAGAGTGAGAAGGGCACAAGCCAATGTACATGCTGGATAAGTGTGAATTGACTTTAAATGTCTCTAAAAACTTCTTGTAAAGAGCATGCTTAGCTTTTTTCTCGTTTTCTTTCAGGGTTTAAGGTATAGTTATTTCTAGTAGGTACCTATAAAAAATCAGAGGTACGTTGGATTCGGACCTCGGACGGCCCAAGGTCCGATCTTCGTACTTCCACTCTATTAAAGATAAACATATCACATAAGCTTAGTTATTATTGTTTTTTTGGCAAACCGCGTGATAAAATGCGGTAAGGTCCCGATAGTGTGGGAAGTGATAACGATACGATATTGTTCATATTGTGTGAACATGTGACATATCGCGTTGTTTTACGTTGCCAATGTAGTGTGGGAACTGAAAAAATATACGAAATATCCGTTGGGGATGTTTTAGATATTTCGATAATGCTATTGCAATTGAATTAGGTTGTTTTTTTTGTCTGAGTCAAGTAGTAAACAAGCATGCAGTCCACCTGATGGTAAGTGGTCACTGCTGCCCATGGACATCTGTAATTAACTTCATACAGAACAGGGGTTCCGCCTGAAGTCAATCACAGGTGCGTTGCTACTCCCGAGGACTATGATGGCCGCCTCATGTGAAAGTGTGCCGGCAACTACACCCTTCTATCGAAACGCAAGGAATGCTTCACGTTAGAAATAGGCGTGGCGTTGGTACTTCTCCGGTCGAACTACACTGGTTCTACCACCTTGAAAAATATAGCTAGGGAGCTATATAAACCACATGATTTCCACAACTGCAGTTATTCGAAACTAACGGCAACCATTTAACTTCGGGAGCTGAAATCTATGGAATATTTTTTTATACAAAAAAATATTAATGGTCTGCCTCTAGAATATCAGAGGTCTGAACGTCTGCCTCTTCGATTTTCTTTGTCGATAGCTTCGGCGATCAGTCAAAGAGGCAGACATGTGCGCATAATATAGCTCACCTTATTTTTTAACATTTTCAAACCGCTGTCAATGGACAACGCCGCGCCACCATGGCGGCAGACGAGTTCCTTAATGTTTCTTAGGGTGTAATTATGTCTATTAATAACGTCTGCCGCGTGTGCTGATATAGAAATTCTGTTTGCTATCTCCCTAGTTAATATGTGATCTTCGGTATATGCATTGGAGACCTATGTTACAATGTGCATCGGGAAATGTTTTGTCGTTATTTAATTATGAGGTTATTAAATTAGTTCTATCGGAAATTCTAGCTCGCTGTATATGTAGACTAAACTTAAAACAATTAAGGAATACTGTATTTACTACAACTTAAAATTAGTGACAACCATCACGTCCACCAATTCGCACTTGGCCAGTGCGGTGGACTATGGCATAAAACTCGCTCATTCTGAGAGAAGACCCGTGCCCAGCAGTGGGACAATAATAGGTTGACGAGACGAAAATTAGTAATAGTAGAGTTTGGGTTTTGCTGTTTTGCGTCATGTGGATTGGTTTTACGTTTCTGGGATTTGATTTTTAGATTAAGGAACTTTGTATTTGGTTATTTCTTTAAAACATATATGCCTTTACAATTTTCCTTTTGTGCTATAAATATATGATTGGGTACCAATTATATTTTATCTTATTTTTACGTTGCGAGGTTCTGTATGATAATGACACGGCTTTTCCGTTAGTTTATAATATCGTTGATTTAAAAAAAATATAGTCATGCAATAGTCATCAGGGGAAGAACTGTATGTTAGCACGAATCTGTAATATCTAGTTCCGCAAATGTAGGAAAAAATACCTATTTTAAAAAAACAATTGTAAAAAAAGGAGTCCTAATGTTAATTTTCGGTGAAGGAAAACATCGTGATCTTCGGTGAAGGAAAACATCGTGAGGAAACATACACACCCGAGAGTTCTTTACAAAAAATGTTCTCGGGGGTGTGTGAATTCCACCAATTCGCACGTGGCCAGCGCGGTGGACTATCTCTCTAAAACTCTCTCATTCCGAGAGAAGACCCGTGCCCAGAAGTGGGATAATAATGGGTTGACGATAATATTAATTTAATTACCAATAGCGTTATTTTCCGGTCTTCCTCTGGATCCACGAAAATTTGAAATTATTTGACCTTTCGACTACCACTGAACACCATTACGTGAGTATAGATGCCACAAAAACTACTAATAGTTGACGAAGCCGTGCAACCGTCCTCAGATTTATTCTAATAAGCGGATTTCAAGTCGCCCCGACGATTATTCTAGTCGAATCGGGTTTCAATGTAAATCTAGATTGTGTGACTCCACTCGGGTTTCTTCGGTCTGCCTGAATAAAGTTATTGCATTGTTTTGACACGAGACCGGTGAATGCAATACCGTCATATCAGGTCTATGGACATTTGGGTTGGTTTTGTGTGACTCCAACGGAAATATTTGATTACATGCAGCAGTGGTGTCGTGCTACGTACAAATGTAGTAACTATATGTATCACGTATTATTTTTGATGGAATAGTGTAACGCGGGTGAAATATAAATAAAATAAGTCAACTTAAAATTTAACGCCGAATGCATTAAACCTAACAGTATACTCTCTGTCAGGTTTTAATGGATTCGATTTACTTCAAGTTAAACTGTGTCATAAAGATATGACATTATAACTTCGTCCTCCTACGGATTATCGGTAAAAACCTACTCCGTTTTAAATGTTATCCATACAACAATTGGCGGATGATGATGACTAATATTTATAGATATCAATGGGATGGGAATTTAACGACCCGCGTGGCGGAGCGGTTACCGTACCGGTCTGTCGCGCAATGGGTCCCGGGTTCGATTCCCGGCCAGACAGGTATCTGAATGATGAGTTTAGATTTATGTTCTAGGTCTGGGTGTTTGAGTATTCGTCTTGTGTGTGTCCGTGGTACACACGATACGGGAGACAATCCTAGTGTGGGGTTATGAGTGTAGAAAGCGTGTAAAAAGCGTGTGGGATCATAAGCCCATTTCTACTTATATTAAACAAAAAAATCACTGAAATAAATTGCTTTTAGCTATATTTATCTTTAGCTATATTTTTTTTAGCTATAAATTCACTTTTTCTTGATACGAATCGTGACAGTTTTTTAGAACAACTTTACATATTGTAAACACGTACTTGTATATTTATTAGGTACATCATCGGTTTTACCTTAGAACATTTTGTTTGTTCAAAAACGCTAGGTTAGCTTCATCGTTTACCTAGATACGATCCATTTGATAATGAAGTGTTCTCGCATTCTCCATTCGTGTCGTGGCCTGCTTACGGTAAGAATTCACGGAACGGGCGAACTTGCCCGACGGTAATGGTGGCTCTTAGCAAATGAAAACTCGATTTTATGATGCTTTCCGCTGAATTACGGCGCCGTGGACGCCGAAATTATTGAAATTGGATGGCGTCTCACGGTGAGACGTAGGCGCGGTGTTTATGAGGAAATATGTTGGTGAAATATTTTTACATTGATATTTATCACGCTTAACTGATGTTATCAGAATTCAACGCTTTGAGGTTGATTCTCCATTAATATTGATGGTTGCAGTGGGTTTATTAATCAGTCAATTTGCGTACTTAAAGTCTGATATTATAATTTTAAAATTATCTATAACTGACATAAGGATACGGATTCAACCTTAGGCAGACATCTCCATTAATGCATTTATTTTCTCTCTTTGAATGTATGTGCGTATTTGTCTGTATCTATATTCATCGATCTATGAATCGGAAACCTTAATATAATTTTATTGAAGAGAACGCATGTCATATGTGCCTTTTTTTTTTTTTTTTGTTCTCGAGGGGGAAACCTTCAAAAGGTACCCGACTCCGTGGGAGCGACGCAGGGTTATGTGGGATTTTTACCGCACTAAAACCCCCCCGGTGGCCGTCCTCAGCGCTATAAAGAGGACTCCGGGAACTCGGTCCGACCGCTACCAGAATCCTCGAGCGCGTTGCCCCATCGGGCTCCTCCCAGATGGGCGGCTGGGCCCACCGCCCCGTCTAGTCTTTACGACGGTATGTGACCACATATACCGCCGTCCTTCTCGGGATCGCCTGACCGAACGGTTCGAGCTCCCACTCTAGCCGCCTGCAACCCCGGAAGCCCCTTTTAGTCGCCTCTTACGACAGGCAGGGGATACCATAGCCCTATTCTGATCCCGGAACTACAGGGACGATGTCATATGTGCCTATGAATCACACATCCTTTATAAAGTTTAATTGTTCCAGGGAATGCATGTCATGTACTCGGAGCCGACTCAGTATCGCAGCAGTCAGCCAACGAGCACGCAGCCAGAGCACCAGTCGGCAGTGTCGCCGGCCCACCACCAGCGACCAGCTAAGAAGCGACGCCTGCTGAGCCCAGCGAATCATACACTGATTGCTCACCACGTGCTGCCCGAGAACACACTATATAAGGTATGGATTACTACCTAGTTGATAAGAGTTGATGATAGATGGTTCAGCTGGATAAATACAACGTACATAAATCGTCATACCTATCGTCTAACACTGGCCGCATACTATCAATTAGACTGCATGCTCGTTTTTTTACTTAAGTTTTGTATCAAAAATCATGTAACACTTCTTCAGTACATGTCATCGCTGTAAACATTTTGTGGTTGCTAGCTCACTTTCATACCTTAGCCTTCGGTAAAAAAAACGCTTCTGAGATCGACGTCGGATAGAACCCATGTTCTGTACGAAGTTGTTTCCAAATTACAATGAGCCGCTGAACACATGAAGTGATTCCCACGTTGGTTTGCTACTTCCATTAAAATAATATCGTATGAATATTTGTGATGATGATTGTCATTTAGTGTCCACACAATACCATTCGTCATATAAAAATACCTCTAACGTTCATTGCCAAACATCTTAACTATAGCAACGCGGCTACATTGTATGATTGATTCATTATGGAACATTGCAATCTTGGCGAGAGATCACATTGAATTTTTTTGTGACAGTTTGGTAGACGATATAATACGACTACGTAATACAATTGGACTGAGGAATCTCATTTTTTGTCAAAATATTATAAGCGTATGCATACATATATGAATATACAATTTTTTGTTGTCTACCAATTCACACTTGGTCAACGCGGTGGTCTGTGACATAAAACTCTCTCGCACTGAAAGGAGATACGTACCCAGCAGTTGGACAATAACGGCCGGTGACGACGATTTTTATAAATAAAATCTATGTATCTGTACAAAAGCTAAACATTTCGTTATTTACGTGATTAACAGTCTGGAAATTCTGGTGGTATCCTGGTTAGACGTTTGTTCTTATGTCTTAAACGACTAAATAGATTTTGATTCAATTTCGATTTTGCAGCGAAATCTGGTTATTTTATTAGATCAGACACATGCATTAGTTTTTGATGCCCAACGCTGACTCTTTCATCGCCGAACGGACGACGCTTGAATGTCTTGTGGCCTTCGGACATGTCCCGTGACTGGCAGCTGACAATTCATAGACATCCCTTACGTTGTTTCTCGTCTTTTTATATTCTGTTGCCGGATAGGAACCGATAGGCGATAAAATATTATCGTTATGTTTTTTTTACTGTTCGTGGCAAAAAAAGGCTTCTAATGCGTGATCATAAAACGAGTCTGCCATGCCGAAGTTTCTGGTTCGTTTCCATATATAGATATATATGTGTCACACTGGTATCAAAATATTATCAACATCATTTTGAAAAAATTATAATATTTTTCCCCTGAAGGGCCCAGATTATATCTTATAGAAGGATTAAGGATCTAAGTACGGGTTACTTCCATTTTTTGAAATTTAACTCACTTAGCTCACTAGCTTACTTAACTCATTCAGCTCATAATTGAGCTGAACTCATTATCATCGATTTATTCGAATTTTAATTAAGTATTTTTGTGTTAAAGTAACTACTAGTTCCTCTGCGACGGTAGAGGACGTGTATTATAAGTGGAATTAAAAACAGATAGTGGCCTAATGCGTTCCACATAATATATCGGTAGACGAGATAAGGCCGAACAGATGTACTTTGACGAGACAGCGCGGCCACAAATGGTTATTTTTTATCTAATTGAAGCAGCAAATGAGCATGCAGTCCACTTGATGGTAAGTGGTCACTGCCGCCCATCTAAACAACTTCATACAGAACATGGGTTCTATCTGAAGTCAATCACAGATGCGTTGCTACTCCTGAGGACTAAGATGGTCGCCTCATATAGAAGTGTGCCGGCAACCACAACCTTCCAACGAAACGCAAGAATTGTTTTACGCTAGAAATATCTGCGCCGCTGTTGGAGCTGTGACGGAGTAGTAAGAGTGTTGTACATAAAGAGTTGTATATATTTATCGTATCATTAATTTTTTTTTTGCGTCACGGTGCAACCTTGCGAGCCAAAACACCTTTGAAATATGCAAAAATTTTACCTAAAAATAACATTGAAACCAGTTTGTCTAGATCGAAATGAATGCAACTATCATTATTATATCCATAACCGCAACTTGCGTAATGGCACGGCTTGAGGTCATTATGCTAAACTCAGAATATTGGTGTTTAACCATATTCAGTGGCAATTTACTATTCCCTTTATAGCTTACATCTTGTAATTGGATATTAACCATTATAGGTTGGCGCTAATCTATTTATCTATGCTATTATTATAGGATTAGTCGTATTGAACGTGTTAGATAATTAAGCAAAATTGCTGGATAGCTGCTTATAAGTCACGTTGTGTTCACAAGGCTATAATTAGAGTAAGAACTGGTAAATGTTTTATCTTTCTATTGATGACGGGAGCAAATTATATCTTAACTTATATCAAATATATTTTTATATAAAGTGATTATTTTATTTGGAAGGAGCAGACAGGAATGCAGGTATGTGGCCACTGCCTCCTATAGTCTTACCTGAGGTTAATCACAAATGTTTTGCTACCTCTGAAGACTAAGTTGAAACGCCAGGAATGTCTGACAGGAGATGTAAGGAAGACATTGGTACTTAACCAATGTCTTCCTTACATCTCCTGTCAGACCAGAAAACGGTAATGTGTGTAATGGGAGCTCTTATTACGTAAATATTCCTAGTACCACTTATAAAGGTGCCAGAACCAGTGTAGTTCGATCGGGGAAGTACCACCGCCACATTGCGTTTCAGTGGAAGGATGTGGTTGCCGGCACACTTTTATATGAGCTGACTACTGGAGTCCTCGGGAGTAGCAACGCATTCGTGATGGACTTCAGATAGGACCTATGTTCTATATGAAGTTGTTTACAGATGTCCATGGGCGGCAGTGACCACCTACTATCTGGTGGACTGCGTGCTCGTTTGCTACGTCAATCAGATAAAACAAAAAAAACAGAAAACTATATTCGTATTCAATGGTATGCTGTGGTCGACGATTGTATATTATTTTGCAACTGAATGTGTATCATTATGACGAAGCCTGGAACTGGTAAATCCTAGTATGAGTATAATATAATGTAATGGAAATCGTATAATCTTATGGGCATATGGTCCACCATATGTCAATGGTAACTGCCGCTCGTGAACGATTGTAATACTTTCCTAATGGGATAGTCCTATGCGGAATTGATCTGAGAGATGCAAAAACTAGATTAGAATTAAATTTTGTAGGGTTATAGTTGACGTAGAGAAGGAGTGCAGAATGTTAATATTTATTTCAAAACATAAAATCAACTAAAAACACATTACACACACTACCGTGCATTTGTCACATACACGTAAATAATAAACGAAATAGAACATTCAATGTCTAACTATGAAAACACATAATGTCAACTAAATATTGCTTTTAAATGCGGTTTAGTTGATTAAACCTCTTTTTATATTTAACAGGTGTGTTCAAAATTACTTGAAAATTATTACATTTTATTTGAATTTGAGAAATATTCGCACTACTTTGGACAATATGAAGTTTAGTTTTATTAATTTAAATTACGGTCGAATTTCAACCGACGTGACGTGTGACTGGTACTATTAACTTTACCATTATATTCTTTGTACTTGGTATAGTAGGTACATTCACGGTGCAGGCCGACAATAATGAACTGGTTTCTTCAATGTTATATTGGCATTGCGTCGAGAGATTTTAAAAGCCAACCGTGGAAATGTTGATTGCATTGAAATTCTCAACCGCCGACACTCTGGTCAGGTAAATGTAACTATGGCATGCAGTGTTACAAGTTTTATTTCACTCTTAACTTGTAGTAGAAACAAGTATTTTAAGCTAATTTTGACCTAATTCTTGGAAGTGGCCTTATTGATTTGTTTGTGAAATGAGGTTAGATCTTAATTTTTCATTTAGTTTATAAACTTTTGTTAACCCCCGTTGGAAATACATGTGTGTTAAAATAGTGTTTGTGGCTTACGTGATTATAAAACGGGCGATACGATTTAAATTGTTCTTTTTTATTGAGAGCGTGCCTAATCAATTATTTTCAACTACGAGTATGTTTAAGAAAACGCAGATTGGCTGTTTGAATAAAACTTAATTAAAGTTTAAACAACCCCCGAGTACTTAAAACATTTCAGAAACATTTACCAAAAATAATATTAAGTGCTTGGCTTATTTATAGCTTTTTGTTTTACAATTCTGTATATTTATTCTATATTCCAAGTCAAGGCACCGTTTTTAAATATTTATCTTTCATCGACTTAGGTGTGATAACAAGTTTTGACAATGTCAAGATAATTTCACTATAAGTTTCTACGAGCGTTTCCCATTATCGTTATGGAATTTTTGCGATGGCGCACCCATTCTCTTATATTCCTATTGTTATCGTCTACCTATATACTTTGATAATGTCTTCATATAAGCTGTTCGTTATATACACTCCTTTTAAAATAATTCCACTTGACTAAGAAAACGTTGGTATACTGTAATTATTATTACTAAGTTGTCTGTTTGTTAGGATGAATTGATGTTTGTTTTTTAGTGCAAAAACTACTGGCCCAATTTTGATAAACATTTACTTTATAGGTAGGGTACCTGGATTAAAATAGGATGTTCTTATCATTAACGTGTTCTAAGCAGGCGGAACCGCGGGATAAGTTTGAGCTATAAAATTGCAAACAAAATTTAAGTTTTATTATAGCAGTAAGTGACAATTGTATTAAGTTACCCCAAATTTTCATAATCAAAAAGATAGGTAACGAATTAAGATGTTTTCTATAATATTTCAAAGAAAAGACGTAAGAAAGAGATGTAGAAGTAGGTACAAGGAAACTTATAACCTCGTTAAAAGTCAGTTGGAATGTTTCAATTTAATATTCTTGGAAATTCATTTTCCGATTCCAATAAACATTGTATGTATTCTTTTTCATTGCCTTTCAAATGAAAAGTAAATCCTACGCAATTCAAGAAATCAAACCTCTCAGTATAGCGTGGGTCGCACTTGAACCGAGCTCTTTCTCGTAATGGATTTCATTTCTCTGCGCCGTGTGTTTGTTGACGGTTATGATTTCCCGGGAGTGGGAATACTGGAAAGTAATGTGTAGCTGGTAGCACCGTGGCCTCTGTGGACGTTATAAATTAATGTTTATCTTGGACGCCCGTCGACGTCCGTTTGATCGATTGTCCCCTCATCAATATTTCACGCTGAATGAGGACCGCTGCGTTGTGCCAAGTTTCTACGGATTCCATTCGCTTCGGTGGCTTCGCTTTTGTTTGATAATAATGCGCGGTTTTCGTTTTTCGACGTCGGTGAAGACCTACCTTGATCACTCACCTATTATGTCCCCTTTAGCAGAAAAGCCATTGAAAATATTTAGGACCAGCTATCATGTAATTAATTGATCATCATCATCCACCCAATCGCACTTGACCAGTGCGGTGGACTATGGCCTAAAACTCTCTCGTTCCGAGAGAGCATCCGTGCCCAGCTGTGGGACAATAATGGGTTGTACCCCATCCATGACTTTCAAATCTGAAAAAGTACGGAAATATATATATTCATTCCTTGAAAACATAATGTAATAAGTAGTTAATTTATTGATTACTTTTGTTTTTTTTTTATCGGATAGTGTAAGAAGAATTTGAAGTGGAAAATATTTTAATACTAAAATGGCAGGTAGTCATTCTGGTGTTTGTTGTGCATACTTTGTCATCTATGCATTATCTTTATTTTCAAAGACATTAAATTAAATTGAATATTATCGGATGCATTATACATTTCAGATAACTGTAATTTGGCTGTGTGTATTCCTAACAGTATTAAACTTAACGACGATTAATTTAAAACGAGTGTTAAATGTTAATATATTCCATAAAACAGCCATAGGTCCGTATCACATTTTCAAGTTGCGCAACATTAAGTGAAACATCGGCAACGTCGCGGCGCCGTCCTCGACTTTAAAGCAGATAAGCCCCGAATGCAGAATACATTATGTGTGTGGAAAGATGTGGATAATCGAATATTCAGTGGTTGACAACCTTTGCTTATTGCATACGAGATGCTCTTTAAATATTTTATGATCCCCTGCCCTTTTGGTGTCGAAGGATTTCGGTCGTCGTTCGTTCATTCAATGTCATTTTCAATTAGTTGTGGACGTTTGAGATTTGTAAATAGCAATTATTTTGTAAGTACAAAACTTAAATTCTATCAGATAGTTATCTTATTTCTTATCAATATTCGAATTGTTTGTGAGGATGTATGTGTTTGTTATTTCTCGAAAAAACTACCAATCGGCTCTCGGTGATATTTAGAAGACACATAGGTTATGACCTAGATTAACACATAGTATACTCATTACTAGACATCGGATTATATGCACTATCAAAATGCTAATATAGGTATGCACAATAAAATGGTGAAATGTGCACCAAAATGATATAAATATACATAAAATATGTGCACTATGAAAGAAACATTCGTCTCCTTTTTGGTCGTCAAACTTAACAGTAGGTATACGTGTGACGATTTTTTTTGGTCGTCAAACTTTAATCAGTGTATATTTGACGACTTTTTTTATTTTTGGTTTTTACGAACTATTTTGTCAAAAACTGATGAAAAGTCTCAAAATATGCCATAACGCTTATGCAAACGCATATAATCCGATGTCAACTCATTTCCATGGTTACCGTGATCGAAGCGGCCGTAGCCGCGGTAATAACCTAGTGTTAAATACACAACTATACTGTTTATGACAAGGCACACTTTTAATTAAATAGCGAGGAATTTAAATTGTATACATCGACAGTGATTGTTTTTTTTTTTAAATCATTATTTAACAAATGTTTCTCTACAATATCTTGGCACTCGGCTAGTTATACAAAAACCGCTATGGAATTTATCATGTGTTACACGGTTGACCGCCGCTGCCCGGTTTCTCGATTATCGAAAACTGTGTAAATGCAGGCGCATCTGTCGCTCTGTACCGTTACCGGCATCTGGGCCACTTTTGAAAGTAACACTGTCTTGTTCTTGCGCGCTTTGCCAAAATTATATTGTGTTGTAGCGCGCTATCGGTTCGTATTTTGTATTATTCGGCTTCAATGTTTTGAGCAAAATATTAAATTTGAATTAGATACTGTTTTTGATCTTTGATAGAATATATATAAGATCTTAGGTTTCCTAAGTGTTTCTTTTGTCTTTAGGGTTTGTTATCTAAAGGTTAAAAAGGGACTTATTTACTAAGATACTGCTATGTACCTATTTTTTTATCTGATTGAAATAACAAACGAACATACAGTCCACCTGATGGTAAGTGGCCTCTGCCGCCCACGGACATTTGTAATAACAATCATACAGAACATGGGTTCCATCTGAAGTCAATCACAGATGCGTTGCTACTCCCGAGGACTAAGATGGTCGCCTCATGTGAAAGTGTACCGGCAGCCACACCCTTCTATCGAAACGCAAGAAATACTTCACTAGAAATAGGTGTGGCGTTGGGACTTCCCCGGTCGAACTACACTGGTTTTACCACCTTGAAATCGCCACCTTGTTTATCGCCAAGCTGCCTGTATCTCATGAACTGTGATAGCTATACATTTGAAATTTTCCCAAATTATGTATTTCTTTTGCCGCTTTAACAACCAACAATAAAACACTATTTATAAAATAAATATTCAATAGTTTTTTTTACCGTTTTCCATAATAGTACGAAACCCTTCGTGTGCGATCGTATGCGATTCAGTTTCGGACTTGGCCGATTTTTCCTGGAAACGTTCGTAAGTAAATCTAAAGCCTTTTGTATAGTGAAACAACAATGATGACGATTCTTCATTTGACGTTACCACAAATCAGAATTATTTATCACCGTGCGCTATCGCTCTTGGTGGAAACGTGACATTTCATGCTATAGCTGATTTTGCAATCAATTGCAGATTTTATGAACTTAGGTAACCAGTTGGTGTTTTGTATTCTTCTTCGTCGACGCTCTCAGGTCTTTCGTGCGAGGTCGATATATGTTGGATAGGGTTGTCAACCGAACATATAAGGATTGTACTAAATTTAGGGTTAATGTATGATACATCTTCTGTTTAAGAAAAATTAGTATATTTTAACCAGTCACTTTTATGCATATAAGCATAGCATAGCACGTAAACGGTACTTCTTAATGCAAAAAAACGGAATATTTTTTTTAAATTTATGTCATATTTTATGTTTTTTTACAGAAACTAAAGTATTTAACATAATAGTTAAATTTGAAAAGTGAATTAGTCATCGGAAAAAGTGGCAACCCTGATACCAGTACGCGTTACGTTGCAAAACGCAGCGACCACGCAATTCGTGTGTGCAAGATACTGTTTGGTTGCCAATACGTTTTTTGTGGGTTTCGTCAATCTTTATGGACGATCTGGTTTGAAATTACGAGGAAAACGACAATCGACGAAACAGTCTTATACCACCACTCTCACGCACTGCTTCATCGTTACCAAAATAACGGTGCTTTAACTTCCGTCAATTAGCGTACAGATGAACAGGTGCATTATTTCCTGAACTCGTTTGTTTATAGGTTGTTCATATGTATGTCTAACCTATAAACAATTATGGTAGAACCAGTATAGTTCGGCCGGGGAGGTACCACCGCCACACCTATTTCTATCGTGAAGCATTTCTAGCGTTTTGATGGAATGGTGTGGTTGCCGGCACACTTTCACATGAGGCGACCATCACAGTCCTCGGGAGTAGTAACGCATCTGACATTGACTTGAGATAGAATCCATGTTCTGTATAAAGTTGAATACAGATGTCCACGAGCGGCAGTAACCACTTGCCATCAGGTGAACTGCATGCTCGATTGCTACTTCAGTCATATAAAAAAAAATATCACCTATAAACAAAAGTTGTTCTTAAGTCAAAAGTTATAATATTCTTAGGAATTGTGCCTCTCATGAATGCCATTTAGAAAATTATGCCATATATAATATCCTCTGGGTCCCAGCTAATTGCGTCATCCGTTTCAATTATACACGCTCGTAAGCTGAATTTTGTAGAACATTGCGACGGGCAGGCGTTTCGACGTAGTCAACCAATCATTGTCCCACTGCTGGGTACGGTTCTTTCCAGATTGACGCTTTTAGACCATACTTTAGAGCGCTGGTCAAGTGCGAGTAAGTAGACTTAACACACCTTTTGAGAACATTGCCTTAAGAATTTTAAAGTGTATTGGTTTCCTCGTGATGTTTTCATTCACTGTAAAGAAGTGATCGGTTTGCGCGCTCGTTCCTGCCGCGGACGTTCACGATGTGGAATGAGCTTCCTCCTGGGATATTCCCGGGGCGCTATGACATGGGGTTCTTCAAGAAAGGTGTAAAAAGAGCTCTCCTCCACAGCCGGCGATGCATTGGCGACTCCTCTGGTCTTGCAAATGTCTATAGGCGACGGTGACTACTTTCCATCAGGTGGCCTGTCAGCCTTATCGTTAGATCTAACTATAAAAAAAAGATAATTTCTAAAACGCACGTTATTTAAAAATAAAAATTGGTGCCCATAATTTGAACCTCAGACCCTCAATTGAGAGGCTAAAGATTCAACCATTAGACTGCACTGCTCGTGGCTTTAAGGTGCGGAACTCTGAAAATGTATCACTGATATTTTGAAAATGCATACACTTCCTAACCTAGTATTCGGACACGTGGTGCATTATCAAAATAACGTGATCTTAGACATGCGCATCCACTCTCCATTTCATGTATATATTTAGATTTTCAATTGAAGTCTAGATTCAGTAGGCTTCATTCATACATACGTAGGTAACATAGACTCGGACACGTGGTAAGGGAACGTGAGGATTTTTGGGAATATTTTGAGTGTCTTTTGGATATACGTGTATATGTAAATAAAATTGAATAGTCTACCTGTAATATGAATATAACTGGACCTACTTTTGCAAAAAGGAACCAACGAGTTTTCCTCCTATTATTATTAAAAATGTTGATGATTTTCAATAATATCATATTTGTATACATGTAACAAATTATTTTGTGCAACATTAAAAATAGATTTTATTACAAATAACCTAAAATTATACAGTATACAATTTTTTGGCAAAAATGACTTTTTCTCAAAACTGTCGTTGCGTGGGCTGGTTCTGTTTTGCATAAGCAGGTTCAACTGTATTTGGATCATATGGTTATTGAAAAAAGTCTTATCAATACAGTAAAAGCTCCTTATTCGCGGGTGTTATGCTGTGCCCATGTGTCACGAATACAGAAACCGCGAATGACCAGCAGAACTTAAAAAAAATTCCACCAATTCGCATTTGGTAGCAAGGTGAACTCTGACCTAAAAACAATGTCACTGTAAGAGGAAAACCCTTGTCCAGCACTGGGACAACAATGGGTAGACGATATTTAGTATAATAAAATGTTTTTTTTTATGCCTACATTTTATCATAACAGAAGCTTGAAAGAGATCTTGGGGTACAACCCATTATCGTCCCACTGCTGGGAACGGGTCTTCTCTCAGAATGAGAGAGTTTTTAGGCTATAGTCCAGCGCGTTGGTCAAGTGCGAATTGATGGTGAAAGAGATCTTATTATAAAGTAATACCTAAAGGTAACAAACAGTACCAGGTTTTTTGAGAAGTAACCCGAGGCGATCTCGTACCGCTTCTGATAAGCGTATTGTTCCAATTCGGTCTGAAAATGACTTCATTCATATTTATTATGTTTGAATTTGTGTGCAATTGCCCCACACCGTTGAAGTCGAGAATAAATCATAGGTCCTAGAAGTGAGCACGTGGCCCCGTGGCGATATAACGTGAGGTGCGTCGGGAATATATTACTGACTACTAGTGATGTAACGAATATTCGCATTCGCATTTGCGAATATTCACATCTTTCTATATATTTGCATTCGCAAGGATTGTCCGAATGTTTGGCGAAAATTGAATTGCAGTGCTTTGCAACGAAAGTGCCGCAAATCTATACAAATTTAAGTTGAATTGCAGTTTGTCGACCAAAAAAAGGTCGCCAAATCTACATACTCCGGCCCCGCTACACCAAAACCTGAAATAAAGACAATATTCACATCGTGAGTATCCCTTATATTCACATTCGCATTCTCGTCAACCCATTAAAAGTCCCACACTGCCGGGCACGGGTCTTCTCCCAGAATGAGAGAGTTCAGTCAATTCGCACTTGATTGAATTGAATTCGTATTCGCGGTCAACCTATTATTGTTTCACTGCTGGGCACGGATCTTCTCTCAGAATGAGAGAGTTCTAGGCCATAGACGGTCTACCCTGCTGGCCAAGTTCGAATTAGTGGACTTCACACACCTCCGAGAACTTTTTTTTAAGAACTATCGAGTGTGTAGGTTTCCTCACGACGTTTTCCTTCACCGAAAAGCAGTGATAATTAATTTCTAATACGCACATAATTTTAGAAAAAATAGTGTTGCGTGCCTGGGTTTGAACATCGGACCTCCCGATCTAGAGGGCAAGTTTCAACCATTAGGCTATCACTGCTCTGAATTCGCATTCACGCTTTTTCAAATAATAACACCCGTTACATCACTACTGACTACCGGGAGACTATTGGGATTTATTTGTGGACGCGTTTTCTTTCAATGTGTATTGTCATTGTGATGGTACTCTATTTTAATCGATTTTGGAGGAGTTTAGATATGTTTGTATGTGATATGAAGGGCTTAAAGTGTCATACCATTGATAATGATGAGTGATTATATATGATGATAGGGCGAGCCTGCTTTGTTATCTATTCTTATTTTTTTGCTAAATTATGTTATAACAACTCTCTTTTATAAAAACAGGAGTTTTTTGAAAAATCTTGGGCGCGTTATTTTGTGTCGTTTTTTTTCAAACTATGTAAATAATGATATCCTACTATTTGCTTTTTTATATTGATTGGAAATGACTTAGACTAAAATAAATGCCGCCCTTTTTCATTACTGTCCACTGTTGGGCACCGTCGCCCGTTGAATTGGCCGATTTCGCACACATCAAATCACCGTAGTTTTTGTTTTACACCCTCCTATCAACTCATAAATACACTTAAAATCGATGCAATCTTTTGGCCATGCTTGCAAACATAGTGAACACGTGAGCGCACAGGACAACGTGATACCGCCGGGAATACATTACCACCGTGATGTATTTCTGAGCACGTTCGCTTTCCATTTCATGTTTATCTCGCAACGTGATTTTCTCGAAATATTACCTATCTATTTCTAGTTTTCTTCGCGGCAAATTGGTTCGACGTCACGCGCGAGGTCAACTTTGAACGAGAAAACAAACGTGTAGTATTGGTGTTTCTTGTTTTTGTGCGGTTTGCGAATAGCCGCAATCTACACTTTGACATATATGTGTGTGTGAAACCGAAGTGTGAATGTTTTCGTTTTACGTGTGTGCTCTAAAGTCGATAACATTTGATAGTGCTGAAGGCTAAGTTATATCGCCTTAAATATTTTTGTTAGTAGCAGTGATAGTACGCGGCCACTGATGATCCTGTCATTCTAGTAGATGGGTTCCTAGTGCTAAACCTTATTTTCCATATCGGTATAAATACGGCTGAAGAAGACTTTGATATGGTGAAGATTTGGGGTGTATTGCAGTCTAACGCATCTACCCATACTTAATAATCCTGTTATATTTTTAGAATTTGTTAGTAAAAATAAGTGTGGAAGCTGCCTCCATGATCTATTTTATTATGATGGATGTAAGACAGGTTATGATCAACTCTACACCCTTGGAGCAAAATGATAATTAAATAAATATAAATGAGTTTTCACAAGTCGACACGGGACGAATAATTCATGACGTGAATGTCACGGAATACACGTTTTCAATTTCGTGTTTTATTTTCACGCAGATTTTTTGGACGACGAACAAGGTCAACGTTTGAACGAACAAACAAGTGGCGTCACAGAAATTGAGTTAATATACTTGTTATAATAAATAAATAACATATTTCTTTGAAGAGGCTGATTGAACGAGGAAAATAAGCAATCATGTTATTAATTGTATTATTTATTTCGGTCCCGTGGAGCTTGTTTTCCTGAAAACATGAGAACCTTATTATTTTGTTGTTACGGCAATATGGCGACCGAATAAGAGATGTCGATTTATAAGTCCAAATAGAATCGTATATTAATAGCATGGAAAACAAGACGGAATAATTGTATTCTAGCTATTTAAGTTTGTGAGTCGCTCAATCATTTCATGCATTGGTTATTCTGTGCCAAAAATATGCTTTTTGTGGTCTTTTATCGTAAGATGAAATGCAGTCCAACATTATTTAAAATATCACTTTATCAAGTGGAGGTATGTCTTGACCAAAAACATTGTAGAGAAAAAGCCGAAAGTCTAAATCGTAATCAAGAATTTCAAAATGGGAAATCATTCCATTATATTTGCCGATTGAAATGGCACTGTAGACAATTGACCCAAGGTATATTTTGATGTTGACGACGAAATGATGTAATACGTTTGTTTACGCCCAGTAAATGGGTAGTAGGTACGTGCATATCGCGAGCGGTCGACTCTTCGGTTCCATGTTGCCAACTAGCCGCTTGTGCCAAATTTGGATCCACAGCAGGGCTGACATAAAATACGGAGTTAGTGAATAGTTAGAAAAAACACGTAACAGTATTTGTTTTAAATATTATAACATAATTATAGTGAACCAGTGTAGTTTGAGCGGGGAAGTACTACCGCCACACCTATTTCTAGCGTGTGGTTGCCGGCACACGTTTATATGAGGCGACCATTATAGTCCTCGGGATTAGCAAAGCATTTGTGATTGACTTCAGATAGAACCCATGTTCTATTTGAAGTTGCTTACAGATGTCCATGGGCGGCAGTGACCGATTACCATCAGGTGGACTGCATGCTTGTATGCTACTTCAATCAAATAAAAAAAACATATATCAATGATGGAACAGTACCAGGACGATAAAATTATCAAAGAAAGACGTAAGATATCTTCGACAAATAGATATTTAGAAATGACGTATCGAAATCACTTCGTTACAAGAATCATGAACGACTTTGCATATAAAACGTACTGCGAACCACTAGGTATCTCAAATGACAAGCTGACGACCCTACTCCACATCGGTGGTTAGCGAGAGACGCTTGTGTCAATACACAACCGCTTTTTGCTCCGTCGTGTTTTTCATATAAACCAGACGAAGATTGCCAAGTTTGTCTCTAAAAAGCGGAATCTTGTTTTCTAGTGCAGTGATGTTAATTAAGTTGGCGTGGCCAGTACTATCTCGGTTCGTGTGTCACGCAAATCGTCCCTAATTATCTCCAGCCACAGAGATTTTGCTTTGAATTTTAAATTTGTAAGCCCTACTTATAGTAATTGCTCAGTGTATTACACAGAAATCCTGTTTGATTGTGTCTTCATTGTGATTATATTTTCTCTAGACTTTACCGGCTGTCTTCGTGATATCTTCTATATATTAATACTTGAAGCAAAAACTTGTGAAGCATTTTTAAGTAATATGCCGCGGACGAATTAGTATGAAAGTTTGCACGGTTATAGTGGACGTAGAGAAGGAGTGCAGAATGTTAATATTTTTTTCAAATAATGCTTAAAACATACATAAAATCAACTAAAAACACATTACACACACTACCGTGCATTTGTCACAAACACATAAATATTAAACGAAATAGAACATTCAATGTCTTACTGTGAAAATGTCAGAAATGTCAGTGTCTTCGTCAAAATACTCTATTGCTTTTAAACCTCTTTTTTTATTTAAAATTACTTGAAAATTATTACATTTTTTTTGAATTTGAGAAATATTCGTACTACTTTGGACAATAGGTATGAAGTTTAGTTTTTTTATTTAAATTACGGTCGAATTTCGACCGATGTGACGGGTGACTAGTAATTTATAACCACGCTGTTACTAATAATATTGCAATGTCATGCAAATTGGATGCTGAAATACCGAGAATCACCAGTTGCGATTGTAATGAATATACGTAACATATTGCCACACTTTTTCGAATTTCTGCAACATGCAAAGAATAGTAAACACTTATTGCATGGATGTGCGAGTTACGTCGAGAAACGCAGCATCGTTTACGTTAGATGAAGATATTTGAAGGATTTTCGAATGTTTTGTTTGTAATATTAAAAAAAACACGCTTTTTACCCTCATAGACCCACAGTAGGATTTTCTCCTGTGTCGTGGGTACCATGGACACACACAAGACGAATACACAAACACTCAGACCCAGAACAGGAATCTGAACTCATCATTCAGATACCTGTCTGACCGGGAATTGAACCCGGGACCCATTGCGCGTCAGACCGGTATGGTAACCGCTCCGCCACGCGGGTCGTCGTATATTGGCGATAGAATCGTTACATAAAAAAACGGCTTTTAAAATTGCTATTGAAGTTGTGCCTATGTATCTTTTTCGACTTCGAGCACGTTAAACAATCCTAGTAAAATGTCTGCCGACCATGAACGAGGGTGAAAAAGTTTTGAGTCATGATTCAGTAAAAGGCGATTTTCTTGTCCATTTGAGCGACGTTGCCGATGGCCGTTCTGCGCACGCCACGATACATTGCACCGAAATACTGCTCTTTGTTACTAGTAGTGATGTAACAAGTATTCGCATTTGCAAGAATTGCGAATGTAGAACTCCAGTTTGACAACCAAAATGTAACCAAATGTAAAGAAATTTTAGTCGATCTGCAGTTTGACGACCAAAAAACACGTCGATATATTTACATCTTGCCGCCCCCTACACTACTCTTTCAGCGGCGCTCATGTTGACGTCAAATTAAAATAATACTGAATATTTCGACGGGCCCCTAGAACAAAATCGTATATGAAAAATTACCAATTTACAGTATGAAGCTTAGAAGTTTTCAGTCATGTCATTGTGGACATACAAACATTGATTACTTGCCAAGAAAGACGATCTATGGAAAATTATTGTAATAGCTATTTAGGAACTTATTAGGTAAGTTCCTAAATAGCTATTACAATCACCTATTACAATCAACAAAGCTTCATAATGTAAATTGGTATTTTTTCATATACGATTTTCTTCTAGGGTCCCATCGATTTGCATTCGCGAATGTCGGTAGGGGGTATTCGCATACGCAAATGGACGAGTCAATTTTATTTGTTACATCACTAGTTAGTGTTTGTACTGTCGGTTGAAAAACAGCGACAAGGACCGCTTCCGACTCTTCGCGACAATTGTTTTCCTGGTCGAGCAGTGAATTTCAAGTTTCCGCGGCTGTAATCGAAATCGTACGCTAATCGATCTCTTTGCCGCTTGAATTGTTTTTCCGTTCAAGCATTCAATAATTTTGCCACTTTGTCGACGATTACGAGAATTACGACCTAAGATATGGGAACGTGGGTACGTTCCGTTCAACGTTCTGAACAACATTACCGTTTCAAGGGGGGATGGGTATACAAAATACCACGCATGATCACAGGGTGGGGGGAGGGGTTTAGATCATCCCGTAGTTAAAATCGACTAATGGAAATCCTGCCCTTTTTCAACCAATATTCAAATATTTCATTGATACAAATGCAATGTCTGTGTAAAATAAAAATAGCTGCGCATGTGATATATGTATATGTAATATCAATTTCTGTGTGCAAAGACTGAAAACTGTATTTATGATTTACTACGCGACATTTATAGGGGAAGGTCTACTTATATACCACAGATGGTTACTAAGAGGAGGGAGGGGGGTTAAAACTTGGCATACATAGATACCGTCACCGTCCCTGTAGGTTCGGGATCAGAATAGGGCTACGGCATCCCCTGCCTGTCGTAAGAGGCGACTAAAAGGGGCTTCCGGGGTTGCAGACGGCTAGACTATATGTGGTCGCATACCGTCGTAAAGACTAGACGGAGCGGTGGGCCCAGCCGCCCATCTGGGAGGAGCCCGATGGGGCAACGCGCTCAGAGGATTCCGGTTGCGGTCGGACCGAGTTTCCCGAGTACTGTTTTTAGCGCCGAGGATGGCCACCGGGGGGGTTTTTAGTGCGGTAAAAATCCCACATAACCCTGCGTCGCTCCCACGGCGTCGGGTACCTTTTGAAGGTTTCCCCCTCGAAAACAAAAAAAAAATACATAGGTCACGTGGTATGGGTATGTTCCCTAATAAGGGGATAAATTCTTATGATTGATGCGAATCTAATTTACGTCAGTTATGAAAATGGATTGTTATTTATCTAAACGATTACTCAAGTTTTATCTCGTTGTAATTAAATGTTATCGTAATGATACTGTTATTTGTCAGCAATTTATTTTCGTGTATAGCGATGATTTTATCGCATTATCAGGAGCATTTCATCTTTTTTTAACAGATCTTTTATCTGTTATGCGATGTTTATGTGGATTCACATAGTATTTTTTATAGTGTTATTATTATACTATAACATGTTATCAACGAAGGTCATTTGAAAATAGAACAAAGGTTAAGTTGTTCTATGTTCTTCCTTTTCTATATTTGTCCTTTTTGAATTTTGGATCATATACGTAATTCTGTTACTTAGTATATAGAGCCAAGATTAAGTTACATTATTTTCTTTCACTGTCCCTTCTTATTGATTACGTATGATAGAATTTTGTAACTTTGTACCTATATACTTGCTTACACTGTATGACGTACATAAAATCATCTTCGTGTCGTTAATGTAATAGTTCGATTGTTCTCTCGCGTCTCCGGTACATACAGTAGCGAGCGTTTCCGTGCGTTCCTCATCAAGACCGTGGCGCAAGCGGAAATGTACTCGTGGCAATTACCAGTCGATCTCCGATCTAAGACTCTATCCGCTAATTGTCCTTTGTTTTTGTTTATCCTCTCCGGTGATGACGTGGGGCTTAAAAAATCGTCCTTTATGCTAGTTTCCTGCTTACATAAGATTTATATAAAGATGATTGCCGTGTCTTTGTTTGCTTCGGTCAGCTTTATCATGGTAATGAGAATTCTATGTTACTAGGTCATAAAATATGTTTGTGTGACATTTTGGCGAAATCCGACCGGTACTTTTACGTAAAGAGTAACGAAACATACAAACTTTCGCAGTTATAATAGTAATGAAAAATAAAATTCAGAAAAGCAAAATATCGTAAAATAAAAATAGTGTAGCACAAGTTTAACTATCTATTTATTCTTAAGGTATGCTCTTTATATGGTAAAAATATGAGCATGTGTGTGAACTAAATAAAACGGACCTCCAAGGTGCAACGGACGAACGCCTTGACACCGTTGGGCACCAAGTATTTGTATGTTATTATCGTTCACCTCAAATCTGGCAGTTTTTTCATTAGATATTTAAAATATTGTATGTTTTAAGGCTTTAAAGGTGTATAAATTGTTTGCTTATCGTCGGGCGTTTGACGCAAGCCGTTTAAAAATGGATGTACTTTGCATTTTACTCTGTTATAATTTTAACAGTAGGTGTATAATTTTAGTATATTGTCCCGCTTCGGTCATGTCTATCACGGTATTGTGTGTGCAAAATTTCAGCGACATCCGACATGTAGTTTTTGCGTGGAAGAGTAACAAACAAACAGATAACACATTGCTAGGGATTTCTAAGTTTGTGTTAAATACGCAATATACTCCTGATGCTAGGTAACAGGACAACATAAAATCTGCGTAGCTAGTCGCAGATAACATTTTGCATCGCATGCAGCGTAGATTTCGTGATGTGATGCGATGGGTAAATTGGCACCGACGGTCCATGCAGGTCACTCACCCGGCCGCTCCCCCCCTCCCTCCTCCGCCCCTCACCAGCGCATTACGTAACCGCGCTGTTGCCACACTGACACTGCCGACTGCCAAAGTGAACTCCTCGCGAATATGCGCCCCTGGTACACGGCTCGTCTTGTTTTCGACCCAACTCTACTCAGTAGATACTTGATGTACTTGCTGATAAATATCTGTTATTATCTTGGCTGTCCTGGTGTACGTGTCAAGTTTTACACTTTTCAATTTTGATTTAAAAACTTAATATAGAAATGAAATTTCTCTTTTAAAAACATACACGTAACTCAGTATATTACTGAGTTACGTGTATGTTTTTAAAAGCGAATGACTAGGAAATGTTAATCAAATTAATGTATCGCCCATGTACTTCGAATATTGAACCCAAATTTAAATTTAGCTTATACGTACGTTAGATTTTTGTAACTTCTTTACTTTCTTCAATTATTTATCATTTCATTCAAGGTAATTTATTGTCAAAACATTAAGTGTCGTTCGAAACGACAAACGTATAACGAAAAGGCTAAAATTAAAATATTAACTATCTCAAACGTGTCTCTTGTTAACAATATCCATTTCGCAATGTAATGTACTTCGAGATTACTCTAATGGACGAAACGTCGTGACAAATCGACAACATCAATAAGGGGACAGGTCCCAAACTACATGCTTTCATACGTAACAAAGAGATGGGCCCGACAAATCTGTTTACCATTCGCCTTAGGGATGGTCAACTCGAGCTACTACCTTGAGTTAGCTCGAGTTTACTCGATTAACTCGAGTCAACTCGAGTTAAATTCCATCTAACTTGAGTTTGTTTTTTTTTGATGACTGCAAGGTTTTATCACAAACTTTGCAAGGTCTGTGATAAAAATGGTCAAAATAATTTGCGAAAATAGATCCTTCTTTGTTTAAATTCAGCCTTATTTAATCAAACGTGTTAATTATGATCCAAAACGTGTTTATGATGAATAATTTCTGCTTTGTTATAGTTTTACGAAGCAAAGTTATTAAAATGGTGAAAACGAAACGAAAGATATACTCAGCTTTATCCACGTAACTCGAGTTTCTTGAGTTCAACTCGAGTTACATGAATTTCAACTCAAGTTAACTCGAGTCGTGTTTATCCCGAGTTGGTACATCACTAATTCGCCTTAACGTTTTGGCAACGTAGTCGTTAAAACTTTCCGCACCGTAAATGTACAAAATGGCTCCATGTCACACAGATTAGTCACCGTCGCGTACTTTCACCGCGATGCATTATAGGATATTGTATTTGTGGCCTGAGAACGCTTGAACTTTCACGGTTTGATACCGATACAGCTAAGTACTCGCTCAAGTGACCCATCTGGAGTAACGAGAGTCATTAATTTCAGTCCGCTTTGTTTAGGCCTGTGAAATGCTGACTACAACAAAAGTTTTATTTCGTAACAGGCTTCTGGTGGATAGAAATGTGATCTGAGACAGGGCGAGTTCTAACTCCCTAAATGTTTAATGCTTACTTGCTTATACTTAATATCACTAAATGCAATATGTTCCTTCCGTGGGGTATAGAAGACAATAAATTGTAATTAAAGCGATCGGTATACCTTTGTCTTTATTATAATGCAAACTAACTTCGCTCTAAGATCTGTCTAAAGTAATATTTTGAATGTTAATATTTTGCGACTGGATAATAATAGCTTATTTGGTCTTGACCAGAGGCAAAAAACAGTAGTAAAAAGGCTCAATGCGATCTACTTTTATCTGGCTTATCAATATTGTCATCATTATATGATTGAATGGGTAATGAATATTTGTAGTTTTTATTTTAGAAGAATATATCTATAATGTAGTCATATTATATGTATATCCTTTAATCAACACAATTGTGGAAGTGGAAGCAAAATCTCAACTTCGCAATATTTATTTATTTATATAACGAGAGATATTTTTGCCGTGACAAATCACACTAGGTCATTCCGTTTGAGGCATCGTTATTGGCAGGAAGTCCGCCATTTTCTACATATCGGTCCTTTGTTAATGCTAGACATATGTATATTAGTGCCTATACTATAAAATGGTGTTAATACAAGGAAATGAAATGAAATGTCTTTATTTTGCATAGGCCTTCGGGGGCGCTTACAAATTGACAGTTACATATATATTTTTTACACTACCACCGGATCGGAACACGACCTCAACTGAGATGATCCGGCAAGAAACTCGGTGGGTTTGTTTTTTTCTTTGTATTTTTTTTATTTGCCATCTTGTCTTTACATGGGTAACAAAAGTTAGCTCCAGTACAGATTTACGTAACATATTTATTTATTAAATGATATGAGATAGTTAGTGGTATCGATTGGTTTGCTATATACATTAACTAGCTGTTCCCTGCGCGCGTTGCTACGCCATAACAAAAAAAATACACCAGAAACTTTCGCAAGCTTATGAATAACCACTTTTCTACAGATTATCACATGATCAAATGAATAGTTTACAGACAGATATACAAACAAACATTCATTTTTATAAAGAAGAAGAGAAAAAGAAGATAATTTTTTTTCAATTTTCCAATAACGCAATGGCAAGTATGGAACTATCCAAACACAATTCAGTGCCAATAAATAATTTGGAAATCTGCTAATATGACGATGCAACATTTAGTTTGATTGGGTCAAAAACTTTGACATTATCATGACGGTCCTTAAATCTCTTAAATGCTTTCCATGTGTAGCTTAGCAACCGTTTCATATATTAAATGTACCTAGTCCGCTATTTCTCAAGACATGTTGCCGTCGACCCGGCTTCGTTTCCATCGATGTCAATCGATACCCGTACGTTCACGACTCGCTCGGAAGTGTGTCGCCAGCCCGTACCTGTCGGCTTGTATGACTTCGAGTCATGTTGCCACAATATATGCGCTCTTAATTCGATATGCCTTGCTCGTTTATAACGGTTCACTGATAAATCGACGGCCTCAAGTTTTATTTTCTAGAACGCAGAACAAAATTAGACGACCTGCGTGGCGGTGCGCTAGCCATTTGATTCCCGGCCAGACAAGTATCTGAATGATGAGTTTAGAGTCTTGTTCTGGGTCTGGGTGTTTGTCTATTTAGCTCTGGGTGTCCACGGACACAGGAGAAAATCCTACTGTTGGGCTATGAGTTTAGAGACCGTTTTTTTTGTGAGTGCCTCCGATAAGTGTACGATCAAGTTTGTTTTCGGTAGTCGAAATCGAGTTAGTGCCTAAAAGCGAAAATCTTTCGCGAGTGCGCGAAATTAAATCTTGTTACTGCCTTCGAAGTTTTGACGTTTCGGCCAACTCAATTTGGAATACGGAAAACTGGGCTAATGTGTTGTGACCAACTGTATCATCTTGTTTACCAATATCCAATTATTGAGTTTCAAATAGAGGCTTTAGTGGTTGCCTATAGGATGGATTTAAGACCAGCCCATTCACATCTAACGCCAATGTTATGAGCAATGTGTTTATCCGTCATTACATATGGATCAGTAACTTGGTAATTGACCAGAGTTTACAAAAGTAAAAATTCGACTATAAAGCCATAGAAAGCACTATGTTGGGTACCTTATACCCAATACCGCAATATGTCCGAGATTGAATCTCTATTTTTAACCGACTTCCTAAACGAAAGAGGTTATATATTTTTTTCTTTTTTTATAGGTCTGAAATGTAATTGAAGTACCAAACAAGCATATCGTCCATCTGATGGCAAGACTGCCACTCATGGATATATGGAAGATTGTAATTCTACTTGAGATAGACCACAAATGCTGCGTTTCTCCTTTGGACGAATCTCGAATATCTCGTATTTGTTCCTAAAAAATGTTACTCTGCAGCTCTTGAGAACGACGTTTCTCTCACAGCATTAAGCCGATCGATTAGCAAAAATACATTGACTGCAATACATTACTCGAATCTTTTGAATGGAAATTGTGCGAAAGTCCAAGGCAATTCGCAACGCTGTTGCTAAGTGGCGAATTATAATTGTCACTGAACGTTCACCGCGGCCATTGTCTCCGCGTTGACACGAGGCAAGTGCTAACGACAGACTCGACATTGTTCGATCGTGATTTGTTGAATATTATTAACTTGACAATTTCTAGACGTAAACTCGCGATATAAACGCGACAAGGATTATGGTTATTTGTTTGTAGTGTTGGAGTAGTAAACGAGCGTGCTTGAGGAGCAGTGATGGCCTAATGGTTGAAGCTTGCCCTATCGGTCGGGAGGTCCAAAGTTGAAATCCAGACACGCACAATTTATGTTTCTAAAAACTATGTGCATATCAATCAATTATCACTGCTTTTCGGTGAAGGAAAACATCGTGAGGAAACCCACACGCCCGAGAACTCTTTAAAAAAAGGTCTCGAAGGTGTGTGAAGTCCACCAATTCGCACTTGGCCAGCACGGTGGACTATGGCTTAAAACTTTCTCATTCTGAGAGAAGACGCGTGTCCAGCAGTGGGACAATAATGGGTTGACGAAAAACGAGCGTGCGGTACATCTAGGTAAGTGGCCACCCTCTCTTAACTTCAGGTAAGATCAGTCTTGCTTAAGCTTGGCCACAGAAGTGTTGCCACTCCTTGGGTCTATATTGGAACGCCTGGGGTAGGTCTCCATTACCGCATCGTTTCAGACATTAAAGGCCAAAACACCAGCGTGTAAAACTGCTGTTATTAGGTACAAATATACTTAGCGGTCGTCCTTTCCGAATCAAAAATTTTGAAGTTGGTAGAACCTTCAAAATTAGTTAATTCATTTTTCACCGTTATAAAGCTAATAAAACAGTGACCACCCAAAAAGTACTTTCACTGTTGACCGTCGTTAACATTTTGGTTGTCACAAGTGTCACTTGGTAGTATTCGTTATTTTTATTTGATTTGTTGTATAGAAAGTTTTGAACGTTGACCGTTTAACTGATCGTGGTTACGTTTAACCCTGTTTCGATTGAGTATTCTTCATCGTAATTTAATACAATCTTTCATTTGAAGAATGAGCGCTTGACGAGACTATTTTATATGATAAGAAGTCTATAAAATTTTCATTTTCTTTTTCAACAAATCGATAAATTATTGAGTAGTAGAATACATCTCGTCTATGATTAAATTCCAGTAGAACATGATTTTTTTAAATTTCTTTCGTAAATCGATTTAAAATTCTTCTTGCGTTGGACCGCGTCGTTAAAGTAATACTATATTAATATAATTTGGAGACAAGAACGCGCTGTTTGAAAAGAATTTAAATGAGCAACGTATTATTTTCCATTTAAACCGCTATTTAGGCTATTTAAGTATTTTAGCAAATACTTAAGAGGTTCTTACGTGGAGCTTCCCGTTACGCGAGACTTTGCTACAAATGCTTACTTGTGCAGCTTCGCTAAAAGCTACTTACGTGCCACTAGCGTATGCCCAGCTCAGTTTGTAAACTATAAGATGTCTGACAATGGATAACTTTACCTTGGATATATATTTAGGGTAATAAGTATCAAATAAATGTTCTTCTCTTGACATTTGATAAAA
Organism: Spicauda simplicius; assembly: GCA_949699795.1. Classification (NCBI taxonomy): domain Eukaryota; kingdom Metazoa; phylum Arthropoda; class Insecta; order Lepidoptera; family Hesperiidae; genus Spicauda; species Spicauda simplicius. The sequence continues at coordinate 12,694,077 of OX453076.1, forward strand.
CAATCTAGAATTGTCTTTGGATAGTTGTTTATTTCGATTGATCGCCACATCGCTCGTAGGACCGATAACCGATGGGGAAGGCGACTCGAGTGGCGACCACGTTTAGGCAAAAGGAGCACAGGTCGCCCCCTCACCAGGTGGACCGATGACCCGAAGAAGCAGGAAACCGTTGGATTCAGAAGGCGCAGGACCGGTTGGAGTGGCGTCATTTAGGGGAGTCCTATGTCCAGCAGTGGACCTCAAAGGGCTGATGGATGGATAGTTGTTTATTTATCAACTTTTTGATGTAATCCATATAAGTATGGGATTCGTAAAATAACAGTAATTTGAAATAACATACAGACGTTGCGCGCCTTTAGTTATTCTAATGTTTAACTACTTTCTCCATTGTTTTGAAAATGTTCATTACGTTTTGGTCGTTACGTGGACTAACGTTTATTACATTATTAGTGTGACCATGCATTTGCTGACAAACGGAATTTTTCTAGTTTCTTAACGTTGATATGACTCCGAGAACTAAACCAGACCTGCAGATGCAGTCAGGTCTGAATATCAGACCAGACTGCATCTTTCAAGTTATACTTACTATTGAAATGAAATGAAATGTCTTTATTTTGCATAGGCCATCGGGGGCGCTTACAAATTGTCAGTTACATATCCATCCATATTTTTTTTTACATTATCACCGGATCGGAACACGACCTCAACTGAGAAAATCCGGCAAATAACTCAGTTGGTTTGTCTTTTTTATTTGTATATTTTTTTTATTTGCCATCTTGTTTTTACATGGATAACAAAAGTTAATTAGATGTTTTGGAAATCGTTATAGTTATCCTCATATGCTGAAGCACAATAGAAAAGTGAATAATATAGCTGGTTTAGTATTATAATTATTAAAGCAACACGTTTTTTAATGTTTGTTGTTTTTACGAAATGGTAAAGATCGTAACACATGTTGCGACAATGGTGCAATTATACTACAAAGTCTAATAACAATATTAAAAACCGTGTAAAGAAAAATTTTGGCTTGAGATAAGAATCTCGTTTTTATTTTAATACATTAATAGTACAAGTAAATGGTTGTATGGAATTTTACTGCCCGCGAGTCCGATTCAAACTTGGCCTATAGTTATGGTGTAGGTAACAATATCATTTTCACATGAAATTCCATGCTCAAGTATCATGAGGCGACCATCATTGTCCTCGGGAGTAGCAACGCATCAGTGATTGACTTCAGGTGGAACCCATGTTCTGTATGTGGTGGATTACAGATGTCCATGACCACTTACCATCAGGTGGACAGCATGCTCGTTTGCTAGTTCAGTCAGTTAATAAAAACCTTTCATAGTGTCCTTCGCGGCTTCCAAGTTTATTGTAATTTGAAGTAATACATTCAAATAAACCTTATTAGACCCGCGTACATGTTTGCGTGTGCTGGCAAATGGAATTCGCATGTTAATACGTACGTTAAATATAACAACCGAAACGAAGGCATCCTTGACAAAACTAGACGGAAAATGTAATAGTCGCGGTCCGAGTATGGTCGCACCCACGCCATCGCTTTTGAGGTCGTTTGGTTCTGATTCATTAGAAATATGTAAGAAAATGTTTTATATATGACTATTTGTAAATCATTGTAGGCATATCATTTCGCATTTCTTTGTACTTTATCTATTTATTATACAATTAATACGTGAAGCAAAACTTATGAAGCATTTTTAAGTAATATGCCGCGGACGGATTAGTATCAAATTTTGCACAGATATAGTGGACGTAGAGAAGGAGTGCAGAATGTTAATATTTTACACTACCGTGCATTAGTCACAAACACAATGTCAGTGTCTCACTATGAAAACACTACGTCAGAAATGTCAAGTGTCTTTGTCAAAATACCCGCTATTGCTTTTAAATGCGGTTAAGCTAATGAAACCTCTTTTTATATTTAACGGGTGCGTTCAAAATTACTTGAAAATTATTACTTTTTATTTGAATTAGAAAATTATTGGTGCTACTTTGGACAATATGAAGTTTAGTTTTTTAATTTAAATTACGGTCGAATTTCGACCGATGTGACGGGTGACTAGTAATATCAGTTGCGTAAAGTGCTACTGTCTGGATTTCAGACATCATTGTGGATGTACATTACTATGTAAGGCGTTTTTCTAAAGCTATGCAAACATACGGTTTCTGAGTCTGAGCTCTGAACCCTATATTTCATACGGTTTACACAGAAGTCAATGTATGATTAACACAAATGACAGAAACAGTTGGCGTAATGAAAATTTTGTACTTTAAGTCAATTTGGAATTAAAATAAATAATAGTTTAAAAAAACTAAAAAACACGCTTTTTATAGAAAACCGAACTAAAAAATAGAAAATAAATTTAAATGAATTTAAATTAATAATAGTGTGATTTAAAAAAAATATATTTTAAAAAAAGCGTGAGGTGCATGGTGTCAATGGTTATAGATATTTTATTGACAGATATGAGTAGAGTGATTACCATTTCGATAATATCTTAAAAAGCACCCCACGCTTTTTTTTAAATAAAATATATTTTTTTTATTCACACTATTATTAATTTATATTCATTGAAATTTTTAACACTATTCTCTTAATTTAAATTCATTTAAATTTATTTTCTATTTTTTAGTTCGGTTTTCTATAAAAAGCGTGTTTTTTAGTTTTTTTACACTATTATTTATTTTCTACTTTTTAGTCAAATTAAAAAATGGAATAATTTTATCAAACTAGTGTATTGTCATCGGTCCTCAATAAATCTACAAAGTTTGAACGAAATCTGACCGTTTAAAGTGGGTCAAAATCGCGCCCAAAGAAGTCGGTTACAAACAAACATACAGGTGAAGCTAACAAAAAGCTAATAAATACAGTGAATTTCAGGCTCTGTAGTCGGTTTTTCAATACCGTTAAATCATATTCATGGTACAGCATTTAAAGAACCGGTTAAATTATAATGCAGTTATGACATGTTATCCCTGACACGCAACATGAGAGAAGTAACAGTTATAACGTTACGTTTGAAATGCACATGTCATTGTAGTTTACTTCGTTACAAGCTTTCTTCCTCTTAACGTATTGACTTGAGAGCTTATCAAATGGCGCTTCGAATTTAGAAACTGTATAACGTAAGAAATTATTGTGCTTTCTAATTTTTCTTTGACACAAAAAACAGATTTTGAAACCGTCAAAATAATATTTTTTCTAATATCCCATAAAGTCATGCTATACTCCGTGATTTAGAAAGATAATAAAACTACTTTGCAGGATTCGATTAATGGGAGAAATATTTTTTCCTATAAAACCAAGAGTGAGACCTGATTTATGCGCTGATTTTTTCAGTCTCTAAAGTTTGGCAAAGCATCAAGTAGACTGTAGAAGATCAGGAATGCATAAATTCGTAACTTTTAGGAGTTGGTTAACATTTTTATGACTTACTTTGATATTATTAATTCATCATCGATGAATATTATCAGGAATTTCCCGATTACCTCCGCCATGCACGAAATAAACACAAAGCTTAAGTAGTCGTAAGTGCTTCGCATGTAAGTACTGCGTGTAACTGTGTCACTTGTCGATCACCATGGGTTGGTTTGTCTACCATTTATATGCAATGGACAGGCCTCGGCCCTTGTTATCAATAGCCACTCACAATGCTATTGTGTAAATGGCAAACACTAACGATTCCACGTTCCTGCTTACTCAGTACCTCCACTCCGTTGTTCAGCGTCTGCTTGGTGAAACCGCAGCGATTCTTTCACTTGCCACACTGTTTGTATGTACAATGCGTGGTCTGTATTGTGTTGTGTTCGAGTATGTGGCTTTGGTCTAGCAGTGGAACAGACTGGAACCGTAGCATACATTTGTATGCGCTGTGCGGTCCGTGGGCCTTGTTATCAATAGCCTCACAATAGTATTGTGTAAATGGCGAGCGGTAACGATACACTGCACGTATATGTATGAGTGTATGGGTACATGGTTGGTGACGTCAGTGGTGTGAACTGCATCCCTATCGGTGAAAGCCCCGTTCGTTCGAAAAAACTTATGGGTTACGATGCTTTTCACTGTATTGTTTAAGATAACTTTTATATATTACATCTTTATCTTATTTTCAATTGAATGTAAGAACTGCTCATGGTTAAAAGTTATGACACCTATCATTAACTTCTTTCTTTTTCGTAACAATAGTTTATTTGCAACTCTACGAAATGTCGAGAATTTTCATGTTAGACTCTACTATTAGCAACTTACTTTAATAGGATTAGCTCTTACGCTCTGAAATTAATTAGACATTTCCTATTTTGACGTGTCCAAAGTCCATGGCCGTTTCAATTACTATTTTATTACTTCTGATCAGTGTCTCTTTCAGTCTTTTATTAAGATTCTTGTCCATCGAAATACCTACTTTAAGTAGGAAGAAATACAGGAATTAAGACGTGGTTGTCATTCGTGTTTCTAGATATAACTATTTACAGTTGGACAATATTGATAGCTTTTTAATTAGTTCGTAATATTACAATACCTGCTCCTTTTATTTTCGATGTACATTCGACGAATGCCATTTTGTCTGTATGTTTACCTTTTGGAACTTCGTATCTTCAGCTGATGACTTTTAAAACTATATTTGTGTGTCAGTTGAAGAACCGTGACGGAGTATTCTCCAAGTTTCATGAACAGACCATTACCAACTAGTAGGGCATAGTTGCATCCATAGTCAGCTCTGTTGATCGTGGCTAACTTTCCGACAATTTCTACACAGTGTACTTAGCGTGCTCGGTACTGGTTACCCGGTGACGCTGTGTCGAGGCCGACGCGGTTGCATTGAGCGCGTGCGTTGCTCCCGACGGCGATGTGTTTGTTGTGCTAATAGATAAGCGCCGTGATGATAGACTCATGTGTTGCTAAGTGCGTATATCTATGCTGTTGTGTCTCTGTTGTGATGCTCGAAGATTCTGGAGCATGAAAATTGTGTCAGAGGTTGTGGAAGAGAGGTGGTGCAATGATGATATCGTGTTGAACTGCCTCGCAAAAGGTTGGAGACTTAATCCTCGGTCAAAATAATTTGTGATTTTAAATTTATTTTATGGATCTATTGCTTTTGTCGTCTTGGTTTTTGTCCGTAGCATCCACGACAGGGTGTCCTAAGCTATGATGATAGAAGGCGTCACTTTCATTTTAAAGTTGTACCTTATTAAAATCTCGCCGTAAACAGATCTTCCTTAGCGCCTATTTATTTTGGAGACTTCTATATCTACTTCATTCTAGTACCAGGTTGAGTTAGCTGGAAGCACAAGAGGCTTTCTTTACAATACTCTGCAAGACACAAACTTCACTGTTTCACTCGTTGAACTTCTACAAAACCTTTATACGCACTAGGAGGTACAATTTCAGAGCTGACACCTCACAACGCCACGGTGCGTGACCGAAAGGAGACTAATGCAGCTTTCTCCAATTTTCAAATACAAGTATCTGGTCGACAAACACGTATGCAAAGGCGTAATACTGTCTCGATACAATCACACGTGTCGTTTTATTTTTAAACTGTATTGTTATATTGTCGAGATGTATTGTGTAGGTTTTCCTCGTTTTCAATAGTATGTAATGTACTCGTATGTATGTGTGTTGTGCTTATCTGTACAACGATAACGTTCGTGTCAGTTAGGACTGATGTGACTTATATGTAAGACTTCTTCGATGTTCATGTATTATGCATAAGGCTGACGTATTTTCGTTGAAATTAGTAAGTGTAGCGAGGTACACTTGTATATGTCAGGCTTTCCAGCTTAGTCCTAGGTAAAGTATGTGATTGACATCGTTGAACATTAGACGGGACGAACATTAGAGCTATTGGTCTATTCAACCTTCATTTCAGAAAAGTTCTTTTCATAAATAGCGAAACGACATAATTAAGGAAAGTGAAAGAACGATCTGCCAACAAGAGACAGAACTCGAAACAAATGTGTAGTATTGTTCAGCGATGAACACAACTCAACGTTAGTTGCACATTAAACATGGAAACAGTGGAAACAACGTTTGCGAAAGACCGAGTTATAAATAAGCGTAGTTCGTAAACAATGCAGCGCTCGCGAGGGAAAAACATACCGTTTGCGATTCCGCATTTCAACCACTTGTCTATCTTATCATATCATACTTCATACTAATATTATAAAGGAGAAAGTTTGTGAGTGTGTATGTTTGTTAAAAAAAAAAAAACGCTTTCTACACTCATGTAGGATTTTCCATAGTAGGATTTTCTCCTGTGTCGTGGGTGCCATGGACACACACAAGACGTATACACAAACACCCAGACCCAGAACAAGAATCTAAACTCATCATTCAGATACCTGTCTGGCCGGGAATCGAACCCGGGACCCACTGCGTGCCAGACCGGTACGGTAACGTAACCGCTGCGCCACGCGGGTCGGGTTGTTACTTCTGCACACTTAAACGGCTGGAGCGATTTTCATAAAATTTGGTAGAGAGTTAGCTGACACTCTGGATTAATACATAGGCTACTTTTTAATGGGGGGAAATGTCTTTTTCTCACGGGACAATCGATACATTGATATTAACGGCGAAGCTGCGGGGTTCAGCTAGTGTCAAATAAACGGCAGTTTATAGAAACATATGTACGTGTATGTTGACCTTTCTCGTTCATAGCATTTAAATTTCATTAGCTGAAATGTATGTCGAATTAAAGGTTGATTCGAATCCGGCTCGAAGGACCATCACTGTATATCCGTTTTGTCAATACTGAAGATATTTAGATGTAATTGTAAAGCTAGATATTTCAATATTATTTCACTTTTATTGCAAGATATATTAACTATGTTGATTTTAAACGTATTAATTAACAGACATTAATATACTTTGACGGATCGAATCTTGTAACACTGTTATTTAACAGATTGAGATGAAATTCTCGAATACTAATGTAATTTCAATGACAATGTAATTGTATAAAGGACTAGCTTTTAACAGCGACTTTGTCCGCACTTGTTTAACAAATGTAAAGGTATTCTGTGCTTTAATTCAGTTCATAAAGTATTTGTAGATTCTTCCCAAAAGAATAACAAACATCCATCCATCCTCACAAACGTTCACATCCTTATTTTATTAGTAAGATGAAGTTGCCGATGGACGCTGCTGACAATACGAACGTTTCAACTAAGCTTTGATGACTTTGTTGTTTTTAGTTTTTTATCTGGATTTTTCATTAGTTTCAGTGAATAAAATACATTAGGTATAAAGAATTTATTCTCAAAACGACTTATTACAAAATATGAGAACAATGCTTACATTTAAAATAATTATAAGTATACAATACATTCGCACGTGGATGGGTCCAATGTTAAGCGTACGTAATAATAACATAATCGGCTAGTTTTAAATACACTTGATGTTATTTTTTTTAATAGATAACGGTATTTTGTTATGAAACTGTGCTCCTTCAAAAATCACTAGTAATCATTATTTTGCCACAACTTGTACGTGTTTTGAGTAGAACTAAAAAACTCGTTCGACGTGGCGACCGCGATGTTATTTGTCGTACCTTCACAAAGGTTAAGTTAGTATGGAGTGTAGTTTAACATGTACATTGTACATACTATCCTATTTCATTTCGTGTTTCCTCTCTAAATCCGACACTCGCTGGCGACGAGGCAAACGTATTAAAACATGGTAATAAAACCTCTGTGTCCGACGCATATTCGAATCTCGTTTTCCTTTACGACCGCTGTCACCGCGCGTCCTCGTCGGATTGACATTTCATCGAAACCTTATTGCTATGCGACGAGAACTATTCTACATTTATACGAGTCGATTGTTAATCGATTCTTATCTTGTGTTTTTTGTGTGTGTGGCATCTTGTATCTATAGTGTTTTTGTGTTATAATATATATTTGGCAATTTGATACGATATTTGGCAATCATTGGCAAATTGAGTAGCGAGGAATTATCAAAACCGTCAAAACTTGGAAGTCATCAATATGAGTTTCCTTTTTGAAACTGAATTATTCGTATACTCTTTATAGAATAAACACCATTGTTATCGATTCTTAACTCGTTTTTTTTGGCATGGTAGGTATATATTTCATGTGTATTATTTTGTGTGGAATATATTTAGTATCTTATATCTTGAGAGGCTTAGTTGAATATACACCAGTTGGACTGTCGCGCTTACTTCTGAATATGTATAAAGAGATAAGATTTCGGTTTTGCGTCTATGGTGTTTGTATCGTTCAGTTTGCATGACACAATAATTCCTAGGCTATAAATGAAGGAATTTTAATAACAAACGAAAATAAGTAGAGAATAGAAATATTAAAGTTTTATATAATAGTATTAATCGAGTTAATCAGAGTGGCTATTTGAAAATACCGAAGGTTTAATTAAAATTTCCGTTAATTATTTATTATGTGTAACATGTCATATTATATTTTTAAAACGCGTATGAAAGTTACTGCGCCAACTTTGTTGTGTTTATTCCGTTTGTTCATATTATGTATGTTCATATTTGTTAATGTTATGTATCTCGTTCCCTTCATTAACCTAATTATTTCTGTTTCAGGTAAATAAATAGTGAATGAACACTGCGGCATCAAACTCAGACACTTCTCGGAGTGGATCGAGGTCAGTAAACAACAACACAAATCTCTCGTTGCGACGATCGATTAAAACGTTTACCGTTAACGTTTTGTCTTACATTTACTTTGATACTTTAAGATGTATCATTTAGCAGTCTTCAATATTGGTATAATATATAATAGTCGTGTGTCTTCTGGTGGCGGAGCGCTCAGCATTAGGATATAGGATTAATTTAAGTTCTTGATCTGGATGTTTGTGTCTTTGTCTTTGTGTGTATCTATGGCGCCCACGACATAGAAGAAAATCATAGGGTGGGGCTATGAGTGATACTTTAAATTTTAATCAATACTAGATTCTATAATGAGTGAAATGAGGTCTGACTTATAGAGTCTGTTAGTTTCGGGACTTGCTTCCGAATCATATTCATTAAAACAAAATTAAACTAACACATTTACATCATTTGTTTTTTTTATACTTGTACTTTTGAGGTCTATTAACACGTCGAGAGACTTGTTAATATTTTTGGCATACGTCAACGATATCCTCTAAGGGTATCGTATCGGGCCTTTTTAGTTTTTTTAATGACTCAGTCAAAAACCTTCGAATTACTCTTTATTCTTACGACCCAAAACTTAAAATTTAAGGGATAAGTCGTGAGGCGTTAAAAGAATTGGCTGTTTTCAATTGGACTTAGACTGTATTTCTTTCCTTGTTCGTCTTTATACAGTTATAAAGAAGTTAAAAGTTTTATAAAATAATAATAATAATATCTTTATTTCAATCAACATTGGATACATGCATATTAAATTAGATTTAAAAATAATAAGGGTCAAATTTTGTAACCTTTACGGAACCTATTTACGGGTAGAATATCAAAAAATCCTTTCTTAGCCGTTGTCTACATTGTATAAAGAACTTGTCTAAATGTAGGTTTTAAACATTAATTTTAATATTTATATGAAGTTTCTGAAAATGAATAAAATAAATAATTTAAGAAATCCATTCCAGCTGGTACAATTATTATTTGTGTACCCAAGTATGTTACTTAATATTTTAACTAAGAAATACATCTTTCGGTGTTTTTATTGTTCACAACCCTGATTTCTATTAATAAAACAAATTATATCGATAAATTTCTATGTTAAAATAGCTATTGGACCATCACTAAATCAATCTGTTAAGTGCAAATTAATACTATGAACGGAGTGTTATGTTTCCCTGGAGTTAGACAAACCAGCACTAAACATTGCTTTGATTAATGTGAAGTAGGAAATATTACATGTTGCCTTCATTGGGTCAGTCTAAATGGGTCCGTGGGAAATGCGGGTCCGTCTGCTCTCTACATGTACAACACACACATGTACAGTCACGAGCAATAAAATGTGACTATGGAAGATTTTCAAAAGTATCTGACCCAAGAAGGAGTTCAATAATATCTGACTACACGGACGCAGCAAAAATATCTGACATTAAAACGCAGCATAATGCAGTAGCGTCAAAATTATGTGATTTGACGTTCATCTACATAATTTTGACGCTACTGCATTATACTGCCTTTCAATGTCAGATATTTTTGCTGGGTCCGTGTAGTCAGATATTATTGAACTCCTTCTTGGGTCAGATACTTTTGCTAATCTGTTCGTAGTCACATCTTATTGCACGTGACTGTACAAATACAAACACGCACATATGTCTATTCGCATATGTGTTACGTATGATACAGACGGCCCGGGCTTGCTCTCATATGCTTTGTGGTTTACTATTCATATTTTATAATCGAGGGGCGGTTTTTGAACGTGTATTTTGAAAGCTCTATATTTTTTGATATTAGATACAGGTTCTTACATTGCTCGGTATTGAAACGTATTCTCAAAGGTAGTTAGGAAGTATTAAATACACAAAATAATTATTTTGTGGAATATTAGTATCAAAAATAAGGCTTATTATTGTTTCTTTCCGAAATTTTCGAAAGTAATTTAATATTTTCAATTTTGATTTACTAAATGGCAACAAAAAATGAAAATGTATTTATTGGCTTACATGCGATAAGCCAATAAATACATTTTCATTTTTTGTCACTATCTGTTATAAGTCTATAATTTGAAATAACTATAACAGGGATAAATGCACCCTGTTTCTGCAATATTACAGCTTCCATTCGCTTCATTTCCAATTAACACTTTTTGATCTCAGTTCAGTTTGTAAGCGAGAGCACTATAATTTGTGACTTTTTAATGGCGTCTACCGTTTCTCAAGGGGCTCTTTGTGCGCTGTGGGAGTGGAGACATATGGATGTACGATATTCTTTTACAAAAGAATTGAACCGGCAAACGTTATAATCACGCGAAAACCCTCCGTATGTCGTATCATGGCTTCGTTATGACTACGAATATGATGTTACTTTTATAATGATGTAATTATTATTATTATTAATAATAATAATGATTTATTTCAGAAAACATGTCCCATAAATATCACATTATTCATTAAAAGTACAGTACATTTTTTTAATACAAAACAACCTCATTACATTAGAATTTAAATTAACAAACCTATAAAAATTAAAAATACACGTCAATTAAATTTCCAATCAAATTACACGCAAATTTAAAGTTAAGTCAATTTTTAAACAATTACAAAAGTAAAAAGCATTATATTAATAAATTCGGAAATTGAATTATAATAAATCAAATCTGTAATTAAGATTAAATCAAAATTAAAATTAAAATCAATATTAATTATTCATGTTATAGAATAGAATATAGAATAGAATAGAATTATTCATGTTATAGAATGATATTGTAAAGGGAAGTTATGTAACCATGTGCTTTACGATATTATGATTGAAATACAATTATATAATAAATCATTCATATTTATTAATATGAATTAATAAATATGAATGATTAATATAATAAATATGATTGATATATTATTATTATTATTGCACTAAATTACTTTGTCATTTTTAGAAAGTTAGTTATTACCATTATTTTTTGTTTATTCTTTTAACTGTCTTTGTTAATTTCATTATCATTATTGTATTTTAATATAATTATGCATTTCAATTTCATTGTTATGATTGTTGTCATTAGTGTAATAGGATTAATCCGTTCTGACGAATAAAAATAATAATAATAAGTCTAAAATAGGACTTAAGTAATATATTTACACATATTAACCTTTAATAAACAATTAAATGAAATGATATTAAATGAAATGTGTTTAAGAATGCTATACTTGTGAGCTAGAGTTATACAGTTACTATTAAATCATGTAATTATCAGCGTTGATGCTCGTAATTAATTATTATAATTAAAATAAATACTGAAATAAAAGTTATGTGATATTTTTACTTATATTAAATGAATCACTAAATGAAATGACATTAAATGTATTTTAGAATGTTATTGTTTAGGGGAAACCATATAAACTCGAACAGCAATGATAGTTAAAATGGACACTGAAATAAAAGTTACATCATATTTATACTGTAACGAAGAATAGAATATCACGGTTAGATTTTTATCTGCATAATTTAACCAATGAAATAACATAGGATTGTTCCTTAGATATACGTTTTACAAAACAAATTGATACTTTTATCAAAGTACATGACACTCAAGTGACCTAAAAGAATGATAATAGATATCTACTTTCGTTTACAATTTTTTAAACTTGAACTTAAAATAAAAATATAAATGTTCACTCGATCCGTCTTGGAGCTTAGATAAGAAAATATGTTTGTACTTTGTACGCAATAAAAATATATTTCTAGTATACTTGCGTTCGATACTGAAATAATAAACGCTTATTGCTGTTATAAAGTTTCATCCAATACGGCTATTGTTCTTGACATAATTTGCTAAGATATTTTGTTTTTACAATTTATAGCAAACTTTCATCTAACCATTATATTTTTAAGTTACAGCTAGTCTGTATTAAAGTGAAATCCTATATTACTAAAGCTGGAATAGTAAAGGTAGATAATATGGTTCATTTTTAAGACATATAAACACACCAAGAAAGTATTTCTTAACATGCCACGCTTTCGGAGACTAAATCCTGTTTTAATGTTTTTATTACAGTCTGTACGTATTAAATCGTGATAGCTAGTCATAAGCATAAGCAGCATATATACTTGTTTCGGTTATGATAAGAATCGCGTAGAAATTTCCTAAGCCATTTAGAGTAATGAGATGTGGGCGTGCGGAGGAGACAGGCGCTGGGCTCACGGCGCTTTCCAAACTAACTGCGGAGTTTCACTCGCCAGGGGACATGATTGCTGAGAAAAGAAATATTTTGTATACATGACAGTTTGATTGTGTAACGAATGTTATTTGAACATGCGTGAATGCGAATTAAGAGCAGTGATAGGCTAATGGTTGAAACTTGCCCTCTCGATCCGGAGTGCTGAGGTTCAAACCCAGGCACGCACCACTTATTTTTCTAAAATAATGTGTGAATTAGAAATTATCACTGCTTTTCGGTGAAGGAAACATCTTGAGGAAACCAACATACCCAAGAGTTCTTAAAAAAAATATATTTCTCGGAGGTGTGTGAAGTCCACCAATTCGCACTTGGCCAGCGCAGTGGACAATGTTCTAAATAAAACTCATCCTGAGAGAAGGCCCGTGCCCAGCAGTGGGACAATAATGGGTTGACGAGAAGTGTCTATAGTTATAATGGATTTGTAAAACACACAAAGTGTTATCAAATAGTAAGTTCTTCCAGATGTAACTAGTCTACCAATTTACATTTAGCTGTTCTAAAGCTCTCCTTTTCAGAGAAGAGCGGTGCCCAGCACTAAGAAAACTATTGACGACTCATAGTTGGACTATAGGTCGTAGGTACTCCGCTTTTCTGACCGTATATTGGCTACCATCTTGTCGCTTAAGCATCTGAAAAATTGCTCAGGCCGCTGCCTCTTAGTAATGTTTTTTTTTGAGCGACTGCCGAGTTGTACGTGGCATACCTATTTTTTATAGAAAAAACTGTCAACAATCGTCTGTACAGATACGTATACAATTTTTTTACGTCACCTATGACGTTAATTACTGCTTAATTGTTAAAAGGTAGGGTAGGGTAGGTAAAAACCAGTGGTAGGGTAGGTAAAAACCAGTAGAGTTGTTCAAACGATAGTTAAAGTAAATAAACGAAATAATGAAATAAATAATGTTTACATTGAAATGAAAAATAAAATTAGAATACTGTTACGTTAGATGTCTTAGCAATCGCAGTTGTTTTGTGTTCTTGTTTACGATGAACGTCATCAACAACCCATTACGGTCCTGCTGGCTAAAGTGTATTTTAAGAATGAGAAAAGATTAATTTATTTCTACATCGCTGGTTTAGTCGGCCGACAGTTTGACGTCATACTATAAAGACATAACTCGAAATCGAAATATGTTTTGCAATTAATACCAATCACATTTTTATTAATTTTAGCCCATATTTTGTCCTCATTATAATACAATTTATATATTTGATGGAACGCTTATATAACTAAAATGTATGTAAAATAGTTATCTAAGTTGGTATGTAGACTAAGTAATATTACTTGAATTAGTTGCTACTTTGTCGATACGAAATTCAAAAAGCAATTAACGTTTCACGTTATGATTTTCTGTATCTTAAAGTAGTTTAACAATACTAATTTCAGATTATTCCTTGTCTTGTTTGTCTGAATCACTGCAAATTTTGTGTTCGTTTTTTGTCTGTGATTAATTTTAATAAACTCCGAGTTAACAGTTCATTCATTAGGTACGCTCGAACAAACGTTTCTCTTTGAAGTTTTAATAACCCTCTTAATTGAAACAACCCACGGGTTGAATCGCCCAGGGTAAAAGGTTATCAAAGACGCCCTCCAGACTGTAAATTGGGTGACATTCAAACTAAGAAAAACATCGGAGTTTCGCGAACGAGACGCGCGATCGTTTTTCATAATCATTATGACGAAATAAAACATTGTATAAGGCAAAAAGTCAATGTGGTAATGTTATGCTTAATTGCAATCAAATTATTGTTCAGTTTTTATAAGCGAGGTTTCGGCATCGTAATTACAATATTTTAAAGCTATAGAATGTTCCGTTGGCCAAGAACGCTTAATGACTTGTTTGTTCACGAAAACGTATATATTCTTAAAATCTAAAAGTAATACAAAACCCATCTCAATGTTACCCCCCGACGAGAGTTGTTTACATGAAACTATTCGCTTTAATGGATTCCATTGAAGCAATTCGTGGAAATAGAATTTTCCGTCCGACAGAAGGAGGGAACTCTTAGATATTGTGAAGTCATTCTTCCACCTAAGGTTCATTCGCGTGGGGGCTTCGAGGTTGGGGTGGTTCTGACGTCAGACCCCCCGCTCTTAGCCCCCAGGACCCTAAAAATAGCTGAGCCCGGGAGCCGTTCAATGGAGGCGGTGCCGTCTCTCGTAAGGAAACTATATTGATAGCTATCTCGAATTGCGTGCGTTGCTGATAAAGTGAACTTATTGTGCGTCTATGCGTTTCGTTTATCTAGATGGTAATCAAGGTGGGAAATGAGATGCAATTGTTGCGTTGCTACCACGATTATTACGGGAAGGTGGGAGAAATCTTTCTACATTGATTGCTTTATTATTATGCACTTGTATTTCTTAGTAGGACTGATTTCGCTGGTAAACTTTGATTGGAGGGATATGTAGGTTTTTGCAAAAACAATTTTGGTTTAACTGGGGAGGTACCATCGCTACCTATTTTTAGAGTGAAGCTGTTCTTTCGTTGGAAGGGTGTGGTTGTTGGTTCACTTCCATATGAGGCGACCTCTTGTTTCTCGAAATTATCTATGCTACTGTGATTGACTTCAGATAGAATCCTTTATCCTATATCAAGTTGGTTCCAGATGTCCATTGACGTCAGTGACAACTTACCATCAGATGGGCAGCATGCTCATGTTTTACTTTATTCTTATTATGTAGCTTTAGAAGCGATGCAATATAATCCACGAGTAGTCACTCAAGGGAATTGCTTTATATAGATTTTGTCACGACAACTAGACCTAGATACATAACTAGAGTCCCTGTAGCCTCGGGGTCAGAATAGGGCCTGTCGTAAGAGGCGACTAAAAGGGGCTTCCGGGGTTGCAGACGGCTAGAGTGGGAGCTCGAACCGTTCGGTCAGGCAACCCCGGGAAGGACGGCGGTATGTGTGGTCGCATACCGTCGTAAAGACTAGACGGAGCGGTGGGCCCAGCCGCCCATCTGGGAGGAGCCCGATGGGGCAGCGCGCTCGGAGGATTCCGGTTGAAGTCGTTTCGAGATCCCGGAGTCCTCCTTTTCAGCGCCGAGGACGGCCACCGGGGGGGTTTTAGTGCGGTAAAAATATCACATAACCCTGCGTCGCTCCCACGACGTCGGGTACCTTTGGAAGATTTCCCCCTCGAAAACAAAAAAAAAAGATACATAACTAGAACTACTCTGTTCGCTGGGCTGCATAATCACAGTCCACCAACAGCTAGTGTCTACCACTTCTAGTCTGCGTGATCTTAGCAAATTTACGCTCTTATCGTTTCCACCGTTCGTTACGGGATCATTAGGTACCGAGTCATTGTAAATGACTGAAAAGGCTCTCGAGTAGGCCGAAACCAAAAAATAATTGCGAACCGTGTGCGAATAGGCTGCAAAGATAATGGAGAACATTTACAATATAGTTCTGTACCTAACATCGCGACTATAGTGTATAGTTAACGTTTATTAAAAATTCTTGTATCATAATTACACCTTATGAATAGTGACCGATTTTTGTTCAGAAAAAAAAAGTTAATTAGTGCAAGAGCGGTATCATATTAATTAAAAGCCCGTGGGCTTAAATTTTAACACTAATATATTGGATATCCTCGGGGAACTTCAAAATAACTCATTATCCGGGATTTAGCTGAAACAAAGCGGCTTGGCCGTTTTGTCGGTTTCCATGGAAAACCGTTTGGAATTTAATACGCGTATTTTGTTAGCCCCTTTTGTGAGTGCATTTCAATGCATTGAATATGCATGCATATGGATGCTGTTATGTTGATGAAACTGTGTATTTGCTGTTGAAAATGTGCTTTCTGTTTAATAGAAAAAAATAAATTTAACAATGTATTTTAGTTTCTTCATGCTTTATAAAAATATCACTTTGCAGTTTTTAAAACATGAAAACATTTACTCTAAGCGTCTTCTTTATATAAAAAATCTACCGTATGATGTTTACGTACCTTATAGTAATTAGTTAAATTACAATCATTCCAAAGCAATAAAATAAGTCTTCAGGTTCTCCAAGACCGCTTGTAGTTGGTTAAGGGTTTCATTTTCCAGAAACGATCTAACTATGCAAATAAGCTGATACAAATATTTCTTTCATCTAGGTATCGGGTACCTTTTGAAGGTTTCCCCCTCGAGTACACAAAAAAAAGGTATCACTCATTAAAGAAAACACACAAGACTCTAATATTTGACAACAGATTTTAAATAAAACCATGCCTGTTCCTTTTTTATTACTTACATTTTCTTCGTCTGATGTTTAATACTTAGCACGTTTTTCAATATACATTTTAGTGTTTTCGCTGTTTTACATTACGAAGCTGTCAATAATGAGAGCTAAATTCTTACCCTCATCAAAAGAACCACTGTTCGACAGATGCGTGGGCAGGGGATATGGCATGAGAACGGCAGACAAGAATTTCAAGTAGGGTTAAGAAATTTTTATGTAAAAGAATTGGATTGCATATAAATCTGTGAATTATCAAAAGGTTGTGCGTGGAGTGTATTGTGGTTAATTTTTTATTATTTTTATTAGTACCAGGACATTTTTTTTTGTTTATTTTCAAATTGTATTGTGGGTAATAGATATCAATTTTGTTTCTTTATTTTAAAGACCCTATCTGAGTCAATATATGAGTTGATAAAAGTCTATCAAATCTTCGAATGGAATACGTCTTTGATAAACGAGCCTGCAGTTTACATGATGAGAAGATTCAATTAATAGGATTGTATGATAATGTATTGCATTTTATTAAAAATACATGTTTTCATCATACTTTTCAATACATACTTTAGCAATACCTAATCATATTTTGTACATTTCTATATAATTAGGGACGTATCCCATATTTTCTTCAATTTAACCAAACCACATAGAGGACTTTGGTCCTACAACAAATCACTGGTTCTATTGTATCCTGTACCAATTTCTGGGTGGCTCATTAAATTTATTATGAGCTCCGGGTTTCGCTTAGCTCGAGCGACGCTCAGTGCAAACAAACGCGCATTATCTCGTTATCGATACCGATACGCCGAATAATAAGCCCGTTGATAGCATTATCTCATCGCGGGAGCTGTTACACACCTTACATCACCGCGATGACGTAGGGTTTAAATTGAGTAATGTTAGTACTTATGTGGAGTCTGATTAGTGAAAGCAGAAAATCACTAAAATAATTTAAAAAGAAAGAGGTTTCTGCAGGTGGTAGTACCACCTATTTCTAGCTTGAAGCATTTCATGCGTTTCAATGGAAGGGTGTGGTTGCCGGCACACTTTCACATGAGGCGACCATCATAGACCTCGGGAGTAGCAACGCATCTGTGGTTGACTTCAGATGAAACCCATGTTCTGTATGTAGTTTATTACAGATGTCCTTTGGCGGTAGTGACCACTTACCATCAGGTGGATTGCATGCTCGTTTGTTACTTTAGTCAGATTAAATAAAATTAAACATTGCGTTAAAATTCGACTAACTTTAGCTTTAGAAGATTCTATGCAACAAAGTGACTTCAATTTGAATATGTCAGTGCAGTGCCAACATAGTCTGAACGACTCACCAGCTTTTTTGCAGTTTGGAGCTAATTTGGCGAAACGAGTTTTATCTACAGTTAAATTTCAGCCGGTACAATCTCGCTTGGCAATGAAGCTCGCTCGCTCAGATGTTATCCGCGAGGGCGTTGACTCCAGGCTATCCGAGCTCGAATAACATCTCGGAATCGTCCCGCTCGATCGATACACAACTGTCCCCCCGATGTTAATTTACTGGATGTAACGAAAGTGTCTCTCTCTTTCTCTCTCTGCCAGTGGAGTGTTTGTATTGTTTGAAATACTCGGTCTACTCTCAGTTGAATTCGTAGCCTATTTGCTACGAACTGTGACGAATGTTTTGTTTAATTTTGTCACATCGATTTGGCATATTTAATGCCATATAGTCTATCCAATTAACCAACAGTTTTCTCAAGCCTGTGGTATACCCTATGTTCCCTAGATTGATGCCACCCACCGCACTGGCCAAGTGCGAATTGGTGGACTTCACACACCTCCGAGAACTTTTTTTTAAAGAACTCGGGTGTGTAGGTTTCCTCACAATGTGTTCCTTTACCGAAAAGCAGTGATAATTAATTTCTAGTAATTTAGACTACTTTATTAATTTAAACTACAGAGGGCAAGTTTTAACCATTAGGCTATCAGTGCTCTATCCAAAGGTTACCCGCTGTCTTCTTCATGTCATCAGTCCACCCGGTAATAAGAATCCTAGTCTTCGTTATATCAGTATGTGATCAAATCCGAGATCCTTCTCCATCACTAGACAAATCTCGTGAACTGTAGCGCACAGGCTCGAGCTACTTCAAAGAAGAATCCAGTCATTGAATCGATAACTGATTCTATATAGTACGATTCATCACTCACATTCCTCAGACAGATAAACAACATTCAAATTATATTTACGCGAATCGTACTTTTGTCTAGACACAAATCATCACTTTGTGTTTTCAATCAAACTACTATTATGATAAAATCATTGTAAAATATAGTTTCCATATTCATTTTTTTTATCTGACTGAAGTAGCAAACGAGTATGCAGTCCACCTGATGGTAAGTCTTCACTGCCGCCCGTGGTCATCTGTAATCAACTACATACAGAACATGGGTTCCATCTGAAGTCAATCACAAATGCGTTGCTACTCCCGAGGACTATGATAGTCGCCTCATGTGAAAGTGTGCCGGCAACCTCACCCTTTTAAAAAACGCAAGGAATGCTTACGCTATAAATAGGTTTGGCGGTGACACTTTCCCGGTCGAACTACACTGGTACTACCTTGAATTCATACATATCGTATAATATTTTCTCATGTTGCCCAAAGGTATTGAAACGTGCGAGGTATTTATTCAATTTTATATGACCGTTGGAAATGTAGGCGCTCTGAAGGTGACCCTCTCCTTCAAGTGATCCAGAGTGTTGAATTTTTAAATGAATATTTTGGTTTTGTCTGACATTCGTGTGACATGTTGTGCAATCTGTTGTCGATACCATTCTATATTTTATACTTTCAAATTTGTTTTTGGATTTCACAGCGTATAAATTTGTATCGATTTCTAATACATAAGGTATGAGTCGTTGAAACACGAGTCTAGAATCTACATTGATAAAATTGTACATAGGTACTAAAGGGGTTTCAAAATTGATATGCTAGTATATACGCAAGTTTTAGTCAAATAGAATATAAAAAACTGCCTACATAAATTATATGTCTAAATGATTATATATAGGTATCTACTCCAATCCGGTGGTACTGTAGAAGAAATATTGTAACTGTCAATTTGTAAGAGCCCCGTAGGTTTATACAAATTAGTGATACATATATCATCATGATAATGTCCTTGCGTTACTGTGATGTGGGATTGGCAGCCACTTGACATCCATACGAAATTGAGAAGATGATCGTATTAACGAGCTCCGCAGATACACTACAAACATATTTGGTAAGCTCTCAAATTTATTCAGTAGCTCTTCTGTAGTCACATTAGTCATTGTTAGTTCGTTAGTATCATAAGGAGTGAATTTACACAAGTTTTCGTGTTCAAAAACGGTTTGAACGAAAACGAAAATGTTCCCCTTTCGTTCGTCGGCTGATCGTGGGCGTATCAAAGTTGCACATTCATAGAGCTGTATGCATTATTATTTACATTGGCATTCCCGTCTTTGTCGGTGTGTGGGTGTGCTTCCTCTCAATGGGCCGGCGTGGTGCCGCGGGAGGGGAGAGGCGGCCGGGCGCGACCGACCTTGGCCGTGACTCCCCGGCTCACCCCGCGGCCCCACGCACCGGGGCCCCCAAATTGATTTTCGCCTCCCCCCAATCTCCCCGTGGCTGCGGGCGTTGCGTACCGAGAAATTTTTGCGCATATCTTTTTGTCGAACTCCGCCTGTACCAACTACCCCCTTCTACACCCCACTCCACTCTCACTGCCAAACGGATACGCGAATGTGCGTTAATGGCGGCCGGTTTTGAAATCTGGAATACCGATTACTTGTTTTTTTTTTTAACTTTTTGTTTATTGTAATCCCGGTCGTTCCGCTGTGCTGGAGTACGTCCTCCAGACATTGAAATACGACTTGCCGGGCATAATAATTTTGTTACTCATTTCTTTTCTCGGCGTAACTTTGAGATAATTATTTCTTAGTAATTTTATTCGGGGCGTATTCTGATCACCGACGCGGTGTTAATTTTAAGTTTTGTGATATAATGTGTTGTATATAGTCACCCTGCGTGGTGTTTAAATTGAAGAGCCGAGTCTGCAGGTGTGTGTACATGTGTATACATACGTCCGTAAGTGTGTGTACACGCAGCTGCTATACAGCCGCAATAGATAGTATTAACGAGTTTACGGGCACCGCATGGGGGCCCCCTGCGACACCCTCACTTAATCTATGCACCTAAAAATATCGCAGCGCCCTCACATAAATACAATTTTGCATATTCATTTTTATCAGATCACTTTGCTCCGACACGTACGAGCGAGGGATCATTTTTCATTCATTAGACACGGTTAGTGGTGTGCTAACTCGGGATAAACATGACTCGAGTCAATCCGAGTTAAAATGCACGTAACCCGAGTTAGCTCGAGTCAAGTACATGTCAGTAAGAACCGACAAGTGACTGTCTTTTATTTTTTGGTGTTCAAACTTGAATTAGTATACATTTGAGGACCTTTTTTTGGTCGTCAAACTTAAATCAGTATAGATGTTACGACCTTTTATTGGTCGTCAAGCTTAAGAACCACTGTCTGTACACTTTTATGGCGAGAATATTTAAATTCGTGTTACAACGAATTCAACTCGAGTTAAATCGAGTTTAACCCAACTCGAGTTGACCATCATTAGATCCGGTACTCAATATTCAACGTGTAGGTGTTGGCTGTCCGTCAACGCTGACTATTTTTGTGTAGCTTACCGTGTAGCCACACCTTTACAAGGTCGCGTCGTGTGTAGTGTTACTACATGACGGAATTTTGCATAAGCTTTTTTTAAAAATGGCATCTCGGTAATGTATTTGCGGGTTGATGTAAAAGGTCGAATGTTTGGTATTTTTGAAATGAACTTGAAGTAATTAACTGATGATGGGGGTTTCGATGAGGTTAATGTTAATTCTATACGTGGCCGGATTGTCTGAAGTAATCATTCTTATAACTTAGTCTAGGATTTCTTAAACTTTCGGCTCCAAGTACCCCTGTTAAAGTTTCCATGTGAACCCTCTTAACTTAACTAATTATCCCCCCCCCCCCCTGCCGAAGAAAATAATAAAATTGACTGTTGAGGAAAAAAGTTTTCATTTCAAAAAAGTGCTACAAGAAAAGCATTTTTACTGCTATACTACTATTGATGTAATGGTGTGCTTGTTTTTCTTTTATACCCTGCCATCGAATGGCGAACCCCGAGGGGTTCGCGTACGCCACTTTGCTCAACCTTGACTTAGTCAATTGGAGTGTATTTGCTTACTAAGAAATGATTACCTGGGTTTTATTATTTCACTACAAGCGACATATTTGTGTAATAGTAACAGCTCGAACTCTAAGCTCGGATATTGGCAGTTTACGTAACAATTTGGAGCGAAATTTCGCGGCCTAACTCAATGGTCACTAAACATTCGCCTCAACTGTCAATCGCCTGCAGTGTTAAAAACAAGCGTATATTTATAGTCGATCTTGTGAACCTTTGTCAAAATGATCTTAACACGTTGAATGCCACTATGATCTTGACGAAACCTCCGATGCTGATGTGTTTTTACAAGGTACTTTGAGCGTGCCGACGTATCGCTGGCACCGCGATAAAATTTACAAGAACACGTAGAGTGTGTAGGTGGTAATGATGCGTGTTAATGCTGTTGGTATCAACGCTGAGTCTTTGTGGTCGAGATATTATCAAATCAGTTGTGTCCGACCGAACCAGCTGCTTCGGGCAGTTTCGGCCAAAAGTTCATTTTCGGCGTTGAAGTTTTAACCGATTCAGAAGGTTTTTTATCAAACGCTAAAATTAAACAAACGGGAACAAATCCACGACAAAACGATGCAAATGATGAAACGCAGGGGTAAGCGCATGTTCGGTAATGGGCTTGCTTTGGCAACTATATTTAAAATTTACATTACTTTTCCAATTTTAGTATTTATTTTCTTGTAATTTTTTTCAACTTGGAACACTCGTCTAGTGGTTTTTAAAACCTTCGGCTAAAGGCTTCGGTTTGGACAAAAATCGGTCTTCGGTCGGACACTACAAATCAAAGGCCTTTTTTGAACGCTCAATTTTGACGCTGAAGCGGACAGTGGCTGACGGTTAAATCGAATGTTTCGTGGCCCACAGTCAAGTACGAATCTCAATGACATACGATCATAGTATTGTTATGTTTGTATTACTAGTGAATAACTAATGTTATAGTGTGTGGATGATGTAGAGCGAGTGCTATTGATAGGCAGCTTGGATCTCGACCAAAATAATTGTACAATAATAACTGTTATCGTAATACCAATTATGTATTATTAGATAATATGAGTATTCGGGGTTCACGTTGTGATAGCATGCTAAGCGAACGTTAGTCTAATCTTGTTATAAAATACTCTACCAAATAAGTGCATTGTACTTTTGATAGCTAAAAAGCGCCTTGTAAGTTTTTTCTCAATCTGCAATAAATGTATTAATGGATTCAAAAAAGGTCCATCGGCCGATATTTTTGTATTAATTATTTTAAATATATTATTACTTAAAAATATTATTATTACATTATTTTTAAGGTAATAATAATTGTCTTTTCAGTTAAGGTAATGGTCATTTCATTTCATTTTTTTTAAATTATATCACTTTTGAGGAACTAAATAAAAATATGTATATATTTCTTAAGAAAAAATCGGTACAACAAAAATTTTCAAATGTAATGTTTTACGGAAAGACTACGAACGATTTTCCGTTTGTACCTATTCCCGTTTTCATTCTTTAATATTAATCTCCTTTTCCACTTGTCGTTCAATTCATCTTTTCAACACTTTAGGATGGTTAATATATCTTAGGGAAGGAAAGTATTGGTTAATACTCTTATTAGATTCCGATAGTCCGAGTCCGATAGATATAAAAAGTCTTTAAAAACCTCCAACATAATTTAGCCAATAGCAGTTTGAGGAATATCAGTAATGTAATTGTAATATAATTTCAAATAAAATAAACGATTTCTCGTCCTTGTAATAAATACGATGGCTTTAATTGCATGTCTGCAATAATTCCATTGTTGTTATAATATTATGAATTTAACACGATTTGTGATGCTGAAACATGTTAGTCGAGGACCCATTGTGTTAGAAAGGCATAACGAATTTGGATTTTATATAAATGTTGTTAAAATTATATTTTACGTACTTGCGATGGAAGTAACAAACTTGTCCAATCTATATCAGATTCCGAACAAATGCGTGTTAAATTGTTTACTTTACAGTGCATATGAAAATGTGATGGATATATTGATAATAACAAAATACAAAGCGAACATATTTAAAACCATGAGAGTGTGGTCCAAGGAAAGGCAATTAAAACTTTTGTGGTTTAATGAGGGAAAATTTGCAATTTCTTGTAGGTTTTAAAGGTTATAGAATTAATACGAATCGACAGGGTATATACCTCCATTACAACTGTTTCTGACATGTAGCAGTTCATGCTTTTCGTTGAAATGGTTTAAAAACCGGCTGACGTAAAACGTGGCGATCGACGTAGTCCTCGGGACCGGCAACGCATCTATGATTGACTTGAGATAGAACCACTGTTGTATTCTTGGTAACAATACATGCCTCAAATTCTCCTATTGAATGTATAAAAAGCAATCGAATACCACAGAAGATCATATAAAAGTTTAATCAAAAACGGTATAGCAGTAATCTTATAACATGATTCACTTACTGAATAAAACAGTCTCTGTAAGATAGTCTCTGTATAATAAGTTATAATGAAATTACAAGAACTTGACAAACAACTTAAAGAGCAATCGAATACCAAAGATCATATTAAAGTTTAATCAAAAACGGTATAGCAGTAATCTTATAACATGAGTCACTTACTGAATAAAACAGTCTCTGTATGATAGTCTCTGTATGAATTATGATGAAATAACAAGAACTTGACAGGTTTCTCTTGGAGGAAAATTTGCTTTCCTCTCGTCTATAGACGGAAATAAAGTTAAAGAACCATTTCTCTAATGTAGTGACGGGAGAACGGCTCATCGCGGTTTTAACATAGTAGAGATAGTTGTATTTGGTTTTGTTTTGAAGTCAAAAACAACGTATTAACGTAAAACAGATAATTCGTGTAGAGATATGAACTAAATTATTTACTTGCTATACGTGTGAAGTAGATGCTGTAGATACACATATAAAATAAACATAATTTATGACTAACATTAGATATTTAAATTCATCATTTACATCTGATTGTCTAAGCTCATATTCGGTAATCGAATCCGGGACAACCCAACCCACACGTGCGATTGTTTCTTCTTGAAGTCAACACGTAAAACTTAAAAAACGCTTGCTTCACTCATAGACCCCACAGTAGGATTTTCTCCTGTGTCGTGGGTGCCATGGACACACACAAAGACGAATCCACAAACACCCAGACCCAGAACAAGAATCTAAACTCATCATTCAGATACCTGTCTGGCCGGGAATCGAACCCGGGACCCACTGCGTATCAGACCGGTATGGTAACCGCTGCGCCACGCGGGTGATCAAACTGTAACTGTATGCCCTTCATCACACCGTTTTTAAAATGAAAACGTATTACCTAAATAAAGTTTTCAGTAAAAATACATTTCTATTTTTACGATCAAATATCAAATAACTTTTCTCGAAGTTTATTTGAATATACTGCAGTATTACAGAGTGCACTCGTATACTACGTAAGGTCGACCTGAGATTGTGCAATAACGCTCCATTTTATTACTTCTAACCGTGTGCAGTTCAAAAATAAACACACACGCCATAGTATTAGCGTTTCTCACTTGACCCACATTTTTTCTTTTTATAATTGAAACGTTCAATTTTCTAAAATGGTTAATGTTACGTGATAAATTAAAGTCTGAGGCCGCCTTATGAAATGTTTACTGCGTATGCCTTAATATAAATTTCATAGTAAGGTTTTCCGAGTTAATTTAGCGTTTTGTTTATGTAAACTGTTATTAGCGAGTAACTGCACGGTAGTAATTGTGTTGAATTGTGGCTATTACAGTTTGTTTCAACGTTTAGTTTAATGTAGCTTTGTAATATGAATGAGTGAAACTAGGGAATGGAGAACAAAGCAATCAGCCGGCTGAGAGAGAAAATAGAAA
The DNA here is from genome assembly GCA_949699795.1 of Spicauda simplicius. Lineage (NCBI taxonomy): Eukaryota > Metazoa > Arthropoda > Insecta > Lepidoptera > Hesperiidae > Spicauda > Spicauda simplicius. The sequence goes on from OX453076.1 coordinate 12,720,320, forward strand.
AGGTGACAGTACGGCTGCGATGTAATAATGCTGTATAATTATGGCCAGCGCGGTGGGCTATGGTCTAAAACTCTCTCATTCTGAGAGAAGACCCGTGCGCAACACTGGACAAGAATGGATAGTACCCCAGTCAATTACACATAAATACACTTTATTTACAGAAAATGTTTGTTGAATAAACGTTGAATAATCACGTTAAAAATGGTTAAATTCAATGACTCATCTTATGCTAAGCCCGCAGTTTCAATACCTTCAACAAATCTGCATTGTAATACAAAAACAACATTACATGTATTATGGCTATATTCGTAGATGAAGGGAAAGTCTTTTAACATACGACATGGCGACCTACTGCGTATTACCATATAGATGAATTCTATAATAGGCCGCCATGATGTCTGATTAAAATCGATATAATAGAATGAGTCTATTCACCAATATCTTAAATATACAAACTAGCATTAGAAAATGTAGGATACTTTATTTACAAGATTGAAGTATCGAAACTAAAATTCTTTGTACTGGATGGTAATTGATCGTTGCCGCTCATGGATATGGTAAAGAACTTTATATAAAACAGCGGTTCCATTTGAGGTCAATCGTTGATGCTTTGATATCTACTGCCGAGAGTTAAGACGGTCGCCTGAGTGAACTGCTTAAGGCCCCTAACACATGGCGTATTTTAAACGCGCAGACGACGCGCTGGTAACGCACGTCTACGCGCTTCAAACGAGATTTGAATGCAACCTAAGCACGGGGTGATCGTGAAACGTGTCTACTGCGCGTGTACGCGCAGATATAGCGATACAGATATACATAAAATGTATGTACCAAATGTCATCACATCAACGCTTAACACGCGAGTTTGTGTCGCGTTTTGCTCGCATTCGAATCTGTAGAAATAAAAAAACGGCATCTACGGCGCAGAAAACGCGCGTAACTAAAACGCGCGTCGTCTCCGCGTTTAAAATACGTCATGTGCTAGGGGCCTAACGCTAGAAATAGTGTGGGGTGGGTGAATCGACCGGGGACGTACGGTGGTACGGTGGTACGGTCGAAATTTGCACGTTCCACACCGCACCACCTTGTTAACGTATGAGTCAAACGAACATTTGATAGTGGAAGTAGATTTACATTTAAATTTTGATGTTGATAAGGGTGAGCGTATGATAAAGGATATTTCGAAATTTCAGTTCGATTAAATTTATATTATTCAGGTTATTTGCATTTTGTACACCTTTTGTTTAATTTGCTATATAATAGTAATTTATTACAGAATATACGGACTATAACATTAACATTTAAAAATTCATAAATCATCGCCGATAGCAAAGGCTTGATCACGGATAGAAAAATAAATCTCATAAAAACTAAATCTTAGATCTTTACTATCGCTATATACAATGGTTCTTTCAGTTATTGTGCACTTTTCAAAATGTATACCAAATATGCACCTGCCGAAAAGGGGTCGCTCCCTTATTCTCTATTCGTTGGTTACTCATGTTTTTTTGCCACCCTGTTGTTGTAATGATCAATAATTTGGTTAAAAAATATGTATTGAATTTTATAATTAAAAAAGGCATTAGTAATTATCTATTTTCATAGCTGTTGTGTGCACAAATTGACTGATGTAATAGTATAGTATAGATTTCGTTTATAAATAGTTTTGAAGGTGGTAGAATCAGTGTAGTTCGACCGGGGAAGTACCACCGCCACACCTATTTCTAGCGTGAAGCATTTCTTGCGTTTCGATAGAAGGGTGTGGTTGCCGGCACACTTTCATATGAGGCGACCATCATAGTCCTCGGGAGTAGCAACGCATCTGTGATTGACTTCAGATGGAACCCATGTTCTGTATGAAGTTGATTGCAGATGTCCATGGGCGGCAGTGACCACTTACCATCAGGTGCACTGCATGCTCGTTTGCTACTTTAGTCAAATAAAAAAAAAAAAGTCGTCAATATCCATTTCGCAAGTAGATAAAAGTTAATAGAATATCATAAAAGTCACATAAAGCACAGTAAATGCCTCTCAAATTGCTCCCATAATTTCACTGAACTCTTTCCACTGTTTCCGAAGCAAAAACCATCACGCGATCATTCTAGATTTCAAGTGAATAGATGGAATTGTGTTGGAAGTCGTTTTATTCTACTTTTACTGTATTTAAAGACTGAAAAACTTTGGTTGGAGATTCTTGCGATCTCCACAGAAGTCTTGAAATGCGAACACTTATTTTGTTTTCTCCCTTCTGGTTTTGTGTGTCAAAAATCTTCATTATATCGTCAACTCATTATTGTCCCACTGCTAAGCACGGGTCTTCTTTCGGAGTGAGATTGTTTTAGGCCATAGTCCACCGCGCTGGCCAAATGCAAATTGGTGGACAAAAATCTTCATTGAGACCTATTAATTAAAACTACCACACGTCCATCAATCACACTTGGCCAGCGCGGTGAACTATGGCTTAAAACTCTCATTCTGAGAGTAGACCCGTGCTCAGCAGTGGGACAATAATGGGTTGTACCCAATTAAAACTTCAGGGGCAGCAACGTACCAGAGATCTACTTAATCTAGGACTTCTGTTCTTATTTGGACTTGCTTATGGACGTCTTCTTGTGGCAATGCCCACTTCTTGTCATCCGGTGCTATTCAATTGTCGTCAATCCTCTTTGCCATATGTTTTTTTTATAAGACTGAAGTAAGAAACTATCGAGTTTATTTCATGGTAAGTGGTATAGTGACCACGACGTCCATACATTTTATGTATCCAATACAATTGGATTTTGATTATTGATGCGTTCCTAATCATGAGTAAGATCCTCTAGTGTAAGTAAACTGACAGCAATACTCTTCAAAACCTGTTTCACGCAGGAAACCGATGTGGCGATATCCCTCCCCGACCGATCAAACCTTAACGGTGTTACCATTTTTCAGAAAATACCATATTTTGGTTGCATTATATAAAAAGCTAGGGAGATAGAAGGTCTACTATAATTTCACCAGCTCTTGAAAATCCTCACGTTGGTAAGCGGCACCTGCACGCGTTGGTCCTAAAATAGACTACGTCCGTGGAGGCCGAGAGTAGATTGTTACACTATTAATAGTCGAATGGCGCATCTTGTCTTCACATGTGGTCGTGGGTTAAAGGTGCATTTGGACTAAAATACAAGAATTATACAAGTGTTATAAAAAAAAGTAAAGCTCATACTGATATAACGTAAAATGTTTTATAGGTACAGAATCTTGAAGTTCTTAACCTAGAAAGTTATTGACTATGTTTTTGGGACCTTGACGCTTACTTATATTATACTAATTGACCCGGCAAACTTCGTTCCACCTAAAATACAAAAATCCAAAATTATCAGTGTTTCTCCACTATATTATACATGTACCTATGAAGTATACATAAAAACCTTCCTCTTGAATCACTCTATCTATTAAAACACCTGCATTAAAGTCCGTAGCGTATTAAAGATCTAAGCATACATAGGGACAGACAGCGAGAAGCGACTGTATTTTATACTATGTAGTGATTCATATTCAAAGTTTCAAGCACTGGTCTTATTTAGGAGACCACAGTCTAGTTTTTAAACGCATAGCAAACAATATTCCGAATTTATAATCAAGATATTTTAGATTTTTTACAATGTATCAGGAAACGGACAAGGTTGCAATAATTGAATAGATTCAATGCAAAACAATGCGGCCCCTTGATTGCATATCTTTGCATAATACGTACCGTATGTATGTGTATATTAGTGATTAACGAATGTTATTATTTGAACATTCGCGAATATAAATATCCCGTACCGACACCCGCGAATGCGAATACGAATATTGTATTTTTTCCGTTTTTTTTTATAGGGAGCCGGATCTAGATTTGGCGTCCTTTTTTATATCTGACTGAAGTAGCAAACGAGCATGCAGTCCACCTGATGGTAAGTGGTCACTGCCGCTCATGGACATCTGTAATCAACTTCATACAGAACATGGGTTCTATCTGAAGTCAATAACAGATGCGTTGCTGCCCCGAAGGACTATGATGGTCGCCTCATATAAAAGTGTGCCGGCAACCACACCCTTCCATCGAAACTCAAGAAATGCTTCACGCTAGAAATAGGTGTAGCGGTGCTACTTCCCCGGTCGAACTACACTGGTTCTACTACCAAAGTAAGTTTTTTGTAAAGCACTGCAAATCAAAATTCGATAAACATTCGCAAAATTCTTGCGAATACGGATATCTAAAAACAAGCGAATACTCGCAAATACGAATGCGAATATTCGTTACATCACTAGTGTATATGTTCGTACCTTGTTTGCATTCTCTAATCGAGTAATTTCGCCTTGTATCGTAATTCATCGCGGCGACACTCGAATTTTTTCCCCAGAATTATTCCGCGTAGAATTCTTGGCTGCCCGCGCAAAAACTGGTGCTCATTTGTAATTCCGCCAACTTGCGTAGTATGTACAGGTAAAAGCTAACAATGTTAGCAAAACAAGTCGTTTAGGAGATTTACCAAATCTATCATACTTTACTGGCGTAGGTAATGTTGGAGAATTTTATGTGAAAGTTCACCGAACTACTAATATGAAGATGGTGTAAGGGAATGATGTTTGATTTCATAAAACAAACGTGAACCGACAAATGTGTAAAAAACTATTAAATAACCGAAAATGCCCAAAATTCCTCAAAAGTATATTAGAAAATTCCTTAATTGTTACTACAGCCTACTTGTGAGTTTTCGTTATCTATATTTTCCAGTTCACTACCTTATATATCTACAACTAGCGAACATTAAGCCTACGCCATTCTATTTCTATTTCGTTCTTGACGAATGTGATATATTTTCAAGTCATGTATAAATTTGTAACAGTTGTTTGATTTTGTACAGGTACTCAGTTGTTTCCCCCGGTCGGATTCGTATGTTAGCCATTATCACGATTTATCGCAGCCTTGCCCGGCCGGGCTTGGAACCGGTTGCACCGAGTCTGACCACGGCCAGATAGCATAGACACTTCCTCTACTCACGATAAGCTGGAAACCGGTACGACGCCACAGTCTCACCTAAGCTGGCCACGTCAACGTGTCCATACGTCAGCTCGCTCGGACCGACACGCACATGCGTGAACGCAGGTCGGTTCGAGAGAGACGGTGAAGTTTTCAAACCTCCTCGTTCGCTTATCGACATAATGGTCGTGTGGGAAGTTACAGTACACATTTTAGGAGAATTTTGACTGCACGTAAGCGTTTTCACCTTGAGTTTTTGCTCGTCGCTTATTTTATTATCCGACTTTGTTATATCGCCTGTCATGTCATCTTCGCGGACGAGCGGTCGTCGATATGAAACCATACTCGTACAGTATAAGCGGCTCGTTAAGCTTCGCCTGTCACGAGTTATTTCGTAGTTGAGTGTGACCTTTTTATTCGTCGAAGGCGTTTCGTTCCGTCGGTTTCTAGTTGGTTGTTAGCCGATACCGGCGGTGCAACCTTCGGTGACCATTCGTGGTTTCTAACTGTGACGCGTCGTCGGCGCGATGCCAGCGTCACTGATATGCCTTGTCGTTTTCGACGAAAAGTTGTGCGGTGTCAACACAACGGGCTCTTGTGATTGATTAACCTGTGTCTGTTTTACGACTCTCGATGCAATTACAGACAGAGCAATTATGTGTTCTCCAACTGCACTGCGCTCTCTTTGTGTTTAATTTAAATTGTAATGAATTGGTACTTCAGTCGTACTACTTTGTCTCAGTCAGTTTATCAAAAGCGGCTCGAAATAGTTGGTGTAACTTATGTAACTTATTGTTGTTTTGTTCTGAACTTCGCAGCCTACTGCTTATCTAGATTTGGGATACTTTACTATCGTGGTTTTAAAGTAGCACTATCGCCCTCTTCACAAAACAGCATTGCATACCCAGTAAACGGAAACCATTTGCATAGTGGAGGAATTATTCCATTCGCAGATTCGTGGCGGATAGGTATTCGCGACTGCATTCTGGTGTTTTGGTGTTTTATTTCGGCGGTCTGGTCTATTTTCGACTGACCGGGGCGGCAGTTGCGTTCTCGCGCACATTTTTATTTGTACTACGGATCTGTATGTGTGCGTGTGGGTGCGTGTTTGTGTTTCCAAACATGTTTTGAGGACTCGCGTGGGAAAGCTGTGTATGAAGGGGTGCCAGGTTTGATACCTGGTCGGCTAGAAATGTAAGGAATTAATTTAAATATTTCTGTTTAGAATCTAGGCGTTTCTGTATTAATATTTGTGTGCCCGTGACCCCCAAAATTATCAGGAGTCTAAATGTAGGGGCTTAGAGTATAGAAAGCGCTTTTTCGAATATTCAAGCTGGAAGGCAAATGCTTGTCAATCAGATAAGATTCTAACGGAAATAGAAGCCTCGTCGGCGGAAGCAGGCGGAGTGGCAAGGCCTTATTATACCCAATCAATCTTATTATAAAATGTAAATGTAATTATAAATTAAGATGCTCTTTGATTGTATATTGCAGCGTTTTATTGCCGTTTTTTTACCTTAGCAAAACATCTTGAAAAGTGAATGAATATTAAAATTTAGAGATCCATGGCTTTCTAAAGTTATTTCTAAGCAAACCCAACTTTATTACTTAAACTTCATAAGCAAACTATAATTAAATGAAACCTTTTTTTAACTATCATTATAAAAACGTATTAGATCAAGGATCGGACAGACTTTAGCGTGTAGGTATTTTACGTTAAAGTGTACTTTTATTTTAATACAACTAATAAAAATTCTCCATACTTCATATGAAATCGAGCAAGGGCACCAGCGTAATGTAGCTTCAATTGTTATCGCGTGTGATTCAGTCGGATCATAAACATGTTGTATGTTGTTTTCACGCAAACATGTCCCTGACACGACGTTTGTACAGTAAACATGCACGATACCTACACATAGCGATGCACGACTTGCCATCAACATACAATGTGACCCAATTCACTATTTTAGTGTTTGGATGTAGGTACAGTATTTTTATATTGAAGAATTAATGGTAGTATGAGGAATTTTTAAAGGTACCACCGCCACACCTATTACTAGCGTGAAGCAGTTCTTGCGTTTCGATGGAAGGGTGTGGTTGCCGGCACACTTCGAACATCATAGTCCTCGGGAGTAGCAACGCATCTGTGACTTCAGATATAATCCATGTTCTGTATGAAGTTGATTACAGATGTCCATGAGCGGCAGTGACCACTTAACATCAGGTCGACTGCATGCTCGTTTGCTAACTCAGTCAGATAAAAAAAAGAATTGGAATTTGGCATATGACACTGAGGATCCATCGTCACGTTGTACGTCAGCGTCGTAAGCCAAATCTTAGACGCCTCTGAAACTGAAACTAAATCTCATATGCCTGTAGAAGTCTACTAATCCCAATCTTGCGAAGTGTTTATCTTAGGATATTTGTCATTGTTTGTGACAATACGTGCCCAGAATTCGATTAATAGCGGGTTGATAATACTGTTGGGTCGCGGACTGCACTTGGAACAACGAAGAAAACGCCAAGGATGACACTAAAATGATATAAGTAAAAAAATTAAATGGAGGACGGGGGTTAGTTCCTCCTATTTCTGAACTGATACTAATAGGCTTAAGTATAAAATATGCGAGGATTGCAGAGCCACAATTTCATATCGGATCCGAACGTGCTTGCTACGTAATATTACGAGTATAATTAGTGTAATTGGTTGAAGCCGTACTAATTATTATAAGAATAAATAAATAAATAAATTGCTGCAGGGACCTTTAACGACTTCGTCTGGGCCCTACCCTGGATGATGATTATAAACCGAGCATATTCTTAAATATAGACCGTATGTTAGCATGCATAATATTAGTGCATGTACGGTGTTGAAGTAACCGGATGATGCACGAAGGTAATTTTAGCGCTCCGTAAACAGAGTATTTATGACTCAATTTGTGGCGGCATATTTTGGGCCTTCCTCGGTCCTGCGCGACGGGATTGGACGCACTTACGTACACTTATTTATATGTACCTTTTATATTTATACATGTATATAAAATTATAGATACTGTCTATCTAAAATGTCTAGATTAGTTCCACGATATAATAACGTTGATCTGTTTTTAAACGTTTGTATATTTTTATGTTTATACAGTCTAATTTTAGTTATGGCTAGTCCGATCTCGAACGGTTTTCTCTAACAACTGTTTTTTTTTATATTCCCGACCTTGGACTAAGAAAGTAAAGTGGTTTTAGTAAATATCTATGTACAGAAGCAATAGGTTTGATTTACTTTTGGCTTGTTTGTTGTCGGACTTACATTATCATATTTAGTAGCTACTTATAAGGACTGTTCAAGAACGGCTGAAATATTATTGCGACTCTGTGTTCAACAATTTTTATAGTTGTATTTAGTACTTAAATGACGGTATGAGGTAAACGCTAGACGTCTACAAAATGACTAATTTGTAATCATATGTAAAGGAATGCTAAGTCCATGACTCACTACTGTCTAGTGTTTTAACGTGACGTGTATACTTAGGACCTAGTAGTTCTATCGCTACAAAATATACTCACCTAAGCCTAGGCTAAGTTAATAACTGTATACAGTGTATACTGTCCCACGTACATAAGTTCGCAGTGGTGTTGCAATGAAGAACAAGTTGGTCTCTTTCTTGCGGCTGTGGTAAGCCGATGCCCTTTGAAGTAAAACATAGCATCAGCGCTTAACACTACTGTTATAAGGTGGAAATAGGTGTTACGGTTGTCCACATTGAGCGTCTCAGTGACAGCATATATCTTCGTCTTACATAGGTAATTTAACATTTATATTCGAAATACTGTATACATATGTTATAACGCAGAAATAGTTATTACGATGGTGTCTTTTTAGTCAGGTATTATAATTTAATACGTATTTCTAATCGATATGTACTAGGTTTCGCGCATTATTTTTGCTGCGTTCACTTCAATCAACTCGCTTAACGGTACCCACTACACCGACTATTGCTCTACAACATTAATTATGTATTCAGGTGCCTATGATACTCTAGGTTCGTGGAAGTCGGTGTGTGATCGATTGGTGGCGCGGCGGTGGCCTTGTTGGCGTAATGTGATAAGGTTGATGCGGGTTCAAGGTTGACGGTGCGAGGAGAAAACACTGGGGGTTTAGCCGGTAAGAGTCCGGCATAACCCAGCTGCTGCGCCGGGCGGCTGGGTACCCATGAGGATTACCTACTTTAAATAAAGGGTTCAAGGTTGCGAAGGCTGGTTGTCCGATTGTGTGGTAAGGGCTTTATTTAGTTACGATGTTTTACAGGGATTCGTTTAGTATGTGCTGTCTGTTTTTATATTAGCTGTGTTTTGCGTTTTCACTCGCGTTATTCAGCTGCCTATGATACTGTAGGTCCGTGGAAGTCGGTGTGTGATCGATTGGTGGCGCGGCGGTGGCCTCGGTGGCTTGTGATAAGGTTGATGTGGGTTCAAGGTCGCGGAGACGTATTGTCCGATTGTGTGGTAGATACGGGCTTTATTTAGTTATGTGTTACACGGATTATTTGATATTTGCTGTCGTGTTTTTATACTAGCTGTGTCCTGCGGTTTTACTCGCGTTGTACATCTTTAGACTGTAGTAGTGTTCAAGGATTTAATAAAATAAAGACTAAATGTAATGTTAAATGGAACAATAAATATCTTTCAAATAGGTTCGGTTTTATGCAATTTGCAACACACGGATAAACAAGTAAACAAAATTTCAATTTGGTAAGTTATAGAAATTATATTTATGTCTTACTCGTATTTTTTTAAAACGTGAGGTTAGCTCCATTTATAAATATATTTTTTAAATGTGTATGCCGTTCTATGTGATAAAAACAACATTACATGCCAAAAAAGCGAAGATGGTAGAAAATGCCTATATAATAAATATGTGGTATAAAATTACATTCCTGTAAAATGTTTTTGGTTCTTTCGGTCGGTACCTTCGGTCGACGTACCCTTGTCTTGTATTTAATGGTCTTTATGTACTAAGGACCATTAAATTTCTGATTCGCCTGTCGATCGAATGATAAATGACGTGTTTATTTCATTTGTGACTTTAGGAATATAAAAGAAAGTGGAAGAAAATATTTTTGGGCGTTATTCACGGTGGTATTGATTCTAAGGCCGCATTGACCTCAAACCAAAATATCATAGCAACGTGATTGTAACATTTCTACACACAAATAATTTTGATATAATTATATTAAAAGTAGTAGAACCCTTTTTGTCTAGACTTCTTAGGCATTACGATTACACCCATAATTGCCTCATAACAGTATATGAACCGCTGTTGTATCCAGATCATAGCACTGCTTTGGAAGGTATGGTAAGGGAGATACGCTTATTTAAGGCGTTGAAACTATGTTCATAGGGGTAGCAACGTCAACCTCAAGTATAAATTAATCTTGCAAGCTGCAGATATCCATGGGCGGAATTGGCCACTCACCATACCGTGACTACTTTTTTATATAAAATCATGGTAGGTATATTAAATGTGTAAACGGATAAAAGGCATGCCATTTTTTGGAATGTTTAACGCAGGTTGACGTCGTTTAACGCTATACACGCTTGTTTTGCACCGCGCTGTGACGCACGACGGCCCGATGGTGCGCTCAGTGGACCAATATGCCTCGAGAACTTTCAGAGGTAGTGCAAATTCTTTTTATCAAATTTAAACAAATAAAATTATGTTCACTTAAAAAAATAGCCATTGTTAAAATGGTGGCTATTTTTAAAATTGGTGCTGGCGTGAACGGCTCGAGGAGCCACATAGCATACCCAAGCGGATGGTCGACGCTATCTTGGCGAACTTCGGGCATGGATGCGAAGCAACGGTCGAGTAACAGATACACAGACATAGACAGTAACAGATACACAGATACTCACCGGACATGGCTGTTTCGGTGAGTATCGAACAGGACAAGGAGGCAGGTGACGGCCTTCTGTCACCATTGCAGGCACGACAGAGATTCCGCATAGTAAACGTTCGAGCACTGCCCAGATTGGGAGTCACAGCGGCGGATCGTGTATGACGTTAAGCGAACGCACGGCCGCGCTACATGGTAGACGGAGGGGGGAGGCGTTAGCTATTTTCCGTTACGGAATTTCTTGATTCGGTCGCCGCGCTTAAAGGCCGCGATAAAAACTATGCAATAGCTTAAAAAACTGAAATTGATGTGTGGGTAGAGTAGCGATACGTTATTTGGATCCAGTTCTTATAGCCTTTGTTTTTTTGTTGTCGAGAGGGAAACCTTCACGCCGACGCCGTGGGAGCGACGCAGGGTTATGTGGGATTTTTACCGCACTAAAACCCCCCCGGTGGCCGTCCTTGACGCTATAAAGAGGACTCCAGGACCTCCAAAGGACCGCAGCCGGAATTCTCTCAGCGCGTTGCCCCATCGGGCTCCTCCCAGATGGGCGGGTGGCCCACCGCCCCGTTTAGTCTTTACGGCGGTATGCGAGTTCTCATAGCCTAAGACAAGCTTCTTGATATACCCATGATAAATCATGGATGAAAACATTAAAGCTATAGAATCTTACGATTACTATGTACAAAACAAATGTGTAAACAATGTTTATATGGAACAGCCTAAACAGCTGAAGTTATTCTCTCGGAACATTACTATTTTGGCAAGCCTGCTCTTGGCACGCGAACTGATCCGGGCATTAGAGCAAATTTGATTATCTGATATACGATATGCCATTCCCGTTTAGTAAGCACCGGTTCTTGATATATCATGTTAAATCAGAATATTAGACACTGATTATATGTATCTATAGTATCGTATAATTTAAGATGAGGATAACAGTGAAAAAACATGTATTTTAGTAGTAGGTGGATTACGGCACGCCCTGTAGTTCCGGGATCATAATAGGGATACGGCATCCCCTGCCTGTCGTAAGAGGCGACTAAAGGGGGCTTCCGGGGTTGCAGACGGCTAGAGTGGGAGCTCGAACCGTTCGGTCAGACAATTCCTGGAAGGACGGCGGTATGTGTGGTCGCATACCGTCGTAAACACTAGACGGAGCGGTGGGCACAGCCGCCCATCTGGGAGGAGCCCAATGGGGCAACGCGCTCGGGGGATTCCGGTTGAAGTCGTTTCGAGATCCCGGAGTCCTCCTTTTCAGCGCCGAGGACGGCCACCGGGGGGGTTTTAGTGCGGTAAAAATCTCACATAACCCTGCGTCGCTCCCACGGCGTCGGGTACCTTTTGAAGGTTTCCCCCTCGAAAAAAAAAATAGGTGGATTACGACAGTAACTTGGTTTCATTGAAATTATTAAAGAACATTTAGAATCGTTACATTTACATATGGACAGTGCGATAGCGAAAGATATAAATTATCGCTGGTTTACATTAAAGTTGAGTTAATGAGCACAAAAACTGTTCCTGCGTTACGCCGTATACCAGCAAAAACCAAATTTGCTTAAATTTAGCAAAATAAATTGGCCAGCGCGGTGGGCTATGACTAAAATTCTCTCATTCCGAGACAAGAACCTAGCTCTCAGCAGCGGGACAAAAATGGGTTGTACCCCAAATATAAACAATACGTTTTTAATTACAAACTTCATAATTATTAGGGGGCTCCAATCACCGTTGCTATCGCTAGACTAAGCGATCGGAGCGATGCCAAATGGGGGAGGACTATGTCCAGTATTGGACTCGTCAAGGCCAATAACTTCATGATATTACTCTAGATATATACTTTCCGTAGTGAATCCCTTATTTGGCATCGGTCGAGGTAGGCATCGGGCCAAAACATTAGATAGGTATTGTGCACAAAACACGTAAACTTTATAAGTAGGTGCCTACTGCTTATGTTACAATGAAAAAAATAAAAGATTTGGATTGTACTCATTTCTAAAAGCTCTTTATGAGGGGCGAATTCGCTGAGAATCTTTTCGTGCTAATTCAAACACTCGGTGGCGGGATACTGTATCCTTAGTATGAGTTTTCTTCGGTTTCTTAAAATAATCATTTTTTAAGCTTTCCACAATTTGATATTCACTTTGTAATGATGGACAAATACATAAACAATTATTGTTTTGTAGGTACATAATAAACTCGTTTAAAGAGCACTGATCGCTGGCGTTCAAAAGTAACACTTGAATTTGAAATACGCGTAAAACACGTCTTGTTCGCCAGACTGAATTCGCGTCCGATATTATGCATATTGCGCGTGTGTCAAGATACTGAAGACGCCTTGGTGCGTCCAGTTCTCGCGTGAACTTCTAAACATATGTTTCATGTTAAATCGTAAACTCGAGGAATAGATGACCTCCAACCACTAGGAGGACTAAATCTGCTGGAGCAATCCAATACACCTATTGAAGCATTTCTTGCGTTTCGATAGGGGTGGTGTCTTTAATATGAGGCGACTATCATAGTCCTCGGGAGTGGTAACGCATCTGTGATTGACTTCAGATAGAACCCATGTTCTGTACGAAGTTGATTACAGTTGTGTATGAGCGGCAGTGATCACTTACCATCAGGTGGACTGTATGCTCGTTTGCTACTTCAGTCCGTTAAAAAAAATACAGGTCAGCAGACCAACGATGCATCCGCCCCCTAACAGCAGCTAAAACACCGGTGTGCTCAATGAGGTGGACATGGGCAAGGAAAGATTCCTCAGGCTCGTAGAAGGATCTTGCATTACGTCACCATCGCGACGTAGGATGATGACCAACGCAAAAAAGAGACAACGAATACACTTTTTTCTGGACAAAGTCTTAGCTCGTTAACTGAGTTGATACATAATAGAGTAATATTTTATGACTAAACTTGAAATATTTTAAAGCTAAATAAAAGAAGGTAATTAAGTAGATAAATTATATTTTAGAGAATAATTCTTCACTAAAAGGAATTTATAAAGTATTGCTTCAATATATTTTAAACAACTATAATGGGTACCTTTGTATAAAACAAAGAAATTTTAATTGACGTATTGTTGAAATGAACATTGACAGATGACGAAACTCGCAGAGAAATTAGCAACTTATCGTACAAATACAATTGTAGGTAATTTTGAAGTGAAACTTCTTTATAGGGGTTGGAAAAAAATTTAGTGTAACATTTTTTCGTTACGCGCCATATTTTTCTGTTACGCGCCATCTTTTTCTGTTACGCGCCATCTTTTTCTTATCCCTACCACGCGTGATATTAGATAGATTATTATAGGTTAGATTATTAGATAAAGTTTTAAAAGCCTTTTATTAAACTTTATCTAATTTAACTTTATTTAACCAATTTCTGAAAAGTTGCATATAGTAAATTATTTTTTGAAAAATTACGTCATAAAGAAGTTTCACTTACGAGTGTACGCTAGTACACGCACACATTTTTTTTTATAATCATACTAGCAGACCCGTCCACGCGTTGCTGTGGTTAAAGAAAAGTTACATAAACAAATTTTAAATTGTATTATTTCGTATTTGTAAAAAGTTAATTATATAAAGCTAACAGCTGAAGCTAAAAAAAATATTTGCAATTAAACCTATAAATTAAGATATAAACTATCCTATCTTTCAAGTTGGATCAAAATGCACACGTTGTGTAAATTTGATTATAATCGGTTCAGAGGTTTAAGAGTCCATTGCGGACAAATAAAGTGACACGTAATTTATATATATTAAGATATCTTGCCCTAATTTAAAACCGTTTCGAGAGCATTCACATTTTGAATAATACTAGTCACCCGTCGTAACGGTCGAAATTCGACCGTAATTTACATTAAAAAACTAAACTTCATATTGTCCAAAGTAGCACAAATATTTCTTAAATTTAAATAAATTGTAATAATTTTCAAGTTATTTTGAACGCACCGCTAAAGGTAGAAATATGGATATTAACTAAGTTGCATTTAAGGGAATAGCGGGTATTTTGACATAGACATCTGACATTTTTGACGTTATGTCTTAGGAAGACATTGAATGTTCTATTTCTTTTATTATGTATGTTTGTGTCAAATGCAACTTAGTGTGTGTAATGTGTTTTTAGGTGATTTTATATATGATATATACATTATATGAAAAAAATATTAACATTCTGCACTCCTTCTCTACGTCCACTATAACCGTGCAAAATTTCATACTAATCCGTCCGCGGCATAATACTTAAAATTTCGTCACAATTTTTTGCTTCACGTATTAATATAATAATAATTATAATTTTTGCCCTGTTTAAAACCGTTCCGAGAGCATTCACATTGTGAATAATATAACATGTCTTACGCGTGAAGGTCGCGGTCTCATATATTTATATTGTAAATGTCACTATATACGACCAGTTTTGTTGATACCCGGAATGATAATATGATAAATTAATAATACAATTAAATAATTTAAGTATTTGTTCGAGAAAATATCCTAAAATCGTTTTATATGATTTTTTGGCTTAGTCTTGAACAACTTAAGTGTTTCATGATTATAATAATATGATATCATACTCGCAAAATGTCATGGCCTCAAAATTCTTTATAGACTTGCATACAGTTTAGTTGAAAACTTTAGTTTGTATGTAATAACAGTGAATACTGTTAATATCCAAATGAAAGTGTAACATAAGAAACTTGTTGCGATGATAACACGTTTTCCTGGTAACGTGGCATAAGAAATCCCAGACTTGTTGAAAAGAAAATTCATAGTATTTTACAACATGTTTGTTATTTACCAAACTTATATTGCGTGTTATGTATTGTAAAATACTAGAAAATAACTTCGGTCTATAAATAAACAAATAAATTGTTTTCTCAATAAAAGTCTATTAAAATACAGCTTGATTTATGTAGTTATAAAACGTTTATATTGAAAGTGTCATATAAAAAGTGATTTTTTATTTGCGTCTGATATTTTTTTTATTTGCGTCTAAAACAAAACCTTTATTTTCTAATTATCCGAGCTATGCCATTCTATATATAATTGGACCCTGCTAAGCAGAAAAGATCCAGTCAACATATTATGTGAAATCATTTTATAAACATACCCATAATCTACTAAGGAAGTTTTATATATGCATAAAAGATATTACTTTTTAAAATGTACATGTTATGTCTTATTACACTGGCGATTTTCAAAAAGGTAATGTAATATTAAGATTTTTTATTTTAAGGACAAATTTTGAACTATTACTGAAAAGTAAAAAAGCCGTTGGATCTTTTCTGCTTAACAGGGTCAAATTTATACTGAAACTCCTAAAAAAAGTCTCCTAAATCGGATAAAAAACGTTTATTCACGAAAGTACTCGAATTATGCAATTGTGTAACGTGAAACACAAGTCGGAAGCGAGGTAATACGCTTAAGTGATTGTTAACAGCGTACACGGCGGGTGCAATAATTTGTACGGCGGCCCATTAGTTTAATGGGAGTTATGTTATGACCCCGCGTACAAGTTGCCTTCGCACTCGCCAACTGTACGAATTATTGCACTGTGATATATGACACTTTATTGTAAACAAATTGGCGCTGGGTTCTGCAGCTTTTGACGCGGAAATTGGTTTAAAATTCCGGAGAGATTGCCTTGGATGTGTGCTTATTGTGTTGTAAATGTTAATCGGAGTGGTAAAATGTATTGTATACATAATAAAAAATGACAATTTATTGTGAATTCAATTTAAGGGTGTATTATTTCTATTGTGACACAATGCTAGTATATGAATGGATGAAAGGGTGTGCTTGCCAGTTCACTTTTATGTGATCTTAGTCCTTGAGAGCAACTGTGATTGACTTCAAATAGAAACCCTGTTCAATATGAAGTTGCTTTCAGATGCCTATGACCACTTACCATCAAATGGACTGCATGCTCGTTTGCTGCTTCAATCGGTTGAAAAAAAATGACCACCCCATAAGTCACAACAAAAAAGATGCTGATGTTGTATGACCACTAAAATAAAATATTAATAACTTTACCCAGATTATGAACGACCTCAAAAGCCCTAATGATAATCGGGGTTAAACTGCAAGTTATACAAATAAACAATTCGCTTCATTGACCGCGTTATGTTGTAAAAATATTCCATATCCCGGAGAAATATTCCATATCCCGGAGTCATGCGTTAAGTTCATTACTCCCCAATTGAGTACAGTTTACTCTAAAGACAAGTAAGTAGTTAGGGCAGTAATTGATTTGGTTCTAAGAACGGGATGCGCCAATTGGGGTCGTATGCGCAATGTTTAAATGGAACATCTTCTATCTTCCACGTATTTCGACGTCGGTGTACAGTAGAACAAGATTGATGGTAGGAAATTTGATTTATTGTCGGGTTACGTGTAACGATAAAGCACATGTAATTATATTGTTTTGACACATTTTGATTAAGGGAAATGATATTAATGTTGTCTGTGTATCTCATAGTTATGTCTCTCGTGAGTTTCTTTCATGTACCTTTTATTCATGTCAAATGTCTTATCGTTAGGTACAACTATGAAAAAAGATACTTTGGTGTTTGTTTCATTAAAACTCCAGATTTAGAATTGAACGTAAAAGCTGTTGTGTTATTTTTTTAACAAAATTATTATTATCTTCCCGTAGCTATCACCAAAATAATCTTTCTTTGAAAGTTCTAAAACCAACAACGGTTCTCTAAAGGCTGATGGTAGGAATTGATTGAATCCTTTTTTTTTTATACTCTGCCACGCTGCAAAATATTGTGATTATTTGACCGTTGACTTGCTTAATATTTATAATGTAGCCTCAGGAAACAATATTAAAATAATTTTCAGACGTGATCACTCTTCTCAAGTATCAAATTTATGTTCAGCTTTTATTCTCCATTAAATGATGTTACGTTTATTTTTCATTTTTCATTTATATATGAGTAATATTTTTATTTATTTTGGTTACAGGTAATGCTGAAGCTCCATCCTTGTTTTAAAGAACCCTGTAGTGTAAGGTAATTTGACGTTTTGATTTATTTTGAGGATAAAAGCAATGAATTTTATAGTTCTATAGGTTCAGTAAAACCTTTCATAGATTTCTAAGAATAAAATAATCTGTCCAAAAAAGCCTGGAAATTCTGAGAATAGAATTAAGTAGCCGCCGTAGTCCGTGGGTAGCACAACCATTGGGCTTTCCAAAATTTCTTAATGGTTCTTTACCTACACGTCCCTGTGTTTATCCCGCCTCATAAATGTAATTCGCGTCGCAACCCTCCGAGGGTAACATCATTTCATGGAAAATATTTCGTTACCTGTTAAATGTATTTATTTATGAAAAAGCTTGTTTTCGTTTTTTCAAATGCCCAACATGGTTCATATTTTTTATATTCTTGAAAACAATGTGTTTGTCACTTTCATAATTGTTATTATTAGAATTCTAGAAACATTAATCGTTGAAAATTTCTGATGTGTCATCACGTTGAGTAATTCTTGCCAACATTATTTTCCTTTAAGTATTATTTTTCTTCTTCTTTCATGTTTTCTTTACATTGACATCTAAATGCGATTTCTACCCACGATCGCTTCGAACGGTATATCCAACATTTTGCACGTTTTATTTCAAATCGAATTATTTTCATATGCACGTTCCATTGGGTCCCATTGATTGTTTAGCAACACAATCGTACGTGGGACCGTTGCACTGAATAATTCAGTCCACCTTTAGCGTTTACTTTACACAAAATTATATCCCATGTCGTTTAGAACAGTACGTTCTCGTTGTTACCACTGCGCCCATTCTATTCATGAGGTTTCCCAACAAACCCACAATATTATCGTGTTCTTGTCGGTGTTTTGCGCTACGTTTGCTCGGTTCTCGGACCTGTTACCACAATGTTTTGTTTCGCAAATAAAGTCACTCGACTTTGCTTTTCTTTCTCACATCCTGGCGACCATTGTTTGACTGTTTTTTTTACTATAGCACACATTCACGCAACAATTCTCTCTTTTCCTCATACTAGCCTGAGGCTAAGTGTTACTAGAATTCATTATGATTTCATCGAAGCAATTAATATCATTTATCATTCACATACCCTGTATTATTATCGTGATTAGTAACTCCACTTATCAATGTCATTTTGAACAATTTTATCGCGTAGTTTATTTTGGGCTTTGTTTTGCTACTAAATTAGGCGTCACTTGATACTAGTATTTGTAACGTAATGTAAAATTCATGTTCTGGTAAAATGTCACGTCCATGTGGTTAAGTATAAAGCTTGAACAGTTTTAAGTACATATATCAATCAAATCAAATCATTTTTTGATGGTTGGTAAGTTGATGAGAGCAGTGATAGCCTAATGGTTGAAACTTGCTCTCTCGATCGGGAGGTCCGAGGATCAAACCCAGGCACGCACAACTATTTTTTCTAAATTATGTGCGCATTAGAAATTAATTATCACTGCTTTTCGGTGGAGGAAAACACCATGAGGAAACCTGCACACCCGAGAGTTCTTTAACAAAAAAGAGGTGTGTGAAGTCCACCAATTCGCACTTGGTCAGCGTGTTGGACTGTGGCCTAAAACTATCTCATTCTGAGAGAGGACCCGTGCCCCGCAATGGGACAATAATATGTTGGCAGCACCACTTAAGAGAGTTTGTATAAAGGTGCCGGATAACGGAAGTAACCCTTGAAAGTTGATTACGATTTTAGGGCTAATGACTGAAAACCATAATGAAATAAAGTATACATATTTTATACTATCTATTCAGATAGTATTATGAATTGAGCTTTTGTCTAATACTTTAACTACTTGGAGAGTTCTCCGAAGTGTATTAAAAGCTTAACAAGATATTTTTAAACATATGTCCAGGGAATGAGAATTCACGTCCATTCTAATAATTGGCATCGTTCCTAAATGAAAATGAATGCTACCTACCATCCCTCAATTAGTGGAGGGTGGGGGTGTGGATTACCTCCCATAATAAACTATAGAGCGAGTCGCTAGTCGACGTTAATAATACTTTAATGGCTACGGATATAGAACAAAAACCGTAAAAAAGCTAAGCTTATCGCGCCCTGGATTAAAAGAAACGAACGAAGTAGAAGTAGCATATAAGTATTGCGTTTTAGTACACAGTAAACATAAATGACATACTACTAATCACATCAGAGACACCTAAACAACCGTAATTTGGGAATACGCTTTCTTTTCTACGCTCATAGCCCCACACTAGGATTTTCTCCTGTGTCGTGGGTACCATGGACACACACAAGAGGAATACACAAACACTCAGACCCAGAACATGAATCTAAACTCATCATTTAGATACCTGGCCGGGAATTGAACCCGGTATCCATTGCGCGTCAGACTGGTGTGGTAACCGCTCCGCCACGCGAGTCGTTAATCGTAATGTTAAGAGCAAAAGAAAATGTCCAACAAGTAAATTAAAATTACCCGATAGTGTTAGATCGGTTGTGAAATACGCTACTTTTTTTTTTTATTTTTTTATTATAACACATAAACTTCACAGACTGATCGTCCGTGCCTTTTGTCACAATAGTTCTTCTTTTTTTTAACAATGTCTTTATTTCTTAGCTCCACGTTAGGCCATCGCTGTCACCATCACACTGTCGTGTGCGGTGGTGACAACGTTGGCAATTAAATAATTAAATTACGTGGTATGTATAATTCGGTGCATTGTACAGATGTATAAGTGTTGTGATTTTTTTTAACGTATAATGCTAAATACGCTACTACCAACTAAGTTCTCAATGATTGTAGCCACATCTGAAGCCATGTGAAAAAGTGTTAAAATATAGAGCTTCGCAACAGTCTTTCTTTGAAGCATCTAACCCCCTAAGTTAAATGTTAGAGACCTCCTTGTGTTTTGAGAAGTGACCTCTTGCCCTTGCTTGCCCAGTACATTACATGTAAGAATTGCAGCAAATTTCTTTACAACCATCAAACGTAATAATACACTAAAACTGTGTATTTTAATTTTTTTAGTAATTTAACTAAACTACACTTTATGCTGCTTTGGCGTATTTAATTCTCAATTCATATTGAAAAATAGTATCCTCTAGTTCATTCAAATTCTGCTGCTTTATATCCGCTGTTTTAAAGCAGGAATCTTAATTAAAAACCGTCCTAATATTAATGTTGTTCCTCTCGCTCTCCGGAATCTTCTCTGTTCTTCTCATTTATCTTCTGCACCTAGCCGAGCTCGGCGGCTCGACGTCGACGAATGTTGTTGTAAACGGAGTCCCACACAACAGTTAGTCGGCCCACAATCGCTCCCGGTGATTAATGGACCCAGAACCGGTTCGGATTTATGTTTCGCAACCAAATATTTTACCGACTGCGGATAAATTTGCGTTGCGGTCTCGGTCTCTGTGCGTGTGTAGTGATGCAACGAATATTCGCATTCGAGAATGTTCGCATGTTTTTAGTTATCCGTATTCGCGAAAAATGTGCGAATGTTTTGCGAATATTGAATTGCAGTTGTGGCGACCTCCCGCTACTCATCAAGGGCGCTACTAGTATTCTGAAACACGCTATCGAAGTATTCTCAATACCCCACATATACAAGTTCCGAACAACGACTGTCAGGGCACGGCCGCTGCCCAGGCATAATCACCTAGCCTGGCGGGAGATCTCTCTTTGCCAAACAGTGTTTTGCAAAAAGGTCGCCAAATTTAACTAAACTACTAAAGTTTGTCCACAAAAAAAAGGTCACCAATATATCCTCCGGCACCCTACAACAAACACTGAAAAAAAAAAACAACAATCGCATTCGCATTCGCGAGAATAGGTAATATACGTTACATCACTAATCGCTAGTCTGGTTTATGCTAGACTAGTTGACCCGGCGAACTTCGTTTCGCCTAAAAGTAAAGAATCTAAAATTATCAGTGTTTCTCTACTATATTAAACATGTATTATACGAGAATATATTATATTATATATTAAACGAGCATGCGGTCCACCTGATGGTAAGTGGTCACTGCCGCCCGTGGACATCTGTAACCAACTTCATACAGAACATTTGTTCCATATGAAGTCAATCACAGATGCGTTGCCTCACCTGAGAACTATGATGGTCGCCTCATGTAAAATTGTGCAACCACACCCTTCCATCGAAACGCAAATTATTACGAAGGTAAATTCAATTCCCATCACAGCATAGGTAAACGACACCGTCTCCGGTTATCCACGTACCGGCTTTTTGCGTTTCCACAAAGCGATGGTATTTTCAATTATTTTCTTCATCGACGCCGCCGGCGGTTGCGTCCGCCCGCTAATGACACTGACGGGTGTCGAAGTGAAGAAAAGTTGTATGGGGTATTAATGAAATACCATGGGGTATTCGAATTCCTTGCTGCGGATACTGGGAATGTTGTTTGGTCCTTATCGTTAATGTGAACATTATAACGTTTTTTTTTATTTAAATTACTTTTTTGTACCAATTAAATAAGCAAACGATCATTTTGTCCACCTGATGGTAAGTGGTGACAGCCGCCAATGATGTACATCTGTAGTTAATGTGTTCGGGGAAAATGAGTCGTGCTCTACGCTTACTATGACTAGGCACCGATAAATGTAGAAGATACAACAGTTTTTGAGATGAAGCTTGGGTTTTATGGTCGATATTCACCATCACCTGTTCTAAGTAACAATGTTTGCGATGAGTTTTTAACTATGTAAAGTTCAGTAGCGTTTCAAATATTAGAACTTAAACACAGTTTAGTCTAGCTAAGAATTTTGATCGCAATTTAGATATCTCATAAAGGTCGCTGTGACCTCTTAATATTTTTGTTGTAAATATGTGGACTAGAAATTATCCTACAATGTTTTATTTTTACTTCAGCTAAGATGTTATGCGAGCAGATATCACATGGCGAGAGAAAGAGACCTAAATCAAAATTTGCATTTTGTGGAAAGAATTATATTCACATTCGAGTTTCAAAAGAAACGTAACATTTGTTTGTCTTTTTCTGGCACGAAATAGTCAATTTAATTCGCTAGATAGTATACGTCAGCTTATAAATCTCAATTTGCCGATATTTAGAAGTCGCCCTCTTTAGTTCTAAGTTCTTAGTTCTAACTGTGGGATGTACCTAAACAGCCTTACTCAAATAGAGTTTATTTTTTTCACCGCAATCGTCTATCTCGAGCTATTGTCTATCTCGAGTTAAGAGCAGAGATAGCCTAACGGATGAGACTTGCCCTCTCGGGAGGTCCGGGGTTCAAACCCAGGCACGCACCACAGATTTTTAGAAAATTATGTGCGTATTAGAAATTAATTAGCACTGCTTTTCGGTGACTGAAAATCGTGGGAAACCTATACACTCGAGAGTTTAAAAAAGTTCTCGGAGGTGAGTGAAACCTACCAATTCGCACTTGGCCAGCACGGTGGGCTATGGCCTATAACTCACTCCGAGAGAAGACCCGTGCCCAGCTGTGGGACAATAATAGGTTGACGACGAATCGTCTATCTCAATCAATCAAAAACGATATGTAAAACAGACGCTCCAAAACTTTACATTTAACACGGACCGAATTTTAAATAAGGTCCTCGTCACGTTGACTCATAGATCTAGATTTTGGACTCCATTTTAGGACATGACACGAGATAATCTTTGTGTGAACGCACAACAACTGAATAGTGTTAAACAAGCGCCGCTATTATCCTCCTTGCGTCGGTTCACAGTACAAATTAACAAATTATATGAAAACACTCATTGTTGATTGTTCTTCGGATCCCAGAAATAGGCGTGTGTGCTGTGTTAGGGCTGTCGGGTGCTAGATTTCTCTGAGATCCTTTTTAATACTAGGTACTTACACGTATGTAGAGTTTCAATTTTGCCACACTTTTACAAAGAAGAGTAAATACGGTGTACGGGTATACGGTTCGGTATACGGCATCTTAGCTTTCGGGAGTAACATCGCATCTGTGATTGACTTAAGATAGAACCCAAGTTCAATATGAAATTGCTTACAGGGCAATGGTCAGCAGTGACCACTTACCATCTAGAGGATAGCATGCTCGTTTGCTACTTCAATCACATAAAAAATCATAGAATCCTGGTACTTGCAAATTTTGAAAAGATCTTCCTCCTGAGGAATTCCTGGAACTCTATGACTTGGGGTTTTTCAAAAAACGTG
Organism: Spicauda simplicius; assembly: GCA_949699795.1. Classification (NCBI taxonomy): domain Eukaryota; kingdom Metazoa; phylum Arthropoda; class Insecta; order Lepidoptera; family Hesperiidae; genus Spicauda; species Spicauda simplicius. The sequence continues at coordinate 12,744,385 of OX453076.1, forward strand.
CAAAAGTTTTGCTTCGAAACCGACGATTCACTGGCGTTGCACGACTTCTCTGGTGTTGCAAATAGTATAGGCAAACGTGACTTCTTCCCATCAGGTAGTCCGTCTGCTTTATAGTGTACAGTAATACCCCGAACTTACGCGATAGGTAGGACGTAATTTGTAAGTGATAAACGTAAGTCGAGTTCGCGTAAGTCGGGGTACGAGAAATACCTAGTAAAAATTAAATTGTAGCTGTGCGGTTCCGTCCGACCAAATATGTGTATTATTGAGTAATAGTTGGATAGTAAGGGTGTATGAAATCGATAATAAAGAGATTGTGTGACGCTTAAACAAAATGTGAATCGACGAGATTTGAAAATCGCGTAAACCGAATTCGCGTAAGTCGAGGTAGCGTAAGTCGAGGTAGCGTAAGTCGAGGTATTACTGTAATACCTTAGGTTTAAGTATAAAAAAATACCTTTTATAGCATTATCTGCCAGCCCTGTTGCACGTGTCTCTTGCGCTTATGAAACGTGCATTGCCGTCTTGCCCAACTGTTTGTCCGACAGACAGCTGAGGTCACTCATTAACTGGAATGGTTTGGGCGGTGGGCGTGGGCATACGTACATAGAGCCTTAAGCGGTATTATCTGATTGCGGATTAATATAGATGTTATTACCAAATAAGTTGGTTTCGAGTAGTGGGTTGTTGCCTATTCTATTACGGTCTGTTCATTACATTATCGAGTAATGGTATATCGTATCATTACTCCATAATGTAATGATACGATATACCTATTTAATGATTATATAATTTGTGATATCTATTTATATGAAATTTAAAATTTATGGGTATAAATCTATCCTTATAAGATTATCATGCCTGTTATATGTGTCACATGCGTTGGTCTTTTTCATATTGCTTAAATTTTTGGTCTTATTCGTAGAATAATATTTGTGATTTAATCGCATCGCATCGCATCAACCCATTATTGGCCCACTGCTGGGCAGGGGTCTTCTCCCAGAATGAGAGAGTTTAGGCCTAGTCCACCGCGCTGGCCAAGTGCGAATTGGTGGACTTCACACACCTCCGAGAACTTTTTTTTTTTTAAGAACTCTCGGGTGTGTAGGTTTCCTCACGATGTTTTTCTACACCGAAAAGCAGTGATAATTAATTTCTAATACGCACATAAATCATTGGTGCGTGCCTGGGTTTGAACCTCGGACCTCCCGATCGAGAGGGCAAGTTTCAACCATTAGGCTATCACTGCTCGATTGTGATTTAATACATTTGTATAATTTGTACTATTTTTCGTACAATCCATTGCATCTTAGGTTCTAGATAAAAGGATGAGAGCGAGTGTGATCTCTATCACATACCTAATATTGTAAGATTATATCTTAGTATTAAAATCTAATCAATTTGGATTTTTATTATATTATATTGGATCGATTGCAATGTATTTGGGTTTTATATCTGGGTCACATATTCTGGGACTCGACTATGGTCCACGGTGCTAGTTTGGACATTTCTGGAGGTATAAGGATTATAAAGCCTCTCTGTTATATTTAAGGCTACCTTAAATGTAGAATTTCGGTCCATTAGTTACAACTACGATCGACGAGTAAACGTGTCCTCCAAATCACAGAGGTATTTTATCTAAGATAGATACCTCTGTGGTTAGGCTAGGTTAGATAACCTAACCTACAAAGATATGTAGCACACATACCCTAATTTAATTATTAACGGTCACCCATGTAACTCCCGGCTGCACTTGAGGTTCCTTAACTTTGTACATCAGGTACACCTGTTTTGGCTTATTTTTAGAATTGTTTAATTTTTACTAAGTAATTTATGATAACCCACGCTGTGATATTAACGCAAGGTGGTAATTTATTGCATCACAAATTAAATAAAACATAATTTATGGCGCCGCATGATAAGTTGAAGTTATATTACTAACTTTGTTATAACGAAATTGGCCATTTGTGCCGGATAACATTCAATTTATATTTTTTATTCGTAACATACACCTACATAAATATAATGTTTAATGTATGTAAATGTGTTCTTTTTTATTTTTTTTAATAGTTACTTTGATCAGATTTATATTTTGTCTAGTTTCAACTTAAACAACAGTGTGCACTTGCATTTAGCGGAAGGACATATATCTCAAATGAGACTAAATATGACTTATTTAGTCTCAGATCAGATCAATATTAGGTATTTAACTATGATAAAAACCTTTTTTAACCCTGTAGTGTTCTTAATTTTGCTCTACGAGTTAGTAATGTAACCGATTGTGCCACTCCTATGGTGAGACTCTAGTAATATCAGAGCTTGATGAAGTATGCTTACCTACTATCAGGCAAGACTTCATGGCCACCTGCCTTTTAAAATTATTTAAAACTAAAATATCTCTCTGAAGTTAAGAAATTAAATTGTTATTATTCAAGTTTTCCATCTGTTACGATACGATAACCAGGCTTTGACAGTTAAACTTAACTAAAAGCTTATTTCTCAACAGAAAATTCTGTAATTTCATAAGAATGTAGATACTTGTGTTATCTTGGACGTTCTCAATAATGATACAAATAAATAAAATTATTTATTAATAATTCTTAGACAACCTGCTCTATTAATTATGTGAGTGGTTGTCTGTTTCGCTACCGATCAACAACCGAACCGAAATACCACAATTAGAAAAAAAAACTAATAGTGAGAAATCGAACAGTTTCACTATTTGATTTTGTTCCTAATCGTGTGATCTCGATCATAAAATTTTATATCTGTGTATCTGTATCGTGTTCTTATTTAAAATGCTTTGCCTAAATGCCTACCTACATGTTGCCTAACGTGTTTGGATAATTAATTCTTTAGTGTTCTTTTCTGTATAATAATAAGTTATAATATGAGTTTTTTTTGCATAATAAAATGAGCAGGTAGATGGACTATATAGATATATTTTATTCATTTAAATGAAGCCGTATGTTATTTATATTGATGCGATGTGAATCCAAAAAAATCCCACGTATGTTATTTCTTTAATAAAATACGTCAGATAAGTTGTTAAATTGAAGAAACCAAAATTATATCTACACTTTAAAATAAACGCGTAATTTTGTAAACGAATCCCATCTTTATCAAATGACCTCGTTGAAGGTACAAGATGTATCATTTTCATACATTAATTTCTTTAAATTTTTAACCGAAAAAATCTACTTCTTTTGTCCACCAAACCAAGCACATCACTGCAAATTAACATTAATAAGGAAGAAATGTCACATATGAACCACAAAACCACATTCAACATCATATATTGATTAAAAAGGTCCCGAAAAAGTTGCCGGACGGGGCCTGCACCAATCGGACTGTGGAACGAGCATGTTTCATATTTCACGTAATTCGAAACCCGAGCCGTCCTTTCGGTAGCCGAAGTGAGTCGTGGAAGGATTCTCGCCGTGTTTACGACGCACGGGAGACCCTTGTCCCGTCTGGAGCCATCCATTTTGGCGTACCCGCTGCTCGCTGTATCGTTCTATCCAGATACTTCATATAGTATGCGTTCGTTCCGTCTGTCCAGCGGAGTGCTTGAGATAAGGTACGCGTTATAGTGCCATTACGTAAGCGGTTTTATTAAAGCTATTTATCTATATCAATTAATGCTTACATTAAAAATGAAGTTCTCCGTGTTAGTAAATATCATAAGTATATTTGCAAAGAGAAAATGGAGGATTAGTTATAACTAGCGGAAACCCGCAGCTTCGCCCGCGCTTAAAAAATACATGACATATTACATTTCGCAGAACATGCAACGTAAGCCCTCAAGGATGAATAATTTTCCTTGTTTTTTTTCACATTTTCCATTATTTCTTCGCTCCTAATAGTTGCAGCGTGATGTTATATAGCCTAAAGCCTTCCTCGATAATGGTAATTCCTGAGATTAGCGCGTTCAAACAAACAAACTCTTCAGCTTTATAATATTTGTATTTTTAGGACTGACTCACTGTGCGTTTTAATCGTTTCAAATCAAAAGAACTGATTTTAATTACAAGGAATGAAGTTTTACTTTTAGCTCACATCTTATAGTAATATTTAGACTTTATTTCATTATTATCCATCAATACTATCAAGTCATGAAAATTTGAAGTATTTTTTTTAAAGTCGGTTCACCAGCTTAAAAAAATATGATCGCGAGTTGATATTAAAATTTTGGAAATAGGTACATAAAGCACATTATTATTCCAAAGCTTTGTCGCTTGCTTCGGTTTGGTAAGGTGGCAAAGGTGGTTCCCCACAAGTAACGTTTACCCCCATTTGCCCCGACGGTGTACTTGAAACTAAGTGTAACGTACGGCCTTGTTGGATATTTTGGGAACTAAGTATGATGGCTTTATGCTTTGGACTACTCGCTCGCCTCTACCCTTGTAATACTTTCCTCGGTATATGCTTTATTTCAAGGACTTATGTATCAGCCGCTATATACCTATGTAAATTACATTTCCTTTTATGCTTCTATTTAACGTTATACGAGTACTGTTCATATTCTTGAAATATTTTCACCGTTTTTGTGTTAAATTGTTGAAAATCGTTTTATCTACTTTCCTAGAAATAACACCTAATCGTTAAAATATAACTACTTACACTCTCTAACAAACGCCACACGCATGCAAACACATGCATAAATTAATTAAGTTGGCATTAAGTGTGTCTTTAATATGCGGTGAAACTACAAGTATTGTCTATTGTAATTGCAGCTGACATTGTTTCCACAGCTTCTTAATTATATTTGACTTGCCTAATCTCGCGACTCTGTCCGCTTTTAACATGGTAATGTATCCTACACATTTTTTTTGTTTTTATAATATTGAAGTAGCAAACGAGCATGCAGTCCATCTGATGGTAAGTGGTCACTGCCACCCGTGGACATTTTTAACCAACTTCATATAGTATATCTGTGATTGACTTCAGATAAAACCTATGTTAGGTTTTATCTGAAGTCAATCACAGACGCGTTCATACCCTCGTGGACTATGATGGTCGCCTCATATAAAAATGTGCCGGCTACCACACGCTTCCATCGAAACGCAAGAACTGCTTCACGCTAGAAATAGGTGTGGCGGTGGTATTTCCCCGGTCGAACTACACTGTTTCTACCACTAATTTAGATCTTAAAGTGTGTACTAAATTTCAGTAAAATGCGATCTGTAGTTATTTGCCTGAACGAGTAACAAACACATACATCTTCACAAACTTTCACATTTACAATATTAACAGTCTTAACGACGACAACAACAACAACGACATAAGACCTTGAGTTTTTCTGTGAAAAAAAATCAGGTACATCATTTATAATATTAGTTGGGATAAGAAATAGGTTGTAATATAGGCAAACATAAAATGATCCTATTATTATCTTAATAAAAAAAGAATGAAAGAGGAAACACGTAAAACATAATATTTTATTTGATTAAGTGGACGTCACGTTTATCCGACACCGTTTCGAGATACACATAAGAACAATAAAATTAACGCTGTTTCCCAAACGCACGGTCGAAAAATATTCCAGATACAAAGATAGCAAGAGGGCCACGAAACATTGGATTCAAACGTTTAGGAACTAAAAGATTCAATTTTGAAACAAATTGAGTTACATTAGGAACAAATGTATTGGTTCATTAAGGCCATGAAATTGTAATAAGAATTTAGCGAAATTTCTTAAAATTTGTTCAAATACAAGATAGACTTAAGGTGGAACCCCTGTTCTATATAAAGTTAACAGATGTCCATGGGTGGGAGTGACCATTTACTATCAAGTGGGCTGCATGCTCGTTTGCTACTTCAACGGATAAATAAAAATATTTGTCAATTTTAGCTACAATTTGCAGAGAAATTTCGTGGCCTTATAAGATCGGGCAAATACGTTTGTTTATGACGTCCAACGCTGCCGCTTGGTTTACAATAGCGATTAAGGAATACACCGAGTGTTTCGTGGCCCTCAAAATAAAAGTAGTCGAGCGTTAGAACGGAAGATTGTTATAGATGTGATCGTTGATAGCGAAAAATATACGCTCTATTTATTGTTTTGTTCGTTCTTATTTGAATTGTATTTTTCAAGCAGTGATTACGATTGTATCCGGCTGGTACCGTTGTTGGCGGGGAATAGCAGTGATCTCACAGTTTGCGAGGGCATTTCGACAATTGTAATAATATACGCTATAAGGAAAACGTTGCGGTAAACTTACCTGTGTCCGAGTGTAAAAAAGGTGCGAAGTTTACAAATTCGCACATGCTCAACATAATGCACTGATTACGGCGTGACCTCTTGTTCGAAATAGACTAATCTTTATCATTGTATGGATATATATAAACAGGTGTTATATATGATACATTTGTCATATTTTAAGGAATGCACATAAAAATTTGCGCACTCTTGACCATCTTTTTATATGTTAAATAGCTGTTGCGCGTGACTTTGTTTGTGCAGACTATAATACAAATTAGTACAAATATTTTGAGCCGTTAGGTATGAAACGTCAAAAAACATTTTTAATAGATATCTAAATCATACAATGGACACATTGCATAAAGTTCAGGATTATAGCCGTAATTGTTTAAGGTCTGCGATGAGTGACTATTTCCCCGCGTCAATATTATAAGAATAGCTTATTTCCGCGTGTCCACCCGCTTCGGTCATGTTTATCACGGTAATCAGTTTACTATGTGATTATGCATGACATAAACTATCTTTGATCGAGCAGTAATAGTCTAATGGTTAAAACTTGCCCTCTCGATCGGGAGGTCCGAGGTTCAAACCCAGGCACGCACCACTGATTTATGTGCGTATTATACATTAATTATCACTGCTTTTCGGTGAAGGAAAACATCGTGAGGAAACCCGAGAGTTCTTTAAAAAAAAAAAAGTTCTCGGAGGTGTGTGAAGTCCACCAATACGCATTTGGCCAGCGCGGTGGACTATGGCCCAAACTCTCATTCCGAGAGAAGACCCGTGCCCAGCCACTGCTGGTCAACCCATTACTGTCCCACTGGACAGTAATGAGTTGACGACGAAACTATCTTTATGCCAAGTTTCACCGAAATATGACCAGTAGTGTTTGCGTGAAAAAGTATTAAATATACATCCTCACAAAATTTGGCCTCTACAATATTAGTAGGATTAATCATGTAAGACCGAAGAAAACAAAACCCACAGCGACCGTACGACCTCGGTGATTATACAACTCAATCCAACGGGTATCTCCGGTATAATTTTAGACCGATCCCCACCTCCACCCTCTTTACGCGGTTCGATTTGGGGGTCGTTACCGACGCGTCGCGTACCAATGTGCAATTTACGTACGTGTGGACAAACAACCGATTCGATTTACATGTGAACGTATTCAGTGTTACGCCTCATGGGAGCTAAATTACACTTAAACCGTTTCAACCTGATGTCGCTTGGTTTCGGAGTAATATGTACCACTAGGTTGTTCCCGGCTCGGTCCGCTCAGTCATGTTTCACAAGGTGAAAAGTAATCTAAATGTTAATTCTGGTCATAAAGTATTTGTATGGTAAATTTTATCAAAATCCAAACAGTAGTTTTTGCGTGAAAGAGTAACAATGATCCACCCATCGCAAACTTTCACAGACGCACGCCTTCTACACTCATAACCCCCACAGTAGGATTTTCTCCTGTGTCGTGGGTACCATGGACACACACAAAAGACTTATACACGAAAACCCAGACCCAGAACATGAATCTAAACTCATCATTTAGTTACCTGTCTGGCCGGGAATCGAACCCAGGACCCATTGCGCGTCAGACTGGTATGGTAACTGCTCCGCCACGCGGGTTGCCAAAATAACTTTCGCCTAAATAATATTAGTAAAACTGAAAAAAATTTTTGTTCCAATATGACCACTTTTACATGAGGCGACCATCATAGTTCTCGGGAGTAGCAACGCATCTGTGTTTGACTTCAGATAGAACCCATGTTCTGTTTGAAGTTGATTTCAGATGTCCATGAGCGGCAGTGACCATTTACCATCAGGTGGACTGCATGCTCGTTTGCTACTTCAATCAAATTAAAAAAAATTACCAATCTTGGATTCGACCATCTCAGGACCAGAGAAGAACTATTTTCACCGACTCCAAAATTGAGGAGGTTCTATGTTTGCTTGTATATATTTTTTTGTCCGTCTACTATTCGTAGTGTATTGCTAATCAACCAAATCAAACATTTTTATATATAGGTACATAATATATTAATTTCTTTACACGGAATTGAACTTATCTATCCAAGGATCAAGATTTATATAGCCTCGTTTCATATATTCGGGTCTGAAGTGTGAAGGGCCACAGGCAATATAAATTACAGGCAAAATTATCTACTTCGAAGATTTAAGCCTCTGTCGAGACGTGGGTGTGTCAACCTACGGATATCTGGTGGTGTGATCGATATCCTCTGTATATTATTCTGTGTTCGAAACGTGTGGACGTAATCCATTGTTGGAAGTAATTTGTCTAGTCTGGATTGATTATAAATCTCGGTTCGAATAACAGACAGGTCTCTCTGTTGCGTTCGATACAAAGTCCTATAAGAAATTTAGATATTGTATAGAACTAACTCTTTTTTAATGTCCCTTATTGTTTATCTCTTTATTATCATTCATTTTTGAAGTGAAACTTCTTTAGGCGCATGAGGGTAAAATTTTTACAGATGAAACGTCACGCCGGTATGCAACGGAAGTGTCGGAAAAGAGAGAGAGAGTGATCGAGACCGATTGAGAGAGAGTAAGACAGGGCGAACGTAGCATGAGCAACTAGCCGTGGAGTGAGAGTAGGGAGCAAGCGAGTAAGAAAGATTGAGAGAAAAAGTGAGACAGAGCGAACGTCGTATCACGCATAGTGCTATGGAGTGTGAGGTGGGAGAGAGCTATAGTGAGAAAGATTGAACAAGAGAGAGAGAGAATACGGGATATCGAGAAAGAATACACGCCCTATTGGTTGTGTATTCGTTTACTAGTTAATTATTAGAACTTTAGATGGCATTTCTGTCGCATAGCGTAATATTTTTATTTTAATGACAATTAAATTCCTAACCTATCTTCCTTTTTCCCTTCCTCTTAATCTTGGAAATTTAAAGTTTTAGATTTGTATAAATATAAACAAGATTTATAAATTAGTTCGCCAAAAAAGTTTCACTTCTGACATGTGTACTTTATACGCACGCATGTTTTTTTTTTATTATAATTTCCAGCAGTCTTGTACGTATCTAAGAAACACCGTCATTAAGCAACTGGGTCGAAATGTCGATAAAAAAGATATTTACAAAGTTATCGAGCGAGTATGCTTACACCAAGGATGTAACACCACTACACCTATTTTTTCCGTAAAGTTCTTGCCTTTTGGTGGAAGGATGTGACTATCGGCCTACTTTCATTTGAGGCAACCATCATAATCCTTGGGATGAGCGACTTTTATGATTCAAAATTCAAAATTCTTTATTCATCTCAAAGTTACAATATAAACAAGTCGCAAGCGCACCCATACTGGGCGGAAAAACTGTGTTACAGGGTACCCCGCTCATCCACCAGGGTAAATAACAATTGAAATGAATGAAGTACATAATTATATCCCCTGTGATTATATATAGTATGATTGGCCCCTGTTCTATGTCTACGGGAGGCAGTGACTACTGACCAGTGGTGGACAGTACCTATGCTTCTTTGCTATTTCAATGGCACATATAAAAAAAAAGAACGTTTGTCATTAACGTCACATAATGAAGCATAATCAATAATTACTACATTACTTGAAGGATATATTGTACTTAATTATAATCCCATTAGTAGTAGCTTGGTAATACGAGTTTATGATATCGTCTTACTGGTATACACTTCAATTACAATACATTACAGAAATAGTATCCAATTAACTAATGCGATGGAAAGGAAAACGCTACGACTCTTGACATTTAATTTCATGGAAGCTTTTCCCCGGCTCGGTGCGTGGGATTGCTTTTCCTGAGTGAAAATAAACTATTTTTATTGATTCCTTTCTGTCCAGACATGAGCCATTATAACTTAAGAGAGTGACGCAAATGGAACCCATCTCAGGTTGAATACCTGTCTGTTTTTATAAAATAAGAATAGAAAACGAAAGTGATGATATTTTTTTATCAGACTGAAGTAGCATACGAGCATGCAGTCCACCTGATGTTAAGTGGTCACTGCCGCTCAAGGACATCTGTAATCAACTACGTACACAACATGGGTTCTCTTTAAAGTCAATCACAGATGCGTTGCTACTCCCGAGGACTATGATGGTCGCCTCATGTGAAAGTTAAAATACATCTGATACTAATTAACCACTGTCCCCTATGGACATTTAAGACCCATTTTATTATTAGAGTTCTATTTGCAATGTTTCATTAATGCTACTGCTGAAGACTGAACTGGAATATCTAGAAATCTATATATTAATACATGAAGCAAAAACGTGTGATCCATTTTTAAGATGCTTGCCGCAGACGGTGGAGTATGAAATTACGCACGGTTATAGTTGAAATAGGGAAGGACTGCGCGATGCTGATATTTTTTTCAAATAATGTTATACATTATTTGAAAAAAAAAAAACGTAAATAAAGTCAACTAAAATTAAAAACTAAAAACCTTTTTTTTTCTTATAATGCATAAAACATGCATAAAATTACCTAAAAACACATTACGCACACTACCATGGATTTAAGATAAACACATTAAATACGAAATAAAACATTCATCGTCACTATGGAAACACATAATAACCAAAAATGACAGATATCTCAGTCAAAATACCCGTTATGTCTTTTCAATATAGCTTAGTCAATTAAAACTCTTTTAAATTTTCGGGTGTAAACTCGATTTGGGTAACTTTGAACATTTTTTACAATATTTGTGATATTATAATCTGTTTTATATTTATTGCACCTTGTTTTTGTTAAATGAATAGTGTCCTTTTTAGCTGGTTTATTAATCTAACACAATAAATTTACGGAGAAAACAATTAAACTATCCACAATTACCCCTAAAACTCAAATTCAAAGTTATCCTTAGTTTTGGGTAACTTTGAATATAATTTTTTGAGGATATAAAATCCGTCATTAATCGAATATTTTAAGGTCTGAGTAAAATTAATTAACATATTTTTGTTAATTAAAACCAAATCTATAAAAAATAAATTTATTTTGATATATAAATACAATAGACAACTTGGTCTTGCCATATGAATCAAGGTCGATCAATTAGGTGGTAAAATAAGATACTAGTTTTTTTTTGATTATTTATTCCATCCATCCATAGGATGGACAGAACATCGGGTACCTTTGGAAGGTTTCCCCCTCGAAAACAAAAAAAAATGGCGCCACTCCAACCGGTCCTGTGTCCTCTGAATCCAACGGTTTCCCGCTGTCTTCTTCAGGTCACCGGTCCATCTGGTAGGGGGGCGACCGGTACTCCTTTTGCCTAAACATGGTCGCCACTCGAGGACCTTTCTTCCCCATCGGTTATCGGTCCTACGAGCGATGTGGCGGCCCATTGCCACTTCAGCCTGTTAATTTTGAGAGCTATGTCGGTAAACTTCGTTCGTCTACGGATTTCATCGTTGCGAATCATGTCTCGTAGCGAAATTCCGAGCATAACCCTCTCCATAGCACGCTGAGCGACCCTGAGCCTCCGAAAAAAATATTTTTTTTATGATACAGGTAACTTTGAACCGTTCAAAGTTACCCATATAACATCCAATTTCGACGTCGTCAAAAGTTTAACAGTTTTACGCAATATTCAACATGGGATACGGATAGTACAGTTTCAAAATAATAATATACAATATACATTTTAAAGATAAACACCAAAACACACCTGTTTACGGTAAGTTTTATATTATAATTGCTATTTCAAAATGAAGCATTAAACACTTGCAACAACTTCACTACGGAAAAGGCGGTATTTTTTAAAATTATGACATTGACAGGTACCTTTTTTTACTTTCATTGCTATTACAACATTTTGGTAAACCATTTTACGCAGGTACGATATTGAAACAACAAGAAGTTTCCATGTAATAAATTAATATATTTTTTTCACAACTTTGTTCAAAGTTACACCGCAGTTCAATGTTACCCAAATTGATGTTATTTAAAATAATTTTGAAATTTTATTTAATTTGAGAAATAATTTGGACAATATAAAATTTTGTTTTTGAGTTGAAATAAGGTCTAATTTCGATCGTTACGACGAGTGACTAGTATCTAGAAATGTTGGAACTAAAATGACAGTACTACACTGCATCTTTAAAGCAGAAATAAGGTTAATGGTGATACCGTTGCCTGTAAATTTAAAAGAGTTTTACTATACCTTAAAGTTGTGTTGTGACTTTCAGTCGGATCTATTTTGCAGCATATTTCTTTAATGCTTTAACCTATTACTAGTAATGCGTTAAGAATTTCTCCTAAAGTATTATGATAGGTAACGCATGATTCATTTTCAAGTTTGCGAATTAAATTTATCAAAAGCCGAAAAAATCCACTAGCATTTCTCTCCCAATGGATGGTCTTCAGCGTTCTGATTTTCGGAAATTATTTGCAATTATCTAGCGTTACAGAGACGCTTGCCTCATAAAATACACTCTTCAGTGCCGGTATATTAAATGGCAGTTCATTTTAAATTGAAACGCTTCGCTGTATGTTTATCGTCAATATTGTGAACACTGGAATTATTCGTCCGAATTGATGAATACGTCCGGGGTGCTTATCAACTCGTCCAATACGGGAGCAGTCGATTGGATCGTTATTAAAAACCGCTCGTCCAGTATAACATGGGTATGTATGGAGTTTTCGAAACCAATTCGATGTAAATTTACTTTAATTTAATCTGATATTCCACACTATTTGTTCCACTTTTGTGTGAAGCGATGAATTGGACCGTTAAATTATGTTAGCTTAAGGTACTTTGCACTCTTAATATGGAATCAAAGGTAAATAAAATAAAACAAGCAAACTCATAATGTCCTCTTATTACCAATGATTGTATCAAATGAATTTGAAGCCTTATTTTAATAGGTTCTTCCAGACCCGTCGTTAGCTTTCTGTCGTATTTTTTCTTTCCCTTTTTTCAAAAAGCTTTGCGCAGTCCTACGAATTCACGCCACAACATGCGTCAGACTTGACGTGTTTCTGAAACAGTCACTTCGCTTGCGTAGTTTCAGTTTCTGGTAATTTCACTTTTTTTTTATATGGCTGAAGCAGCAAACGAGCATGCAGTCCACCTGATTGTAAGTGGTCACTGTCGCCCATAAACATCTGTAATCAACTACATACAGAACAAGTGTTCCATCTGAAGTCAATCACAGATACGTAGCTACTTCCGAGGACTATGATGGTCACCTCATGTGAAAGTGTGCCGGCAACCACACCCTTCCATCGAAACGCAAGAAATGCTGCACGCTAGAAATAAGTGTGGCGGTGGTACTTCCCCGGTCAAACTACACTGTTTCTACCACCTTGAAGAACTGGAAACTTTTGCAACTGTTTTGAAAATCTTTTGTTGTGTTCTTTCGGCTTCTGCTATTGTTACCCGGCGAAACTTGGCTTGTTTACTTCGACTCTGAATGTAGTACGCTCGCCCCCAGTTGCCACCCTTCGGGTACGGTTGTGGGAACAATGAGGTTTATTTACGTTTCAATTTCGTATTTAACGCGTTGCGCGACTCATTTGAGAGTTTATTAATTAACGTTACTATAACTTCTTAAAGGATGAGTTTGCGTTTTGTTCAATCGTAACGATGCCTTGTTGCTATGATATATTTGGTTACGTAACTCAATTTGTCGACCTTTTTGTGTTATAGGCGATCCGCGTGTCGAGGTGGTGGTGGCCTAATAAGTCTATATACAGATTTACATATTGGCTATGTAATTCTGTATGTAGGCTTATTAGGGCTAGTATATTATGTCTTCGTCCAGATAGATCTGAATTATGAATTAAGACTGTGTCCTTCTAGGTAAACCAAAACCTACATAGCTTTTGGTTTACCTAGAATTCATTGTGTGGATCAATGAGATCGTACTTTATCTACCATACTATTCAAGTAATTTTAGTGTACCTACGGCTAATAGTTTAGAATACGTCATTTTCAATGTAAAAAATTAATCTTTAATTTTTTATTGAATCCTTTATAGTTTTCACCTCGCCCGTGAATAAATCGGCACACTTTTATATGAGGCGACCATCATTGTCCTCGGGAGTAGCAACGCATCTGTGATTTACTTCAGATCTGAAGTCTGAACCCATGCTCTATTTGAAGTTGCTTACAGGTGTCTGACTGCATGCTCGTTTGCTACTTCAATTAGATAAAAAAAACATGCGTGCGTACAAAGTACACATGTCAGAAGTGAAACTTCTTTGGCGAACTAATTTATAAATCTTGTTTATATTTATACAAATCTAAAACTTTAAATTTCCAAGATTAAGAGGAAGGGAAAAAGGCGTGATACGACGTTCGCTCTGTCTCACTTTTTCTCTCAATCTTTCTCACTCGCTTGCTCCCTACTCTCACTCCACGGCTAGTTGCTCATGCTACGATCGCTCTGTCTTACTCTCTCTCAATCGGTCTCGATCACTCTCTCTCTCTTTTCCGACACTTCCGTTGCATACCGGCGTGACGTTTCATCTGTAAAAATTTTACCCTCATGCGCCTAAAGAAGTTTCACTTCAAAAAAGTTAACCTTTCAGATGTCTGTCGAGCCGTGTATCGTAGAACTCTGCGTGTCAGATCGGTATGATGACCGCTCCGTTACGCGTTTCAAATAATCGGTTAATCTTATAATATCTGCGAACTAATTGATAAAACGCGCGGCGTGAAACATTAATTTTTAAAGGCAATGACGAGCAACATTAACGCTCGCTAAACATAGCTTTCCTCGCTATGCGTAATGAGCGCTTTGCATATGCATGACAATTTTACGGTCTTCATCTATGCATTTATTATAGCATTAGCTGAGCCCCGCGGGTTTAGCTGTCTTTAAAACATGTAATATGACTTTCGAATTATAATATTTTTTCATGAAGTTGACGGATTTTTGTAAAGTAAAAACTTATCTTATGATGGATATGGAAATATTAAGATGAAAGGATCTTATTGCTCGCCCATTTACATATAGCTGACCATCTTAGTCCTCAGCAATAGCAACACATCTTTACATAGAACCTCTGCTCTGTATAAAGTTGGTTTACACATGTCCATGGGCGACTGTGACTGCCAATCGTCAGATGGGTTTTAGGTCTATATAATAAAAAAACTTGATAATACTAACGTGGAAGACGTAAAAGTAAAAAAAATCCATGACAAATTTTATCAAAACAAATGAAAAAAAACCGGTTGAATTTTTTTCACATACTTATAGAAAACTTGTCAATCCAATTTCACCCGAGAACTTTCAGAAAGGGCGTTTAAATTTTCAGCTTTCATTTCGCGAACAGGAACCTCGTTAATAAATCAGCGCCGTTCATCAGCGAAGATCAAACGCGGCAAGGTGGTGTGGGGTATGTGCTCTACATTCCTACGAATGTGTTTCTGTGTGTACCGACGTGTGTTTGTTTGTGGGTGTGTGTGCTGTGCCGCGAATTAACTCAGGATTTAGGCGGAAAAGAAGATTTTTAAAACCATCTATACATAAGCAGGAATACGTAGATACAGAGAATGTAACTTAGTATGTAACATATTTATCTATATATTTCCATAGGTATAATTTATTTATACATTATTATTCACAAAAACACACATACGTTAGTGATGTGGCAACTATATATAAAATAAATAAAATATAAAATGTAATAATTGGCTGTATATTTAGTTACAGACCCGTTATTGCTTTTAAATGCAGCTTAGTCAATTAAACCTCTTTTTAGCTTTCGGGTGTATTTAAAATAACTCGAATATGTATACAATTGAACTGAATTTGAGAAATATTCGTGATACTTTGGACAATATGAAGTTTAGTTTTTTAATTTAAATTACGGTCAAGATAGACGGTTTAGATAGTTTGTACCGTAAGGCTACAGTTCCGTATGCATCCTAAAATATATATAAAATCGTACGTTCGTTCAGTTCTATGTTCATTCGATAAGCTTAGAAGACTTGAGCCAAGTAATTTTCGTTGACAGTAAAGTAGGTACACTATTTTGTGCCTCATTTATCAAATAAACTAGTGAATTTACGGTTCGGCGATAGCACAGCTCAAGCTGCTTGGAGCTGATACCGCCAAAGTGGTCGTTTGGAGTTTACTATCAAGAGACCATAAGTATAAAAGTCAGAAATATTATTTTTAGAATAAGTAGCCGTCAAGGGACTAGTCTTATTAATATTTATTAAACCCTTATTTAAAAGAAATACTTTGTCCACACCTTTTATAACTATGTAGCACACAGCGTCAAATGACAATTGCGTTTATGAGCTAGAAGTATTTGGTGTCATTGAAGTGAACCAATAAGGTTTCTACTACCTTTTATTATGGCTATTTAGTAAATTTATGTATTATGTAAAAGTTGAGATGAGTTGAACAAGTTTCTGGTGACCGAAAAATTTAGACTAGCGGCCCTGAGGACCTCAACCCGATGCCGTGGTTTGCACCAATATCGACACAACCATACATAATGTTAATAGCATTTCCATGCATCTGATCGTGAGCGGTCACCATGGACTTCTGTAAGTCTACATCTGTAGGTAACTTCACGTAGAACAAGAGTTTCATTTGCAGTCAATCACAGATGAAATGTTATTCTCGAGAATTGATTAAGGTAGCCTCTCAAGAAAATGAGACGACAAAGACAAATTTTCACCGAAACACAAGAATTCCTTCACGTTAAAACATGGGTGTAGCGGTGATACCTTCCCGGTCGAATAACAACAATTGTACCTTGTACGTAATCGAAGGAAAAATGACAAATAGAGATGACCTCTCAGTATTGAGAAAGACGAAACTGTTACTACGTTTCCTCCTTACTCCTACCTCTTCCTCCCAAGGAGTACGGCTAAATGTAATCCAACGTAGGGAAGTTGCACCGCGGCCGCGTCGCCTGGCGCCCGTAACTCAATCGATGGCCAATCTCGCGCCGGAACCGCGTAATTACTGCCGCTCGGGCGTTGCGACGCTTGTGATGGAAAACGTTCTGATCGGTTTACCGGTGCGCTTGGGGAAATTATTTATACAAAAACATTGAAGAACCTCCAGAGTCCACCTACAAAGGATTCTTTATTTTAGAATGTAATTTTTTGGAGATGGCGCTGAACATGATTCGCTTCTACCAAACTACTCGTAAATATGTAAACCGTACCTTACAAAATATCACACTTTGTAACTAACAAACGACGTAACCTCCCTTGCTTCGTTTCCTCCTTACTCCCAGGTCCTCCTTAGGAGTACGAGTAAATGTAATCCCACGAAGCAAAGTTGCACCGCGGCAGCGGCACTTGGCGCCCGTAACTCAATCGATGGCCAATCTCGCTCCGGAACCGCGTAATTACTGCCGCTCGGGCGACACGACGCTCGTGATGGAAAACGTTCTGATCGGTTTACCGGTGCGCTTTGGGATATTATTTATCCGTAGATAATGGAAATTTAATGTTTCGTGTGTTTTTGACGTGTCGTGTCTACAAAAAGAATAGTTGAGACTAAGAATAAGTGATAGAAATTTCAATTTTAGTTATAATCGCATCAAACTAAGTTTACTGAATTTTTTTTCAAGTATTAAAATGTCTTCGTTAGTAACGTAGCCATAATATCTTGTCAAATCGTGGTCTTAGAATAGAAAATCAAACCAATGTATAGAACAGTTATGCCCACTGAGAAACAAGTATCAAAATACAAATTACTTGTAAATCTATCTAATATATAAAATTCTCGTGTAACAGTTGTTGTTGCCATACTCCTCCAAAACGGCTTGGCCGATTCTCATGAAATTTTGTGAGCATATTAAGTACGTCTGAGAATCGGCAAACATCTATTTTTCATACCCCTTAGTGATAAGGGTTGTCCACCCTTAACTTTGTTTTTTTATATGGCAAAACAACGTTTGTCGGGTCTGCTAGTAAATTTATAATTATCTTAACCATAGCTCTAATCTTTGCTGCGCAAGTTTGTCCTACGATCGAGATTATTTTCCACGTCTAGAAATTTCTGGAACGTCGCTCAGTGAAGCAGCTATTCCCGCTATTCCCGCTATTCCCCACGCACAACCTGCGCAATAATCCAGGCCGTATAAACTGTGTAAAGGGCTCCGAGGACGGAATTACACGGTGCCCGTTGATCATTTTGCCGGCAAACGATGTTAAGTAGCAATCTCGCTCGGCGCTCGTGTAAATCTACTTTCCTAAAGGATATTATTACGATTTAATATTTACCGAGCGAAATCTGTAACGCGTTGCCGACTTTTTTATAACGTTTCACTCGGATAAGCTGAAGCGACCCGATTCGGGTACTTTAACGTTATATTTATCTTTTTAACTATTCTAGCTGTATTTTTGTGACAAAACTATAGAAATAAAAAATTTTGAAGAGAAAATTAAATATGCCTTTTTTCCATTACTTTAATTCCTAGTTTAGCTTATGGTAAGTTCGATCGAAACACGAACACAGCCGTCCAAAACCTAGAACAGATAACTAAATACATCACTTATACGTCAGCCGACATGATAAAAGTAAAAAGAAGAAATAAGAAAATGAAATGAAATGTCTTTATTTTGAATAGGCCTACGGAGGCACTTACAAATTGTCAGTTACATATATATATATTTTTACACTACGAGCAGATGGAACAAATTACGCAAGGTTCCATTGCTAATTTCATTGATGCCGTGACTTTTTGTGATGCATCTCGTAGCTTTCCAAGACGCGACATCGCCATAAGCCAGGATCCGAGGCCGTATCGTGTATATTTTAGTTCTTATCCAAAGGCAAGATAGTAAAACGATTATTATGTTTCGACAGGTCGTTTCACCTATTTTTATCGTGAAGCAGTTTTAAAGCTTTGGTTCAAGGGTGTGGTTGTAGGCTCTTTTTATGAGGCAAAGATCTAATTATCCTAGAGTGACAACGCACCTGTGATCGATCTCAGATAGAACCGTCGTTGTTGAACCCTTGTGGGCGGCAGAGACTTTTTACCACGTTTTTTACTTCAATCAAATCAAAAAAATGATATCGTGTTAAATTCACTCGGCACGTGTTGATCAATTTGCGGGCAAACGACGTTAGTACGTAATCTCGGCGATCCGGCGAAATCTCGCCGCCATTACGTTTTAATATTTACCGAACGGCAACATCTGTGATGCGTGGATATTTCACGCTCAATGTACGAATATCCCTCGTGCCTACATTTATCCTTATTGCTCGATGGGGGAGTCGGCGTGATCGTATTATGGGTAAGTATTAATGTATGTTTGTAATTTTGATCTTTTAGTTTACTTTCCAGTAAATGCGTTGGATGTAAAGCATTTAATAGGATATTTTTACCAATGTGTAATCAATTGCAAGAATTTATTCTGAAAGCAATTGATGTTTAAATCAAAATATGAGAAAAATATGAGTTTATACCTTTTTTTTTGTTTTTGAGGGGGAAACCTTCAAAAAGTACCCGAATTCATGTAAAAATCTTTTGTTCCTGTATGTTACATAAGTCGTCGTCGTCAACCCATTATTGTGCCACTGCTGGGCACGGGTCTTCTCTCGGAATGAGAGAGTTATAGGCCATACATAGTCCACCGCGCTGGCCAAGTGCGAATTGGTGGACTATATAAGTACTGATTGTTAATAACAGCATTATCGTGTAATTAATTATGAAACTCGTTATCGCGTCATAATCGCGTTTGATTTGTTACATAAAAATATTTGTATAGGTGTAAGTTGTTTTTATGAAGATCGTAACGTAGAACGTCATCTATAGTACATATGTATTTGTATATTTGACTCACTCACACTTTATAGAGAAACAAGATAAAAAAGGAACCTCCTCTTTTTTACTTAAATTTAAATTAAATAGGCTTTGGATTACAAGTGATACATATAATAAAAGGAACGGACTGCGTGTCTAAATCTCGTATATTTGCTGAAGAACATTTTGTGGAATATGTAGATATGATAATTTCTACAATTATGACAGATACGAATAGAAATTTATATGTCATTGAAAATTATAATATGCCATTATTTCATTAAAATCTATCTACTCCATCAAAGGAAATTAGAATTTAGAGTTAAAAAAAACTCTCTTTCTACACTCATAGCCCCACAGTAGGATTTTCTCCTGTGTCGTGGGTACCATGGACACACACAAGACGAACACACCAACACCCAGACCCAGAACATGAATCTAAAGTCATCATTCAGATACCTTTCTGGCCGGAAATCGAACCCGGGACCCATTGCCCGTCAGACCGGCATGGCAAACGCTCCGCCACGCGGGTCGTCAATATTGCAGAGTTATAGCACAAGAGTTGTATTACATGTAATTATGAGTTATATTATATTTTTAAAAGCGAGTGAATCCGCAGAGCACAGCTTGTCTTAATTTGTTTTAGTCTTTCATTATGTAGTCTCGTAAAGACTACACAATGAAAGTGAACAGTCAGTTCAAATTAAAATCTAAGAGTAGCCAGGTCAACGTGCATACGGTACAAAGTATTTGGCGCATTTCGAAAGCGCATCGCCGTTTGCCAGAGTTTGATGCGCGTTGCCAATCTAACGATGCGCGCTCGTCTGGACGAGAATAAACAACATAGTTATAAACTATATACTAGTGATGTAATGAATATTCGTATGTCTTTAGATATTCGCATCCGCAAGAATTGGTGCGAATGTTTTGCGAATATAGAATTGTATTTTTTCGCAAAACAAGTTCGCCAAATCTATCCAAATGGAACTCGAACTGCAAATATGTCGATTTAAGAAAACGTCGCCAAATTTACATCCTCCGGTATCCTATACCAAGAACTAAAAAAAACAAGATTCGCATTCGCAAATGTTTTAATGTTTTTATGTTTGACGACCCGCGTGGCGGAGCGGTTACCATACCGGTCTGACGCGCAATGGGTCCCGGGTTCGATTCCCGGCCAGACAGGTATCTTAATGATGACTTTAGATTCATGTTCTGGGTCTGGGTGTTTGTGTATTCGTCTTGTTCTTACTTGTAATACTAGTGTGGGGCTATGCGTGTAGAAAGAGTGTTTAGAAAGCGTGTTCTTATACTTAAACCCAACGATAAGGCAGACTGGCTACCTAATGGAAAGTAGTCACCGTCGCCTATGGCCATTTGCAACACCAGAGGAGTCGCCAGTGCATCGGCGGCTTTGAAGGAGAGCTCTTTTAGCACCTTTTTTGAAGAGCCCCATGTCATAACGCCCCGGGAATACCTCAGGGGGAAGTTCGTTCCACATCTTGCACGTCCGTAGCAAAAACGACCGTGCATTTATATGGAATATTCGCATTGTGGTTGCCGGCACACTTTCACATGAGGCGACCACCATAGTCCTCGGTAGTAGCAACGCATCTGTGATTGACTTCAGTTGGAACCCATGTTCTGTATGAAGTTAGTTATAGATGTCCATGGGCGGCAGTCACCACTTACTGTTAGGTGGACCGCAAGCTCATTTGCTATCATTCAGATAAAAAAAACACGAATGTCAAATAATACCATTCGTTACATCACTACTATATGCTGTAACACATATGTACATACATACATGCATGTACATACTTACGTAAACATAGGCGATGTTTGATAGCCAATTGTCTGATTTATTAGCTGTGTGTAGTAGATTTCACAGTTCTAATTTAACACGTCGAAGTCAAACGCCATAGATAAACAAAAGCTACTGATATAGCTTTTAATATTCGCTAGCTGTAATGGCAATGGAGCGATCAGAACAAATTACGACAATAGACAGGGACAGTCCAATCCTAGATGAAACGCCTAGATACAAATTCTTCTTTCCTTTTACTTATTTTTTTTTTTTTTTTACTTTTACCTTACTTTATTTATTAACTATTAAGTTTATATCGCTGAATAAAACTAGTTTTTAAATGTCCATTCTTCCTGCATTTTTTCAAAAGAAAAATGTGCTTTAAATTTAAAACTTTCAAGAACATTTACAGTGGGATTTTAAAATCCTTGGGTGCATACTTTATCAGCGTACTAACCGTTGGGGGTTATTTATTGCCTAAGCGTTAAGGAAATGGAGCTTTGGCCTCTAATTTAGAGGTCTTAAATTTTACCTACTTGGCTTATTTATACGAGTATCCTGTTTGCTACCGAAATATATAAATAAATACCAATGCTTAACCGGTGATAAATATTAATGATAGAAGTTGTTTAATTTAGTTGTTTAATTACTGATGAACATATTTAAATCAATAATCTCCTCATTAGCAATCAGTTTTCAACATGCATGGATGCATGTAAAAGAAAACACCGATATTAACTCATACTTATGTTCTTCGATCGATGTAGTTCTTAAGAAATATTTTTGTATCTATACAAAAAGCGCATTGGCTTTTCCAATACATAATATTAAAAACGTGGAAGGTTTTTCAGGCTGTATGTGTGTTTGTTACTCTTTCACGCAAAAACTATTGGTCGGATTTCGAAAATTAGATCCACATATCCATATGGTAATCCAGATCATATAGAGATAGTGCATGATATTGAATAACATATGGGATACTTATTACTGTGGTAATTCTGACTGAAGCAGACGGAGCCACTGGAATAAGCCAGTAATACATACTTTTTAGAGCAGTGATAGCCTAATGGTTGAAACTTGCCCTCTCAATCGGGAGGTCCGAGGTTCAAACCCAGGTACGCACCACTGATTTATGTGCGTATTAGAAATTAATAAAGTAAAGAAAACATCGTGAGGAAACCTACACACCTGAGAGTTCTTTAAAAAAAGTTCTCGGGGGTGTGCCAAGTCCACCAATTCGTACTTGGCGCGCGGTGAACTATTGCCTAAAACTCTCATTTCCGTGCCCAGCAGTGGGACAATAATAATAATAATAATAATTTATTTCAGATAAAGATCCATAATTCATACGTTACAAATATTGTTAGTTGAATGTTAGTAACAATGTATGGCCTAAGAACTATGTTAGTATTGTTACTAATATACATTTTGCTAATTAAAAAACGTTATGTCGCCAACCCTAGGGCGATTTCCACCCAGCGCCTTTGAATGGGACAGTCAGGCCAAGCAGCAATCATCCTCAGGATGCCGTTGCCACTACTTCGCAGCAATAGAGAAGCTGCTTTTTTGCACATGATGGCTTGGAACCCATCGCAACGTAATGACCCCCAACGTACATTTTACGTTGATTTTCCAGTATGAAGTTATTTATCACCAAGTCTTCAATCGGTAACCTCAACCCCAATTCGTTTCGCTATCGATCTCCCATGGAATTTGCCGCTGTCGGCCCATTGTGCCGAGGTTAATCGACCCATTGACGTCTTATAGCGAATGTTCGGTGGATTTACTCTTTGACACTATACCGCCAATGCGAATATGAGTGGAATCTTAGTTATTTCTAACCTCTAGAGATACTCTCAATCCCTAAAAAAAGGTATTTGTTTATCATTTTAGACTAATACACAGTTTGGCCGTGACCACGATCCATGCAACTGGGTCGAAATATCGGCAAAAAGAATTCTATAAGAATTCATATACCGCATATCGTGAGTACCCGTTAAGTATTATAAGTTATTTGATTAGTCTAAGGAAATCTTCAATTGAGACACAGATTTATGACAATTCCATGTAGAAGTTCACGGACCAGTCCAAAAATGTGAAGTAAATGTAAGAATCGTGAAAACTCGCGCTTCTGAAAAGTTTAAAGCTTCCAGCGTCTCAAGTTCCCGGAATAACTATTCGAAACTGCACCTTGAGGATCCTCTAACTAAATAACTCCCAAGGAGTCTCCATTAGGTGACGCGCAGAATATATCTATATGTTCTTTAGTTACAACAATTATTATTTTAAAATCCAAGGTGGTAGAACCAGTGTAGTGCGACCGGGGAAGTACCACCGCCACACCTATTTCTAGCCTGAAGCATTTATTGCGTTTCGATAGAAGGGTATGGTTGCCGGCACACTTTCACATGAGTCAACCATCATAGACCTCGGGAGTAACAACGCATCTTTGATTGACTTCAGATGGAACCCATGTTCTGTACGTAATTGATTACAGATGACCATGGGCGGCAGCCGCGGCAGCGGCCACTTACCATCAGGTGGACTGCATGCTCGTTCGCTACTTTAGTCAGATAAAAAAAAATCCAGCTAACTATAAAAAGATCTACATTTCGGTAGATACATTCTCGTTGCGGAGGACATTTATTTCGATTCACGCAGCCCCATTATCCGGAGCAATTTGCTCTCCAATCTACACGTGTCCCAAACCCCATCAGACTGCAGACGCTTTTTATGGCATCGCAATCAACAACCCCCCAACCCCTGTTCATTTCGCATCGATCTCATCCGGAATCTGCCGCTTGCCGGATTATTGCGTAGCGGTGGGTACCGCCGACGTTTCATACATACATTTTGCTTTTATCTGTTATACTCGTACATGGTAGGTAGTTTTGTATGAAATGGCAAATGAGTATGTAGTCCACCAGATGATAAGTGTCCACTGTTGATCATGCATATCTGTAGTACGTACTTTCAGAAGGTATTGGTGAATATCTATATCATATTTGTTTACATATAGATTTTTTTATAACCATGGTAAGCAAGCAGTGCTACCAATGGACGATTGTAACCAATTTCTTTAATTCCAATGCTGCATACGTTGTTATTCCTGGGGATAAAAGATTATCTCTTCATATGCATGGTACTTTTAAAGTGGATAGTATTTTTTTCGTACATAATAATAAAGCAGACGGGCAGCCTGATGGAAGGTAGACACCGTCATGTATGGTCATTTGCAATACCAGAAGAGTCACAAAGGCATCACCGGCATTGAATGAGAGCTCTTTTTGCACCTCCCTTGAAGAGCCTCATTCAGGAGAAAGTTCGTAAGTTAGTAGGTATGTGTTTCAGAATAATACTAGAACTGGTGGTTCTTACACTGTGCCTGGTGTATGTTCGCTTCGTATCGACCTCCCCTGGAAAGTGCCGTCCGCACGCTTATTGCGTCGCAGCGATGCGAACCCCTGACTTTCATAATGTCCTATAAGTGGGCTGAAATTTGTCTATAGGTGTTTTTGTTCGCGGTCGCGGTTATTGATTGAGAATATTAATGTTTCTGATGGCTGGTGCTGTAGATCTTGTACATGTTGCTTTTAGCTTTGAGAGTAAGATGAAACACTAGTCTTCGGGAGTACCTAGTAACGCATCTGTTATTGACTTCATATTGAACCTATGTTTTATATGAAGTTGATTACATATGCCCATGGGCGGCAGTGACCACTTACCATCATGTGGACTACATGCTCATTTGCTGCTTCAGTCAGATAAAAAAAAATATTCTATGATTAAAGACATGTGTTAATTTACTTTTTACCACCTCCAGAAGGCGGGTAATGTTTTACTGAATATAGTTTACATATACTTATGGGCTATAAATATCGTTTTAATCTTTTAAGTTAAAAGATTTTAAGTTTTAGTCGATTTTAACCATTTATTTTTGCAAATATAAGCGATGTACAGCATTAAATATATCGAAATCACCAACAATATCGAAAATATCTAAAGTGCTAAAGATAAAACTCAAGTTTCACTACTCGTGCACCGTAGGAGACGTTTGATCTTAATGTGGGCGACCTTTTAGGTAATTGGAAAGGAAACTCGACGTCTGTAGAGGTAAATAGACGGTTTTATTGAGGGGAGGGACCGTTTGGAGTCGGTGTCGTGACACCCGGGTCGGTAGTGGTGCCGTCACCTCAGTATCGTGGCTACACAATAAGGCCAATGAACCGGAACTCGGAGTGAACGGGCTTGCTAGGATTTAGGTGGTTACTATGTGCAACAGTTTTATTTTGCGGTTGTTTAAAAAAATCTTGTTTGACGGCCCGCGTGGCGCAGCGGTTGCCATACCGGTCTGACACGCAGTGGGTCCCGGGTTTTATTCCCGGCCAGACAGGTATCTAAATGATGAGTTTAGATTCATGTTCTGGGTCTGGGTGTTTTTGTATTCGTCTTTGTGTGTGTCCATGGCACCCACGACACAGGAAAAAATCCTACTGTGGGGCTGTGAGTGTAGAAAGCGTTATTATTTTAAAGATACACAATTACACCGAAATTTATGTTTCGTGCAAAATATGGGAATGAGCAATCATCCATGGAAGACTTAGGGCAGGGATGGCGAACCATTGGCACGTGTGCCGTTGATGGCACGCAACACGTTATTTTGGGCACGCTAAGATATTTCCAGGTACATGCCAGTCATTATTAGTGATGTGCCAACTCGGGATAAGCCTCGGGATAACTAGAGTTAACTACATGACAGTAAAAACCTTCAAGTGACCTTTTTTTGTGAATACATGAATGTATACATTTGACGACCTTTTATTTGGTAGTCAGACTTGAATCAGTATAGATTTGACGCCTAACTCGAATTGACCATCCCTAGTCATTATTTTTATTGACGGCACATGTATAGAATCATTAAATGTTTCTTTAAAAAATGGCACATTAAGTAACACACAAAGGTTCGCCGCCCATGACTTACGATATTAAAAGTTTTGGTTAATTAGAGATTGGTAACTGATGTACAACCAAAACAGCATAAATTCAACTGACATTTACAACTAACTTACAAATACATATATGTTTCTTCCAAAGCACACACGTACTCACACGCTAACACGCACACATGCATATATATTTTTTCAGATAAAACACTCCCAAACTATCCTTAGCACATGTGCTATCCCTTACACCATAATAAATTACACGTTACATTTAGATTGACGTGCCGTCGCCATTATCAATTGGCGCGGCGTGCGCCGGCGCATCTCGTGGTGACCTCGTGGTTATTGAGAGGCTGAGAGGACCGTTACGGTCGAATATAAACAAATTGGTGTATAGCTAATGTACATGATGGCTAATTACTGACTGATACCGGTGGTGACAGTAGTCAGCGTAGCAAAGGGTAAACAAAAATTTACCGATATTGGAGTCTTAAACATATATCTCGTTGATTTTAAGAAATAAATATAGTTCTTGTTTTTTTTATACATATAAGATGAAAGACCAAGAATGACCAGTGCAGTTTCTACTTACCCAATGGTTATGAAGTTGCTCACAGATGTCCATGGTTACGCCCATGGACATTTGTGAGCAACTTCATCACCAACAACAAGGTTTCTAGCTGAAGTCAGTTACAAGTGCGCTGCTGCTCCCGAGGGACTAAGATGGTCGTCTCATATAGAAGTGACCCGGCAACCACACCTGTCCATGGAAACATAAGAACTGCCTCACGCTAGAAATAAGTGTGGCGGTGGTACCTCCACATTCGAACGACACTACGTTCTGCCACCTGGACGAATTCGTCACAAATGAATGAAAATCAAAGTAAAACAGTGTTTAATAGGCATGTGTTTTAATTAAGTCAGCGCTAGACGAGCAGACGCATCTCGCGGTGACCTCGTGAGCATTGAATGACTTGTTCGCTCTTTATAGGTAGAGCGGGTGAGCTCAGTTGATGAGGTTGCTGTGAATGGAAACATCATTCAATTGACATGGTTACACGTCGCAGCCGGTATGTAGAGTCGCTTCGTTGATGTCTAGATTCTGTGAAATATAGCCGCTCAGGCTACTTGACTCATGGAAAGGCGAATTTTAATGAGATACAAGTGACTAATGTATTGTATTTTTAGGTGGTAGTGTAGGTTTTCTGTATTTTAAAAAGTGCCGTAAGCAATAAAAAGAAGAAGATAGCAACATAAATAGTATGTTTTTAATAAGATTTAAGAAGCCTGCAGTCTACTTGATGGTAAGTGGTCACTGCAAACCTGCCTATAGGTAACTTCGCGCAGAACTAGGCTTCTATCTGAAGTCAATCACAGATGTGCAGTTACTCTCGTAGACCAAGATAGTCGGCTCACGAATAAATGAGCCGTGTATAATTATTACAAATGAATGAAAATCAAAATAAAACCTAACAACAGCTTTTAATTGGCCCGTGTTTCAATTAACTCAGCGCTAGACGAGCAGACGCATCTCGCGGTGACCTCGTGAGCATTGAATGACTTGTTCGCTCTTTATAGGTAGAGCGGGTGAGCTCAGTTGATGAGGTTGCTGTGAATGGAAACATCATTCAATTGACATGGTTACACGTCGCAGCCGGTATGTAGAGTCGCTTCGTTTATGTCTAGATTCTGTGAAATATAGCTTAGTCTACTTGACTCATGGAAAGGCGAATTTTAATGAAATAACACTGAATACCGTAATGTTTTTTGTAGGTAGGTTGTATTAATTAGGAAATGTGACGTAAGCTATTAGGTATATATAAACAAGAATGAAAACCACGATATAAAACATTTCGTTTTTTTGCGCCAAGACAAAGTTGGAAATGGGCTACCCTCCATGCGGGGAGGGTGGTGGTGAATGCTCATGCATACCAATATGAGCGTCCGCATTGATTATAGTTATGTGGGACTGACGAAAGACCTACGTGCCTACCCATTATACACCACCAGTGGTAAGCTTTCGCCTCTTGAGGGCTAAAAGGCGTCATCTGACATTGCCCCTATGGGCTGAAAAGGAGCGACATATCGTATAAAGTCCGTTCATATAAATCGTATACATCTTTATTATGTGTAACGATATCTACGAATAATCAAATATTTAAATTACTTTCGCTGATAAAAATGCGTCATAACAAAAGATATCTAATCCCCACGGACTTAATCGAATAGGATGCAATTAATATACTGATTGCAGGATATGAGTATTCATTCAACTATTAATAAAATTGTTGGAAAACAATTTCCTTTTTGATGTTTATTTATAAGCAATTTGTAATATTGACCGCTATAATATATATTTTTTATTTCACTGAAGTAGCAAACGTGCATGCAGTCCTCCTGATGGTAAGTGGTCATTGCCGTCCATGGACATCTGTAATCAACTTCGTACAGAACATGGGTCCTATCTGAATTCAATCACAGATGTTTTGCTACTCCCGAGGACTATGATGGTCGCCTCATATAAAAGTGTGCCGTCAACCACAATCTTCCATCGAAACGCAAGAAATGCTTCACGCTAGAAATAGGTGTGGCGGTGGTACCTCCCCGGTCGAACTACACTGGTTCTACCACCTGTAATAATAAAAATTGCAGTGTGATTGTTTTCTTACCGCGAGTTTTTATTTCTTTAAACTTCAGCAAGGGAACAAAGAAGGTTTTTTACTACAAATAGCAAAAGAGAACGCAACAAAAACATAGTTTTGAGCAAACTCATAATTCCGTAAAATTATAAAAAAGTGAGTCTCGTCTGAATTTCGTGCAAAAATATGTTAAAACTGTTTATAAACCGCTTTAAGAAACTCCCAACATTTGTTTTTTACGCTTTCTACACTCATAGCCCCACAATAGGATTTTCTCCTGTATTATGGGTGCCATGGACACACACAAAGACGAATACACAAACACCCAGACCCAGAACAAGAATCTAAGTTCATCATTTATATACCTGTCTAAAATGCGAATACAATTGTTATTAAAACCTATAAATGTCGCATTAAGTCAATTTCATCTTCTTCTGTTACAACTTTATTACCTTGTTGTCTCATTAATTTTTCTTTTTCGTTACAGGTATACATAATCAACAAACTACAATAACAGGTTGGGGGTGGTAAGTTGAATAATTTAAACTTACAAGAATCTTGTTTGATATGCATATATTATTTTTTGGTAATATAATTGTGTTTATATGCGAATGAAGTAACGTTCACCGCAGGCAGCACCCAAAGCTTAATTCCATTAATAACCTCGAAGGTTCATCTCTTTATGAGTCGACTATAGATGTCGGACCTCTGCACCTATAGCTCCGTCGTAACAAAAGTATTAAGCGCTGCTGTGTTTAATTTGAAGTCTGTGGTAAGGGATACTTATCCAAAACAGTCCATCTTAATTGTGGTCACGCATATGTATTTGTGGCTTCAGCCTAATCTAACTTTTTTATTTGTAGCTGATTGCAGATGTCTATGGGCAGCAGTGGCTGTACACCATCAGACTCGCCATTTTTTGTTTTCGCGGGAGATCAGTCTCGCCTATTATTTCTATATTAGGTATAAAAATAATTACTGCCACAGATGCGTTGCTACACAACAAACTAAATTGATATTTCTAGTGTATGTGATCTGCTTTACCCTACTCTCCGAACCAAAACACATTTGCGCTCATTATTACTACTACAAAGTGCACATTTAAATCAGGGTTATGGTCGCACTCTACCCATTTTTTAACTCCTACAACTACTCCATTAAATGAAGATATTGTAGAGTTCTCAGATTACTGGTATCTCATACCAACACTGCTACTTTTCGTTTTCCTCTCGTACGCTTTGAAAAGGCCTAGACAATGGCGTCCTGTATAATTAGTGTTTGTAAGTCTTCAGTTGTGAAATATCGAGCGCCACCCGGCGGCGCGACGGACCTCGAGACAACTCGTAAATCGTCGGCCGATGTGAAGGGTAGACGGATAAATTGTTTTTGATACAGACATGTTATATTATTACACATAAATGCTTTTAAAAGTGGCATGTTGGTTTTTGTAATAAGATTGAAGGAGAAAACGAGCATGCAGTCCACCTGATGGTAAGTGGTCACTATCTCCCATGGACATCTTTAAGCGATTGCATGTCGTCAGTGGAAAGGAAATAATGCTAAAGCGCTAAAATAGCATTTGTGAGAAATGAGATTTGAAGTTTGTTTTTACAATAAAACAATTATGTCAATTTTATTTTTGGTGGGATCCTGTTGAGTAGTGTGAACTCTGACAAACAAGATCCCAGCAAAAATAAAGGTGACATGTTTTATAGGATAGAGACTAACTTTTAGCTGGCGACCACACCCTTCCACCGAAATGCAATCACTATTTCACACTTGTAATGTGGCGGTGGTACCTCCCCGGTTGAAATATTCTGTTTCTACCACGTCATAGGCGTGGTATAACGATTATGGTTCAACCGGAGAGGTACCACACGTGTTTCAAATGTGCATCAGTTTGTGTTTCGACGAAACGGTATTGTTGCCAGTTAAGTTTCGTACGAGTTGCAACAAAACTTTGATTGACCTCAGATACAACATGCATTTTAAATGACGTTACTTATAGATGTCCATTAGAGACAGTGACCACTTACCCCCAGATGGGCAGCATACGCTATTGCTGCATTTGCCCTATATCATACCGTTCCTTATATATTTTCATACGAATTTAGTAATAATAATAATAAAATCATTTATTGCCTTAGACATAAAAAAATATGGACAATATTGTCAAAATGTAAAATGTTATTCCATCTTTACACACAAATGATTTAATTTTATTTATTTGTACAGATGTTCATACGTAGAGAGTAGAGACAATACATTTAAAATATGCATTCACGTAGGCAGACTTGCGTCTTTCGGAAACGTACGGCAATAACGTGATTGAGTGATTGCAAGCATGTGCATTCTATTTCAAGGCACTGTTGCCGTTAGAATTGATTGTGAATAACAACTGAGTGTGTTTGAAAGGGCTAATAATATGCCACTGTCAAGGTCACATCTCCAGTTAAAAGCGAAGATATAAACTCTACTAGCACTACAACTAATAGTGATATTTGTAAAGAATTACTAGATTTCTGATGGAAATGAAAGTCACCCGTCGCATCGGTCGAAATTCGACCGTAATTTAAATTAAAAACTTAAACTTTATACTGTCCAAAGTAGCACAAATATATCTCAAATTCAAATGAATTGTTATAATTTTCAAGTTATTTTGAACGCACCCGTTAAATCTAAAAAGAGGTTTAATTAGCTTAGCTGCGTTAAAAGCAATAGCGGGTATTTTGACAAAGACATCTGTCATTTTTGGCGTTAAGTGATTTCATAGGAAGACATTGATTATTCTATTTCGTTTATTATGTGTTTCTGTTAAATGCAAGGTAGTGTGTTTTTAGTTGATTTTATGTATGTTTTATGCATTATTTGAAAAAAATATTAGCTTTGCGTAATCCTTCTCTACATCAACTATTACCGTGCGTAATTTCATACTCCTCCGCCTGCGGAATGTATCTTAAAAACCAAATCACAAATTTATGCTTCACGTATTAATATATAGATAATACATGTATAATATAATAGAGAAACCCTGATAATCATAGATTTTGACTTTTAGGCGGCACAAAGTTCGCCGGGTCAACTAGTGTATTTATGAACCATGATGTCGATCGTGTGCAACAAAACTATATATACTACTTCCAAATATGTATATCAAAACCAATTTTGATTTGGAATCCACACACACGCCAATGAATATTAACATTTCTATTAAATTCTAACATACAATTTTGCTATTTATAGCTGTGAACACTAGTCCAATGTGATCAAACGTAACCGCATATTGACAATTGAAGAATTAAAATGGATAGATATGCCCCGAAGTTAGACTGCATCGATAACTACATAGAATAGTGACGGTTATTTCACATTTGGTCGAGACGAAAATGAAATAAGTAAGAAAACAGAAATATTTATCTTTTGAAAATAATATAAGTTCTCTTATGATTTTTTTTATATCTGCTCTCGCTAGCTTGTATTTGCTGTTTTATACGCGTGCTTTTTCACACGATGCGTAACTTTTTAAGGTTTTAAAACAGTGTTGTTCCTAGTTTTCTGAGGCAACGCGCTCAGAGGACTCCGGTCGCGTTCCTTTGGAGATCACGGAGTCCTCTTCGTAGTGCCGAGGACGGCCACCGGGGGGTTTTAGTCCGGTAAGAATCCCACATAACCCTGCGTCGCTCTCACGGCGTCGGGTACTTCTTGAAGTTTTGAAGGTTTCCCCTCGAAAAAAGGCAAGATATTAAATTACAAATCATATCCAGTGATTTAAACCCACGACTCTGTTTATTGTACAACGCGTTTGCGGTGACGTTCGATTCGCGCTTCGAATTCAATTACAGCCATGTTATCTAATTAATGATGCGTGTTTACATACATATGTATTATGTGTGAATTGTATCTCAATTATACGCCTCTGTGCGGTATATTGGTTTATGTCTCAATAGTATTGGGTATAATGCATACGTTAATTAAGACGGCTAATTAAAGGTTGCTATTGTCTGCCTACATATACATAGGTGCGACGCGACTAATTACTATTGATTCATTTATTAGTGCGTTATGTGCTATCCTACGGGTGTGCTATTGGGAACAGACTCTAGTATATTAAGCTGAATAAAGCATGCTGCTTAATTGAATTACAAGAAGCTAATATTTTGCTGTATTATAATTTTACAAGCCATAGACAATTATAAAACTTAATCGAATAGGCCTTTTAGAAAGCAATAGACTTGCTTTACTTTGTCTTTATATGAAAAGTGATTGAGATCTAATATTTTGTAACAAAATAAAGCCATTGAAGCTTCATAAATTAAAAGACTGAAAATTTATGACGTTTTTATGGCAAATTACGACCTCATACTTGGAAGAAGCGATAGGATTAGTATGTTATTTATTTTCCATATGTGTCATATGTATAAGGCGACTTAAATCTTAAATGTTCGTTTTGCCCTTGACCTACCTGAGGTTTTATGGAAAAAAGATTTTTAATTATGACGACTTTTCGAAAAGTCGCTGATGTACACCATATCAGGTTTTGGGGAGGCCTATCGCTATTTCTGGAGTTATGATGTCTCCTTGAAGATGACTTATGGACAGTATATACAGGATTTTAGATAGGGGGACGGGACTTGAGCTCTCTTAGAATTATTTATAGCGTTCCCATAAGCCCGCATAACACAAGTCGATAATGAACGACTCATTTCGCATCGCTATCTAGCCGGTGGCCACTGACAGTGTACACAACAGTTATCCACTTTATCTGTGCCACTTAATTTTTATTGCGCTCTCGGTGACATTGGCCCGTCTCTCCGACCGCGTAGTGACCTTGTGTTGTCATATGAAATTTCATGGACGAGAAAGAAACTAAATAGACTTAATACTGTAAGTGGTAGGTGACTTCTGTGTAAGGACTTATTGTGTACGTCTCTGGTAAACACATTAACACTTACAACGGTACCCTCAGACGTGTGGGTGGGAGATTATAGTTAAAAAAAACACTTTCTACACTCATAGCCCCACAGTAGGATTTTCACCTGTGTCATGGGTGCCATGGACACACAAAAAGACGAATACACAAACACTCAGACCCAGAACAGGAATCTAAACTCATCTATCAGTTACCTGTCTGTCTGGCCGAGAATCGAACCCGGGACACATTGCGTGTCAGACCGGTATGGTATCCGCTGCGCCACGCGGGTCGTCAAATAGGTTAATAGGTTTTGATGTGGTCGAAGGACCCAAACGTTGATACGTTTGGGTCGACCCGTCGTCCTCTAGGTCTATGTAGTGATCTACATAATATGAAACAAAGTCACTTCGCGCTATCTGTCCCTATGTATGCTTAGATCTTTAAAACTACGCTACGGATTTTAATGCTGTTTTTTTAATAGACAGAGTGATTCAAGATGAAGGTTTCTATGTATAATACCTGCATAATAAAGATGTTAGTAAAGATTAATGAATAAATAAATAAATAAATAATATATTGGAGGAACACTGATAATTTTAGATTTTTGACTGTTAGACGGAACGAAGTTCGCCATGTCAGCTAGTAACAAATAAACAAATTTACCGCGAAACAAACACAACAGGTAATATGAACAATTTCCATTCCTAATCTTTAGTAATTAAACTTAACCTCATCCGCTCAACTTTTCGATTAATTTAAAAACAGCGAAGCACTTAGGATGATTGTTATTAAGAAATTACGCGAAACACGTTAATTTAAATAATTGATCCCGATGCGGGGGCAATATTAATAAAAGAAAACGATGATAGGCGTTTTTCAAGAGGGCACGGTATACCTAATTTGTTTAACTGTTTCATTCCATTTAAGGTTTCTTATATATTTGTTTAATTAGTACTTAGGTAATACTCTTAACTTTGAAATAAATCCTCCTCTTTGTATCATTAAAAAAAACCATGTAATTATAGAAAATTTAAACATAGGAGGCTCTATGCGTAAAGCGAAAGGTTCGTGGCCTCAGCTAAAATAGGTTTACGTTTTGAATGTTGAGGTTCTGAAGCTTGGCAATTAAAATACTACTAAAATGTGTAGAATTGCTGATTTATTACAATATTGGCTATTTTCCACTTCCTCTCGTTTGTTTTAAAGAAAGATCCAGGATTTTGGCTTTAGTTTTACAGCCACAAATCAAATCGTTTATTTGTCATTAGGTACGGGTACAAAAAAGATGGTTCCGGTCTTATCTAGTCGTATTATGACAATATATTATGACAATATTTGTATATTATGTGTTCTTATTTTCTCTGACAACTAACTAAATTCCAATGATATATATGTTACAAGCTGTCATGCCGTTTGGGCTACGAATGAAAACGTCAATGAATTGGACATACATACATAAACTTTCGATAAATATTCTCTCCTTGTGTTGCAGTAGGGTAAGAGCCGGGCATATCAGAACGACCAAACCAAGCCGCAAGTCATAAATCTATACTAATAAAACTGTGATAGGTGTATTCCGTAGAAATTTTTCACAATTCGCATTCGTTCCACAAGATATTGGAAAGAACCACTCGCCGAGAACCGAAAAACAAAACATAACCGTAAAACTGTTTTACGCTCCGTCTAATAAATGAAAACAAATTCCCTCGTCCGGTTTACGATCGATGCAGATTTAGATGTATGTATGTGTTTGTGAGGGTAATCTGGAGTTTTGTTTATTATTTCTATCCTATAAAAGTCTTGCGCAGCAACTAAAGTGTTTTGATTCTAATTTGTACTGAAGTATTTTTAGCTATAAGGAGTTTAGGTAGAAAAATTGTTAGATATAATTTACATAGGAAAATGGCGTGGCGGTGTGGTCACCCTACCGGTGTGTCGCGCAGTCAATATTTCATACAATTTATTTTGTATTGTACCGATTATACATAATATAAATATAGAAAACTAACTGAACCCCGCAGCTTTGCCCGCGTAAAAAAAATCGGTGTATCGATTGTCCCGTAGGAGTAAAATATTTTCCCACAATAAAAAGTAGCCTATATGTTAATCCAGAGTGACAGCAAACCCCCTACCAAATTTTATGAAAATCGCTCCAGCCGTTTCGACGTAAAGAAGTAACAAACATACACACACAAACTTTCGCCTTTATAATATTAGTATGAAGTATGATGATTAGTTTCATCTCTTAGAATCTTAGATGGTTCCTTTCTTGTATAATTTAAGTCAATGTAGCTAAATCTCGTTAGAGCAAAATCTTTATACCTACTTACTAAGTGCTATCAATTTTAATACTGTAGTGATTTAATATTACTTAATGTATGTCAAAGGGTAAACGATAAATTAATTTATGGTAGTACTATACTCACTTAACCTTTTACGTTGGTGAATTTTAATGCATATTTCATAGACTTTTGGATTATGCTAGATTGATTCCTACCTCATCTAATATATAAAATTCTCGTGTCCCATTTTTTGTTGCCATACTCCTCCGAAACGGCTTGACCGATTTTTACCAAATTTTATATGCTTATTCAGTAGGTCTGAGAATCGGCCAACATCTATTTTTCATACCCCTTAAGGGTTGTCCACCCTTAACATTTATTTTTATTTTTTATATGGCAAAACAACGTTTGTCAGGAGAGCTAGTCATAGTCATAGTATAAAATAAAATTGCTTCGCGCTGTCTGTCCTTATGTATGCTTGGATCTTTAAAACTACGCTACGGATTTTAATGCAGGTTTTTTTAATAGGTAGAGTGATTCAAGAGGATGGTTTTTATGGTTTTTATATACGTGGAAAATATTGTGGAGGAACACTGATAATTTTCGATTTTTGACTTTTAGGCGGAATGAAGTTCGTCGGGTCAGCTACTTCCAAAATAAACCAATTTTTGCGTTTCCATGAAAGGGTGTAGTTGCCGAATTTTCTATGAGGCGACCATCTTACTCCTCAGGAGTAAGGAGTAAGTACGTATCTGTGATTAACTACGAACAGGATTACTGTTTTGCATGAAGTTGATTACAAAATTCGCTGTGCGGCAGTGACCATTTACCATCAGGTGGACTGTAATTATGCACCACGTACCACCAGGTGGTTTGCTACTTACAATATAAAATATAGAAAAAAAAATAGAAAAAGATTTTGTTGTAGGTATATAACTACTTATGTTAACCGAAAAACATGGTAGGTATTACTAGGTATTCACTAATACATTCTCTCTAATAAAGGATTTAATACCTCTGGCCGTTTACGATCTGTGCAGATTTAAATGCGGAGGTACCGTTCGCGGATACTGAAACTTGATGAAAGATTTATATCGGCTCTCTGTCTCGACGTAGCGTAGTTTAGTTTCCATCCGCTGCGCTAATAGAATTTGTTATTCCCTTTACTAGGTAAGTGGCACAGTTTTATATTTAATTTTTCTTGCTCAAGTACTGAAGTAGCTAGCGCGTTTGCACTAGGAAGGTTACATTCAAAGTTTTCGAGGACGATCCAAGGGCGTTACGCGAGGGAAGCACCGATGCGTTCGTTCCGAGACCCCCTTGTATGCGTAGTGAGGCTCCCGAGGGAGTTTCGGTGAGTATAAATCTGACATAACACGAGCTTACTCCGAGATTGTTTAAAAAATGCTTAGAGACTGATTTGGAAGATTTCAACTACAAACACTAGAAGACACATCCTTAAGTTTATCAGTCATTACAATCACGGAAATTGACACTTATATTTTGGTCGGTTTTAAGTAAAATTTCTGTTTTTCGTTAAGTTTTGTACAGATATCCATTGGCTGTAGGTACTTGACACAGATTATTTTACTGAGAGCTGTCAGGAAAAATACTTTTAAACTAAGTCATTTAACATCGCCATAAAAGTCCGCATTAATTTATTGTATGGAGTATCAATTGTTCAATTGATCTGTTTAGATAATGTCTCAGATAAAAATATTTATAACAATGAGGGGATATAACAATTGCTTATATTCCTTACTATGTAGCTCCTCTACTGCGTTACTTGGTAATTACAGTTTGTAAGTTTGTTTCGTCTGAAAGGGGTGACGCCACCGGGCCTCCCCGGGCTTCCCTGCTGTGAGTCACGTGGGGCGAGGGTTGCCAAGCGTGGCCATAATAAGATTTAGGTACCTATTGGTCTGTTGACTAAGCTTAGACGCTTTGTCTGCATTGCACCCCGCTAGGATTTTCTTTTGTGTTGCCACGACTAGATATTTCGTTACATTTCTGTGGATGCAGGTTTTTTAAATCCCACTGTTAAGCACGAGTCTATATGTGAGAGGAAGTATGGGGCACTCTTCACTATGCGGCACCTATCCGTCTTAGTAGAGGAGTAAATCTCCTCTAATTTAGGGAAGTTATGGGGATGCCCGTGAATATCATAATATTGCACAATTTGTATCATTCATTGTGTGGTCTAAACACGGCGGCAGGTAAATAAAAAAAAGTAATACCTACACATTTTATTGGTATCGATGTACGTAAAAAGGATTTGGTCTAGAAACTTAAAGAGTGAAATGAAATGAAATGTCTTTATTTTGTATAGGCCTGCGGGGGGCACTTACAAATTGTCAGTTACATTTTTTTCTTACACTACCACCGGATCGGAATACGACCTCAACTGAGAAGATCCGGCAAGAAACTCAGCGGGTTTGTCTTTTTAGTGATTAAAGTTATCATGGTTTCGAGGGGAAACCATTATAAGATAACCGACGACGGGTTAGCGACGCCGTGTTTTTCGGGATTAAAAAAAAAAAACTTAAAAACGTTTTCTACACTCCTATGAGTGTAGAAAACGTTTTTAAGTTTTTTTTTTTTTAATTTTACATAAGAATCCCGAAAAACA
Organism: Spicauda simplicius; assembly: GCA_949699795.1. Taxonomy (NCBI): domain Eukaryota; kingdom Metazoa; phylum Arthropoda; class Insecta; order Lepidoptera; family Hesperiidae; genus Spicauda; species Spicauda simplicius. The sequence goes on from OX453076.1 coordinate 12,783,538, forward strand.
CGGCGTCGCTAACCCGTCGTCGGGTGGGGCTATCCCCACAGTAGGATTTTCTCTTGTGTCGTGAGTACCATGGACACACATAAAGACGAATACACAAACACCCAGACCCAGACCCAGAACAAGAATTTAAACTCATCATTCAGATACCTGTCTGGCCGGGAATCGAACCCGAGACCCACTGCATGTCTGACCGGTATGGTAACCGCTGCAATGGTAATGGTATAAATTGACGTAGTACACGGGCACTCGGTCCACCTCGTCACAGGTGCATCACCTCTCTTAAGGACTGATACAGTCGTCTCATAAGTAAACAGTCCGCATCCATATTCTTCCACCGAAGGGCAAGAACTGCTCACGAGAGATATAGGTAGGTGTTTTGGTGGTAGACCTTCGGGAGAATATTGGTAATACCACCTCTCGTACCTAATGGTTGAAACTTGCCCCCTCGATTGCGAGGTCCGAGGTTCAAACCCAGGCACGCACTACTGATTTTTCTAAAATTATGTGCGCTTAGAAATTAATTACCACTGCTTTTCGGTGAAGGAAAACATCGTGAGGAAACCTACACACCCGAGAGTTCTTTAAAAAAGACCCGTGCCCAGCAGTGGGACAATAATGGGATGACGAGAGACCTCTCGAACCAAGTGGACTGGTGAGTGGGTTTGTTTTTACGAGATATAGAATGTCGTCGATTGTAAATTGTATTGTTTCGCTTCGGTAGGGATTGCACAATGTTTATGACAGACTATTATCTACTCGTGACTTGCTTTGTAATTCTAACAAACACTTATGTCATGTCGGGATAAAAGTAATCAAAATTAAATCTATATTAAGAAATATTACAATGTCAAGTCTATTAACAGATGAGATTTTCATACTCATAGCACAATTAGTTAGATATTAATTTGGTTTATTACCTGTTACTCATTTTGAAGCTATTTTTTTTTTCAATAAAGACGTCAGAACCCTAGACTGGATCATAGATTGATGGACAAAATATCGTTTTATATATTTGTACTAAAAAAAATATAAGCGTTTGACCTCTGAAATATAACAAATAGTAAGTAATATTATTTTACCTAATCTTATAAAGACGAATATTTGTCAGGATTTATATGTTTCTTACTCTTTCACGTAAATAGTAGGTACTCAACCGATTTAGATAAAATTGGCATACATGTAGTTATTAGCCTAACACATACCATACTTTAATCATGATATGATACGCGGGTAAAGCTAGAAACGTGAATAAAGCTAGTAAATAAGATGTTAAAGTCACAGAAACACACTCCCATTTTTTATATGTATACGCAAACATATATAAATTATATTATAACAACGTTGTTGTCATTAAATGAGTAATTGGCTTTTAGTGCGAAAAAACTCGACTTGCACGTGCGGACAAAGTAATTGATCGATAATAACGATTGCGTGATTACCACCGTTTCCCTTCCATAGAAACCTTGAAAGGTTCGGAAAGGGTAGCAGGTAACAGTAATACTTACTTTTTCACGTGACGTCTTATAATTCGATGGAGCCGGCTGCACGCACCAAAAACATGACTCATGCGGCGTTACCTCGCTCTGAGGCGTTCTATTTAAGGCTTGAAGTGCAAGCGAGTGAGCACAATCGGCGTCCGCGTTTCTGCTAAAGGAACTTTCTTAAGGAACTTCTTAAGGAACAGACGTTCCACCTGAGGACAATCGCAAATGCGTTACGGCTCCCGGGGACTATAATAGTCGTCTCATAAATAAGTACCACCGCCACACCTATTTCTAAGGTGGTAGAACCAGTGTAGTTCGACCGGGAAAGTACCACCGCCACACCTATTTCTAGCGTAAAACAGTGCTTGCGTTTCGATAGAAGTGCGTGGTTGCCGGCACACTTTCACATGAGGCGACCATCATAGTCCTCGGGAGTTACAACGTATCTGTGATTGACTTCAGATGGAACCCATGTTCTGTATGAAGTTGATTACAGATGTCCATGGGCGGCAGTGGCCACTTAACATCAGGTACACTGCTTGCTCGTTTGCTACTTCATTCAGCTAAAAAAAAAGTAAATCGGCAAGATCTGCTTCACGCTAGTTATAGGGAAACGCTGGTAAGTTTCATATAGAGATACAAATCTGACAAATTAAGTTATCTGTGTAGACTAATTATAAGTTCTAAAACTGTAAAATTTACTCAGTGATAACTATAAGTTGGGCTTAGTACTCGTGCATTGCAATTTAGCATGAGAGTACGTTGTGTTTAATAGCTAAATATGTTCTGCTGCAAACAAGTTCTGGTACTCGTTTTACGAACGGTCTGCCGCAGGTCACCAAATATATCAAATTACGTAGAATCGCAAGCACCACAGACCATAGGAACATTAACCGCACTTAGGACCTTACTTTTCCCTTTTGTCGCAAACCTCTCAAGGTTCGAAAGGGTCGAAGGTTCTGGTGCAATCGTTTTGCAAGTTCGATATCGAGGCCCGTTTGTGCTGCTCCGTCGAACAGTGACGTAAGGCGTTCTGACATTTCGCGCTGTTGAGAAACAGGTTGAGTCAGCGACGCCTTCGTGCGTTGCTATCGAAATGATTCCTCGTTTTAATTATAAAATCGTTGAGTATAGACGTATATGGCGATGTAGTGCTTGTTTTGAATCTATTGTAATTGGATGAAATTGTACGTGCTCGCGTCATGACACCTGTCGGTAGTAGACTAGTCAAAATATTGGCAAAGTTATCGCATGGGCGTTTGGTTTCCTACTGGATTTAGCATATAAAAAGGTGATGTTTGCCGCAATCATCGCATATCGCTGTGCGTGTGACCGCACTTAATACGTGTCATTACTGGAAGACGCTACCTGCTTGCCTTGCTTGGATTTAATTCTTTGGTCACATCCTACGATACTGACGATGAAAGAGGGACCGGTACTGTTAAGGGCATTAGAGTAAGAAGACATTATATTTAACAGTAAGTCAGTAAAGCCATATAAGCATATGTTTGTTGGTTTTTTTTAGGAATTTCCGATTTTCGTAGTCCTAGTTAATTAACATCTGGTCAAAGAGCACTGTACAGTCCGTGCGTTACATATCGTTTCCTATCAAATCCAATCATAATATTTTAGGTCGGTTAAATTATTTACAAAACAGATGTCCTCCTGCATGTAGCTGTACTATGCATGATGTTGCATGTATCATGCGTCTAGGTGAATAAATATACCACCCGACGAATAGATATTAAGAAGAAACTTATTGAAACTGTGACATCAACAAATCCAGTAGATTCGACCCTTGTCAATTTGGTTCGCTCAGTGGTCACCTCCATCCTCCGTTCCCCTCATCGCAATCTCAAAGACTACTTGTCCAAATATAACTCGCAGATATCAAACTCGGTAAAAGCGGCATCACACGGGGCACGATCGGAACGCCGCCGGGCGCCGCGACGCCGCCTAGTGACACGGCACCGCACCGGTATGTAGGAAGTGTTACAAGTTCTCTTTGTTGATACACACATACACGCCGATAACACGCGTTTCTGTTTGACAGTTAACGGTAAAGATTGAACGATGTGTACAATAAAACTGTGTTATGTAGCACGCTTCCGCGTGTACTTGTATATAATGCTTACTGGAAAGAATTTTACTTGAGCTGCGATTATGGTATCGACTTTTTTTCGTGTAATTGGTGTTGTAAACTAGATATGATAGCAAAGACACGACAGGTTTTGTTCTCGCGCTGTCTTATTACACCGTGTAATAAAATTATCCAAGAAATAGTACGAGTACACTTACATTCTACATTCTGTTACTTTATATTTGGATTGTTAAATGCTGAATTCAGTGCATCAAGTTTAAATTTAAAAGTATTATCTTGGTAAAGATTTACAAGATTTTTAGGTTTCCTTACTGTTTTTTTTGGAAAAGATCTTTCTTTCTGTCCTTTTTTCAAAATTGTCAAATACGAACCTGAGATGCACTCTCAATGTGTGTTTAATAAGGTTTTCGTAATAGCAGAAAATACAAGTTTAATAGTATTTAATATTAATAGTATTGAATTGGTAAAGAATTACAGGATTTTTAGGTTTCCTTACTGTTTCTTTGAAAAATTTCTTTTTTTCTGTCCTTTCTTCAAAATTGTCAAATACATAAGGTTTTCGTAATAGCAGAAAATATAAGCTAAGGTAATGAATAATTTCTTAACTCATATCAGACAATAGTTAAAACACTTATAATAATTATAAAAATAGAAGTAATATTTGATAACTCTGATAAATAATTCGAGTGAATTATTTATCGGAGTTATCAAATAACTTATGATATTGTAACACCTTTCTAAAATTATTATGGTGGTTGAGTACCCACCAGTATTTTAGAAATAACATACATGAAGATAGTAATTATGATTTGTTGCTCTTTAAGACCGTTGCAATTATGATACTGCTTTAAGCATTTTAGCCTCATGACTAAGACTAACGACCTACGACTTTCCGTACATAGTTATGGTTTCGTTTCTCGTCGTGGGATATTGATCTGTTCTCAATCTTTATGTGTTGTAATACTGGTTAATATAATCAATATTATCTCCCAAAATTAATAGCTTTGCTTGAGCACTGCGGTGCTTAACAGTTAAATCTATTTACTTATGCTGAAGAATTGCGAAATTTTGCAACTTTTGGTTGCAATTAGTATAGAAGTGTCTGTGTCAACTGTACTTTTTTTATAATAATGAAGTAGCAAACGAGCATGCAGTCCATCTGACGGTAAGTGGGTCACCGCCGCCCATAGATATCTGTAAGCAACTTCATATAGAACCTATGTTCTATCTGAAGTGATTCACAGATGCGTTTCCACTCCCGAAGAGTAATGGTTGCCTAATAAAAGCGAGCCGGCAACCACACTCTTTCATCAAGACTGCTTCAAGCTAGAGAAATAAGAGTGGCGGCGATACCTCCCCGGTCGAACTACACAGGTAGTACCATTCGGAACTATAAAACGTTGTTTACACTTTATACTTTGGTTTACGCCTCTCACATATTGAACGAGACCTTTGCTCAGCAGTAGTTTTACGGCACAGTGTTCCAAAGTACATATTACGTAAATCCACACATTTATTTATATATCACAAGTAAGTAATGTACCTACATACATTTTTATAGGTATTATTCGCGAGGTGGTAAAACGTTCATGTTTCGACCGGGTACCACCACTACACCTGTTTCTGGCGTGAAGTCCTTGCGTTTCGGTGGAAGGGTATGTTTGCCGGCTTATTTTTATACATAACGACAATCTTAGTCTTAATATCTGTAATTGACTTGAAATGAACTCTTTATTGCTACATAGTATAAAAAGTCGCTTCTCGCTGTCTGTCCCATGTATGCTTTAATCACTATGTATGTTTAAAACGCTATGGATTTTAATGCAGTTTTTTTAAAAGATAGAGTGATTCAAGGGGAAGGATTTTATGTATAATACATGTATAATATAGAGGAGAAACACTGATAATTTAAGATTTTTGACTTTTAGGCGGAACTAAGTTCACCGCGTCAACTAGTTCTATATAAAGTAGTTTACAAATCTTTGTGGGCGACAGTGACCACAGGCAATTGGTTGTACTGCATGCGTATGTGCTCTTGCAATCTATTAAACTTTGTAAGAAAAAAGTAAACTACAAAAAAATGCTTAAATGCGATACTAGTAAAGTATGTTTTTAATTGCCCCGTCGCGCTATTTTCACATGTTATTGTATAATATCTTATCTTATGTACGGTCATTAAAATTCTATGCCGGTCTACATATTTTATGTGTACACAACACGCAAATAGGCTTACATTGTACAGCAGGCCACGGATACCTGTAATTAGGTATAAATTTGCATATAAGTAGTAGTAGTAGGACTTATTATAGGTTACCATTAGTAGCAGATGCGTCTCTACCTTAAGGGCTATATAGTAAAACATAATTAGCACGTAGGTTAGTACGGTGTTGTCCCTGTAGTTCCGGGATCAGAATAAGGCTACGGTATCCCCTGTCTGTCGTAAGAGGCGAGTAAAAGGAGGTTCAGGGGTTGCGTAAGAGTGGGAGCTCGAACCGTCCAGCCAAGCGAATCTGTGTAGGAAGACGGCTTGTATGGCCACATGCTGTGGTAAACACCAGGAAGCGCAGTGTGTACAATGCTCACTGGGAAGAGCTCAAAGGGGGTATCGCGCTTGGAGGACTCCGGTTGTGTTTCTTAGGAGATCCTAGAGTCCTCCACGCAGCGCTGAGGATGGCCACCGGGGAGATTTTAGTGAGGAAAAAATCCCACATAACCGTTGGTCCCACGGCGTCGAGTACCTTTTGAAGGTTTCCCCCCTCGAGAAAAAAAAATAGGTTAGTACGGTGCAAAATCTTCACTCTGTGCTATATAAATCTCTTAAATGCTCAATATTTCATCAAATTATTGGGTGACAGAATTCGTTTCAGTTAATTTAGTGTATGTTTATTTTATGATACATACATTTAGCTTATGCAACGAGGTTGGGTAATGTGTCGCAGTGCCAATTACCAAGTTATTCGGCTTCAGAAATTAAAATTTGATTGCTTTCGTACCCTTGTCGTTGTATTAAAATGGTTGCAAAATAGTCTAATGTTACATTTTTGTTAATTAATCCGTATAATGAAACTAATTAATATTATCCGTCTCGCTCTGGCTATAAATTAACATACCTAAACACTACAGTATGCTGGGAGTATGTATACCTACGGAAATTTACGGTAATAGATTGTTTACATTGTGACAATGTCATTCTTAGTCAATAATACCGCGAAATATATATATGTATACAACCGATTTGTCCACGTTGATATACTTGATAAATATAACCGATGAAGCTGTTATTGCGCTGTGCTCATGACAGAAAGCGGATTCCGGCCCTCCGGCACCCTCGTCTCTGCAGCTGACACCCTGACAGCTAGACACTTGTCAGCAGTCCACGAGACAATACGATCGTAAGCAGTCTTGGTTATGGAGTACTAAAATTCTCACACCATTAGAAAGAGATTACTGTGTTATGTATCTGTCCCTGTAGTTCCGGGATCAGAATAGGGCTACGGTAACCCCTGCCTGTCGTAAGAGGCGACTCAAAAGGGTTTCCGGGGTTGCGGGCGGCTAGAGTGGGAGATCGAACCGTCCAGGCGATCCCGGGAAGGACGGCGGTATGTGTGGTCGCTTACCGTCGTGACTAGACGGAGCGGTAGGTCCAGCCGGCGATCTAGGAGGAGCCCAATGGGGCAATGCGCTCAGAGGATTCCGGTTGCGCTCCTTTGGAGAACCCGGAGTCCTCTTTGTAGCGCCGAGGACGGCCACCGGGGGGATTTTAGTGCGGTAAAAGTCCCACATAACCCTGCGTCGCTCCCACGGCGTCGGGTACCTTTTGAAGGTTTCCCCCTAGAAAACAAAAAAAAGGTACATCGACAGTAAAATTTTCACGAAGTGTTTTTGTTTTTTCCAGTTATGAGCATTGTTGTTATGTGTGCGGTAGAAAAACCAGGTCCTTACCAATCGCGTGCCTTCTGTCCCTGACAGGCCTGTCTGTAAACAAAACAAGCGTGAATATAACCGCCTCTCCAACCCTATGTAATGTTGTCAATATCTATGAAATAATGCAAGGTTTTATAAGCCTGTCCTAATTAGTCCGATGTAAATGAAAACGTAGTGAAATAAGCTACTTTACGACAAAACTACTTTAGGTATATTTTCTACATCTCGCCTGTGTACAGAACGAATTTCGGTGGGTGGTGTCGGTCTTAAAAAGAACCTCGCCTTCCCTTCCCGAGGAATGTAGACTCAGCGAAGGGTCATCAACCCCAAATAGAATGGGACTAATGTCCAGTGTCATATAGGAATAGAAATAGCATAGACATAGTAATGACTCTTATGTACAGTGGAATCTCTATAAGTCGAAAACCTTGGTAAATCGAAAATAATCGCCTTTCGCCTCCGATGAACCCCTAATTACTCAAAAACTCGAATTAAGTAGTTAGACTTAGTAACTATATACATAGGTGAGCGAACAGAAATCTGCCCCCATACAAAGGGTTTCAGGCATGACTCACACCCAGCACGATTCAAAACAATGCAATCGATTAACTGACCAATTATTGTGCCAACTTTGTCATCGCCAGTGCGTCGATTATATTAATCGCCAGACTTCACTACCAAAGGGCAGACGGGCTAAGATTAAACAGTTTATATAATTAAACCGTGAGTCAATTGCTGTTTATAAGAGTATGCCCGATTCATTTATAGATTAATAATAACCTTATATCTGCCAAGCTTCAAGGATTGGAACTACTAGTTGTTTGAATATAATGCTTAGAAGTTACATGGTCGTAGAGCATTAGCTACATTAAAACAAAGAGTTGAAGAGTCATCATAGTTGCAAGGTAACTGAAGAATACTAATCCTATCTAGGGCTGTTTTCAGATGTCCAAAAAGTGGACTGGCCACATACAATCATATAAAATGCATGTTCGTTTGCTATGAAATCATAAGAAAGAAATCTTCGATACATTACATTGCATGTTTTACCTACCTTTTAGCTATATATTTTCATTTACTGTGTGGTGTGTTTTAAGATACGAGATAGATATTGAGATCGAAGATAAAAATGTTTATACCATTGAAAACTCTCAAAAAAATGACTACCCTCTTTACTAAAACATATTTGAAACTGTAACATCTGTAGGCAGATAATCGAGTCTCATACAAAAATTCAACGTAGCCACTTCATCTAAGATTAACACGCATGATGCAATACTACACACTGGGCCACATTGGCAATGCGAGTCACCTACGCCGCAGCAGACACGTCGGATCGGCCGCTTGGCGACTGTCCCAACCGCTTGGTGTTGTGCGTTCACCTGTTACTAAATCGTGCCTACTGTAAGATTTCACAATGATTTCATACTTTCGTTTCGGTGACGGTGTCCTGAATTTTACTGTGAGTTGTAATGAGCAGATTCCATCCATCCAACAGCTTTTGGCGACCCGCGTGGCGCAGCGGTTACCATACCAGTCTGACACGCAGTGGGTCCCGGGTCCAATTCCCGGCCAGACAGGTATCTGAATGATGAGTTTAGATTCTGTTCTGTTCTGGGTCTGGGTGTTTGTGTATTCGTCTTTGTGTGCGTCCATGGCACCCACGACACAGGAGAAAATCCTACTGTGGGGCTAGCAGTGTAGAAAGCGTTTCATTAAAGCGTTTTTTTGTGTCCTGCTGGATTTAGCCCTCTCGTAATGAGATCTTTTGCCAAACTTGACTGCCATGCCCCCGTAACTTGACTTATACCTTAAACTGGTCATAGGTGTCTGCTATAGGTTCGGATTAAATAAGATTACATGTTGTTCAAATGAAGTCTCCTTTATAACTGCAATCCCGATACAAAGTCGATTGCAATATTAGGTCGTATACAACGACGCACACTACACCCTGAAGACTATGTTAAAATAAATGTGCCTTTGCTTTGTAATAACTTTGAAATAACGCTACTGCAACATCAATATTTATTAAACATAGGGTTTTAAACATTAAAAAAAGAATGCAAAATTTGTGAAAAAGTTTATATGTGTATTTAATGAAAAAACTACTGGTCGGATTTCGCTGAAATTTGGCAAACATATTTTATTGACTAGATTAATAAATGTGGTACTCATTATTGGGGTAGACATAACACAAGCATTCTAAGATTCTGGAATAACCATTCTCATTTATATGTCGGAGGAAGGGATGAATACAACTTAGAAGTTACTGAAGATGGCTAGGCTTACATTAATATTCATAGTTTACAGAATAATTTAAATTATTATAGATTAGACTAAGTATCTATTGTTTTATATTATGTTTGAGTTATTTTATCATGGTGTATGATTTACAATCGGAGCAGAGACTTTTAAGAAGTTTCTAGTGGAGTCGAGGTATGTGGCCGCACGGTGGGGAAACATTGATAAATACTGATGTGACCTATTTTGGATGATCATAATTTCGTTGTGTGTTGAAGTGTGCGGTCACTGCCTTGAACCCGCTGCTCAAATAGCTTAATTGTATTAGATTATAACCTACGTGTATTTCAAATCATTATTTTGTGGAACTCTTAATATAAAGTGTCAAGATCAATGAATGCTGTATTTGTGCCCGCATTTACCCTTCAATGACGTCCACAAAACCCACTGATTACTAATTATGTTGATGAGAATTGAATAATCTCCGACATTTATATTCTTCTCATAAGGAATAGAACCTGAACCCCTATGCACGTAGTAACCAACAAGCCTGATTTATACTCGGCGACAATCGTGCTCCAGTAACTAGGTTTCGCTTCGTAAGAGCTTGTAGCGCGTTGTCACTCGTCAGGACAAGTCGCAGCGGTTGTCTGTCTACGGCCTAGATTATAACGGATTTGTATCCCTCGCATGAAACACCCATTTTTCTAGTACTCTCTAGTTTTTAATTTTGAAATAGGTTATATTGTAGCTATGGAAGGGTAGTCCTTTTATTTCATAGATGTTACAATTACGTGGATGTGGTAATGCTACCAGCTTCGATCGATCGAACGATCATGCAGTCTCTGATGATCTGATGATAAGTGGCCAGTGTCGAAATATTGCACTAACAGAATACCGGGGTCGTACTAACTTGTCAGTAGATGTAGCGATCATTGTCAGACGTGGCCTAAACAAAGGGTATTACGAGTAATAACTCGACATATGTAATTCTACTGATAAACAGACTTCAACCTTAGGAAAGTTCAACGTTACCAAAGACTTAACCTCTCCAAATAGATGAGTAATAAATAGATCTTTAACATTGTTACGACTCTACCATAATGAATCAAGATTTCCATACAACACAGATTTATCGCAACCTATCGTTTGACGACCCCGTGGCAGAGCGGTTACCATACCGGTCTGACTCGAAGTGAGTTCCGGGTTCGATCCCCGACCACATTTCTAAATGATGAATTTAGATTCCTGTTCTAGGTCTAGGTGTTAGTGTATTCGTCAATTTGTGTCCATGGTACCCACAACACAAGAGAGAATCCTAGGGTGAGTCTAGAAAGAGTATAAAGCGTGAATATAATTGTTACACAGCCACACAAGCAGATAAAAATCGTATAATTGTCATTTTTCATTCGCTATTCCTCGCCGCCGACGTGTATCGAGTGACACATTTGACAAGTATATATGAAGCGCCCACCAGGCGGGCGAAGTCATCCATTACCAAGCACTTCGCAACCAGCCGGAAGCGGGACGCGGTGCAAGATTTATTGCGACCCGCCCGAGTACAACTGCTACTACTGTAGTAGCTCGTAGGAAGAGAACGAGTCGATCCGAGTCGTCTTAAGTTGCTATGCAAAGGCTAGGGTTGTCATTTGTAATCGTAACTGCAATGTGTTGATATTAAATTAAATGTCCTCATTTTGTATAGGGCAACGATGGACCTTGATTTTTACGTGGGCAAAATAACTAGTTCCTTGTCTTACCTTAAATTTACTTCAATATAGGTTGAATAAACTAATAAGGGGTTTGTTTGGCAGAATACGTTACATTTTTATCATAAGAAGTGAAACACTTTTATATTTTTTTAATACAATACTGAAGTAGCTCACGGGCACGCAGTCTACCTTATGACATACTAGTTAAATCCCGCAACTTCGCCCGCGTTAACAGAAATTGATTGTCCCGTCGGAATAAGGTATTTTTCCACAGTAAAAAGTAACCTATATGTTAATCCAGAGTGTCAGCTAACTTCCTACCAAATTTTATGAAAATCGCTCCAGCCGTTTAGACGTAATGAAGTAACAAACATACACACAAACTTTCGCCTTCATAATATTAGTATGGCCACTGACGATGGACGATGAATACAAGAGTATTACCTGAGGTCGACCAAAGATGCATCGTTATTCTTGAGAACCACGGCCCAAAAAAATATTGATACATAATACTATTGCACTTATAACATAAGTAGAAGTGTCTTGCTATTTGGTTATTTTAAAGGCATGTCAAAGAGCTTACTCAGCTGTCAAGTTCTTCAGACAATCGTGACGAATTTGATAAAGTATTATCTGCATTAGTCTGATAGATAATAGGATATTGTTCCATATAAGAAACATTCACATCCTTCTGCTACATTCGTGACAAGACTTATGTAAGAATTTTTTAAAAAATAAAGCAAAAATTTTAGGAAAAAACTAGTATTGGCCTGCAGGACTTGTAATTATATTACAAATTAATTATCACTGCTTTTCGGTGAAGGAAAACATCGTGAGGAAACCTACACACCGGAGAGTTTTTGAAAAAAAAGTTCTCGGAGGTGTGTGAAGTCCACCAATTCGCACTTGGCCAGCGCGGTGGACTATGGCCTAAAACTCTCTCGTTCTAAGAGAAGACCCGTGCCCAGCAGTGGGACAATAGGTTGGCACCACACCTAATTAGTTATTTGTCTTAAGCAGTCGCGTATTTTTAATATAAATTAAATTTTCTATTAATGGAACTTTCACCTTTATAATTAATTAACCTGTTATCTGCACCACAAGTCAGGTTCTAAGAAAATCATTGCGTGTATTTCAAACATTATTACGTTTTCAGTAAGGTCAGGCTATTTCGGATTAGCCCTATTTACTTTGTAAAGGCTTAGATTTGGGCCTCTGATGACTTGGTGGAAACTTGATAAGATTTCTGAACGCCTATTCAAACTTACATAAGAACATTTAGATTAAAAGCAAATATATCGTACGGAACGTATCGTATCGTACGTATGTATTGTTTCGTTGTATACATATATATTGTCGCTGTGAAATCATGTCTGCAAAACGCCTATTTTTCAACAGATGACTTTAAAGCTTTGGCATTGATATTTTCTATTTAACTGCAGCATGGTTCACCTCAAAACCACCTTGTATATGGATTTTTATTTATCTACACAATATGCTGTACGTCATAAAAATGTTTGGAAAAAAGGATTTTTTTGACACTTACAACTCAAAAACTCAATTTTTGCACTGATTTAACAACGAAGATATGTAAGTTTTATATATATACTAGTCGACCCGGCGAACTTCATTCCGCCTAAATCAGTGTTTCTCTGCTATATTATACATGTATTATAGATAAAAACCTTCCTCTTGAATCACTCTATTAAAAAAACTGCATTAAAATCCGTAGTTTTGAAGATCTAAGCATACATAGAGACAGACAGTGAAAAGCGACTTAGTTTTATACTATGTAGTGATATACACGTATTGCTAAGCTTGGATTATTTGCACCTTTATCGTTGTTAAGCGGAGCAAAATATCCTCGATAAAAACGTTTTGTTGTCTGCGATTTTATGTTGAGAAATAAACACGGAACAGGGATGTGTATTGTTGATATTAAATTCATAGTTTATATTTATCGCGGTACGGATTTCATCATACTTTTGGGGTCCTGTTATCCGCATGGTGCTTAATACAAGTAACTAATTTAAAAAGTAAATATTTATTTCATTAAAAATTTATGAAAAATACTATTGTTTTATGTAATTGAAATATATAACAAAATAATATTCCTGGTGATAAACTTAGGTATCTAGCTAAAATCGACTATAGGCGATTAAAAAATCGACTACCGAAAAATGCCCTACTCAATCGCAAACGCAATCGAAACGCAATCGAAACGCTACAAAAATATTTATATTTAATTAATAAAGTGACATAAAAAATTAAATCACGAACAGCACATAACTAACACAATTTTCCACTGCATTTTAATCTCTACAAGCTTTCTACGGCACGCTTGAACCAATTTCGACGTTTGGCCGGCGCGCTTGTGACGCGGTAGTACTGGGTCAGGTGCCTGGCTCCTTTGACGTCGCTTTTCTAAACACGGCGCTGTTGATGCAGCTGAGACCACTAAAGGAGTACGAGGCACAGGATGCAGCGATCAAATAAAGTCTTTTTGACGTGAAACTTCTTTAGAATCGTTGTGATTTGAAAGGCGATGAAACAAAAATGCGTTGGGAAGGCAGTTGTCGGCCCAACTACTAGATGGCGCTGTATCCCTTTCTGAATCACGCTAACGATATTACTTCGTAGCTTGTAAACGAGCTCAAGTCATATGCAACTTAAGATTTCGCAATATAAACTGCTGTTGTTACTTAAACAATTTTTTCGAAAATATTCTGTCAGAAATATTTTGTTATTATTAGATAAAAACAAACAAACACAGCTTTTTTATTGAAACTGTCGTCTGTCAGTATTTTTTCATTCCAACAGAGAGTTGACTTCGAAATATCTCTGGGTACAGTTATCTCTCCAAACTTTTTTACTTGGTTATTTGAATTTTGTCGTTGTTATATTGTTCTCGTACCGTGTTAGTGCTGAACTGTTGACTCTTGCCGTTTATCTAATCACAATTTACTGATGTCATAGCTATAGTATCTATTACGGAACAAAGTAGATGATGTTTCGAGATTTCTTTTTCTTTTTTATCTGATAGGAGTAACAAACGACCACGCAGTCCACCTGAAGGTAAATTATACTTCATATAGAACATGAATTCTATCTGAAGTCAATCACAGATGCGTTGCTACTCCCGAGGGCTAGGATGGTCGCCTCATACAAAAAGTGTGTCGGCAACCACAAAACTTACTGACAAAGTAACTTTATACATTAAACTAAATCAATAAGTAATATTTTAACTTTAAAATAATATTAAAAATGCGAATTTGTAAGTATGTATTTGTGTTTGTTACTTTTCACGCTACTATAGAGCAGTGATAGCCTAATGGTTGAAACTTGCCCTCTCGATCGGGAGGTCCGAGGTTCAAACCCAGGCACGCACCACTGATTCATGTGCGTATTATAAATTAATTATCACTGCTTTTCGGTGAAGGAAAACATCGTGAGGAAACCTACACACCCGAGAGTTCTTTAAAAAAAAAAAGGCTCGGAGGTGTGTGAAGTCCATCAATTCGCACTTGGCCAGCGCGGTGGACTATGGCCTAAACTCTCTCATACTGAGAGAAGACCCGTGCCCAGCAGTGGGACGATAATGGGTTGACGACACGACACACTTTTCACGCGAAACATACTGATGTCGCTAAAACTTAGTACATACATAGGGAGCGTCTTATTATAACGCAGTACATAAAATATTATTTACACTATGGAGCAAAGTATATAGTATAACGATGAATACTCAGACGGCTTACATTTCTCGATCCAATTTTGACGTCATATCAGCAAGTCGTAGTCGTGTCAATGCACTCGAATTGCATCAGTACATCTTCTGGAGTCTGGGTCCTTTGACTTCGCTCATAACGCGCTGTTGATGGTTGTACCTAGGGATTGCAATCCGGAAAACCGGATCCGGTAACCCGGCGGATCCGGCACAAATTTACACAAACCGGATCCGGTACCAATTCACCACTGGATCCGGACCTCCACCGGATCCGGTGATTGTATATTTTGACAAAGATTTCACATTACAAAAATAATTACCGGATCGGCTCCGGCCGGATTGCAATCCCTATATACCATAGATATGCTAATTGGAACATCTATGTACCTTGTGGTTTATATACGTAGCGTGGCAATAACGCCATAATTTATATCGCTTATTTTGATGACTGTTTAGGAACCCATCAAACTTATTTACTTTCATTAAAACATTTTATAATTTTAGATTAATTACATAAGTTAAGTATGTTACATATATCTACACAAATAACTACAAACTTATTGCAAATATTTACAAAGTATGATTGTATACAAAATGAAAAACAAAAATATATAATTTTAGTTATTATATTCAATGCCTTAAAAGTAATGAACATCGCATTCCCTAATTTAATTATAGTATGCTTTCCTTGAGTAGAATAAACCAATCTTCCTCTGCTTGTGGATGATGATGGATCTCTATGATGATGGAAATAATGTAATGCTATACCTTTTTTTTTTTTTGTTACGGGGAGGAAACCTTCAAAAGGTACACCGAATCCTTGGGAGAGACTCAGGGTTATGTGGGATTTTTACCCACTAAAACCTCCTCGGTGGCCTTCCTCAGCGCTTGTAGTAGGTGACTCGGAAACTCCAACGGAACGAACCGGTGGCCCCTAGCGCAGTGCCCCTCACGGGCTCATCTCTTGGGGGGACGTGTACCATCCCCCTTCATCATCCGGTGCTTACGGCGAGATGCAGCCACACATACCGCCGTCCTTCTCGGGGTTGCTTGTTGGACGGTTCGAGCTCCCACTCTAGCCGTCCGCAACCCCAGAGGCCCCCTGTTAGTCGCCTCTTACGACAGGCAGGGGATACCGTAGCCGTATTCTACTCCCCGACTACAGGGCTATACCTAGTACAACTAGAAGTGCATGTAAAAGCTACAACAAAGTTAACATCAAGCCTTCGGGCTTATGCCTTTGTTTATACTTAAGATACGCGATGAAGTTTTGAACTCGTCTCACCCGCGTGACCTACTTGTAGGTTTTTAATGTTTTTTTTTACCTACAAATCTTTCAATTGTTGGAGCGAAGATTACTTTTCTTTGCCTTTGATTTTAAGTCTAAAAATCTGTAAAAATCTATTGAGCAGTTTATAAAATTCAGTTTTCAAAGGTATAGGTGAAAAAAGAAATTTACCTATCTACAGTTTTTAAGACGTACTTATGATGGGTATTCTTAGACCTCAAAGGCAGTAACTAATTTGTGGCTTACCTTAGGTTAGACTGATCTTATTTGGGGTTGAAAACAGATGTATATGGGCGGTAGCCCCCACTAACAATCAAGTGAACTGCTATTAAATTACACTATATTACATTTAAAGGTACATTTTACTTAGTTACGTTTACCCGAGCTTCTCCGACTACGACTTAATAGGAACACGGAAATGTTTAATACAATGTTGCGTTTGATAAAATAGTTGTATATAAATCCCATACAAACATGCACGGAAAACACGGTAGTTTGTAGCCAACCAAGTACTTCTACGTTGTTGTGGCTACACATTTTGTCTGGTAAGGCAAATCACTACAAAGTATAAAACAAAGTCGCTTCCCGCTGTCTGTCCCTATGTATGCTCATATCTTTAAAACTAAGCTACGGATTTTAATGCAGTTTTTTTTTAATAAATAGAGTGATTCAAGAGGAAGGTTATTATGTGTAATCCGTGCATGATATAGTTGAGGAACACTGATAATTTTAGATTTGTGACTTTTAGGCGGAATGAAGTTTGCTGGGTCATCTAGTATAAAGATAAACTTTGAAATATGAACTCGCTAAGTGAGCTTTACGATAAAATAAGCTATAGGATTCGGTTTTTTATTACACAATAGCGAAAGAGCATGCAGTCTTTGTGATGACCGTTGGTCATCACATGACCTGGAGTTGGTTGGTGACCAATATATGACATTTCCAAACCGATCTATAAATATGTAAAATGGTTTCCAAACCAAATCGAACAAGCATTTGTTTAACTAACATACATATAGCACGTACACCATTTTAATTCGTGAATCGAAGTAAACACCAACTACAATTTACACTTACTCATTTAGCAAATATTTTTTATTAAATTAACGTTTATTACCTGAATTCCACCATGTCATCTACGCTTATGAAATCACCTTAAGCATTAAGGCTCGTTAATGTAGAATACCTAACCTAAAAACGGTATAATAAAACATTTTTAGGTTACACCGAAACCGGGTTTCTGCGATGCGAAGACAATGCTGGATTGTTAAACAATGCACTTGAGGGAAAAAGTTTTACTGCGCTACAAACAGACGGAGAACAATACAATATACGCCGTACATGCAAGGGAAGGGTATGGCTTAGATGTATGTGTCTGTAGGCTGGCCTCGTAATTGAAGGTAGAACCAGTGTAGTTCGACTGGGGAAGTACCACCGCCACACCTATTTCTAGCGTGAAGCATTTCTTGCGTTTCGATAGAAGGGTGTGGTTGCCGGCCCACTTTATATGAGGCGACCATCATAGTCCTCGGGAATAGCAACGCATCTGTGATTGACTTCAGATTGAATCCATGTTCTGTATGAAGTTGATTACAGATGTCCATGGGCTGCACTGACCACTTACCATCAGGTGGACTGAATGCTCGTTTGCTACTTCAGTCAGATAAAAAAAATACGATGTGGTAATCGATATTTTCAAGAATTTGAGTTTGTGGCAGAATTTGAATTAGGAGAATGGTATCTGGTACATGTGGTAAGAAAAAGGTTTTTTTTTTCAAAGACGGTAGAAAATTAACCAAAATTAAATGCAGCAGTTGCACTAGATTGGGCAGATATTGTTAACTTAAAAGCCATTTATCTCATATACGATAATAAAATGCAGCATTCACATTTCCTTATTACAAAAATATATCCGGTTATTAATTCGTATATATTTTTATTGCCTTTCGTTTTAAGCGTCGATAGTTTGTTCATTCGACGATCGTTGATCGTTTAATGCAAATGTGTGAGTCCATTTATTTAAGGCCTCGAAATTACCTATATAAAAACAACTTGTATAAACAACTTTGAGCCTAAAAACACATTTTTTAATTATTTATTTTTTGTATATGCACACATATAGAAATCAAGTACAACGAGAACTTAAAATTAACATTAAGTGCAAAGGTACTGCTTATTTCTAATGAAATTTCTTCCAGCAGAGCCACATGTATGTTTGTTCGCATAAAGTGACGAAATTTATCATCAAATTGTAGCCAAATTAGCTAAAAAACTATATGCGTTAACGCTTGGAATATTAAGCGATTCTTTCTTGTTTCTCCACTTTCATACGATCCGCGCTCGGCGTGATGCAGGGAAGTTACCCTTTTATAAGAACAATAGATATGAACAACTCATCATCTTTCAAAACAAATGTATGTTGGTTCTTATGAGACCACGAAATCTCTACGTAATATGTAGCAAAATTACCTAAAATTCGCTTGTCTGTTTGATTCGTTAACGCTTTCAGCGTCAAGCGTTTTTCTTGGCTCTCGGTCATTCGATCCGCGTCGGCGGCGTGATGCGGCGAAGTCAACCTTATATAAGAACAACAGATGAACAGCCCTGATTGAGCGATCCAGTTTCAATGCGCTATCATCTTATAGAGAACTATCACGTGATGCGATGTGTGACTCCAATTGAGCGTTGTGTAAAGAGGTTTGCGGCTAGACTGTGTCATAATTATACATATACGACGCGGGAATGAGATCTGGTTGCATTTCAAAATAATGCATCTTTACGATTAGAGCCAAAAACTATTTGTAAAGAACATAAGTTTTAAATTAGATAGTCTACTAGTATCTTATATTATGTTAAAATAAAAACGATTATATCTAATCTAGAAATCTATTATATGATTAGGGTAACTGATTTTACATAAAATTTAAGTTATTTAAGTTCGTATTTATCCGATATGACATCTTCCTTTCTCTGGGTCAATATCTCATCAACCCATTATTGACCCACTGCTGGGCACGGGTCTTCTCTCCGAATGGGAGAGTTTAGGCTATAGTCCACCGCGCTGGCCAAGTGCGAATTGGTGGACTTCACACACCTCCGAGAACTTTTTTTTAAAGAACTCTCGGGTGTGTAGTTTGCCTTACAATGTTTTGCTTCACCGAAAAGCAGTGATAATTAATTTCTAATACGCACATAAATCAGTGGTGCGTGCCTGGGTTTGAACCTCGGACCTCCCGATCGAGAGGGCAAGTTTTAACCATTAGGCTGCACTGCTCTGAATCGATATGCTCATTTTTAAACACATACGTTATAACAGAATCTTTTTCTTTTTTTTCAGGTAATACAGAAACCGACAGTGGCAACGATCAGTGCACGCCACCATCAAATCCTATAGTTCATCTATTTTATGCTCGGGACTTCGACTGCACTGAACTAAACTAGTGAGTACAAAACTGTTGCTTGATTGACTTGGAGTTAATGTTTACGCGTTTTTAAATAAATAATTTCTTAGTTTTATAAAAATAGTTTTTTCCTAATCTTACTAATACTTGGAAATAATATACTTAGTTGCCTGTTATTTTTATCGTCGGTTATATCTTTATCACTGACTATGTATATTTTTCGTACACATGACGTACGTGCATATACAGAACTCTTAATGCATAGACCACACAAAACTGACTCTTCCTTTACAAACTATGTAGATGAAAGGTTATTTTTCTATGTGCCGAACCTCGTTATCGCAGCGTAATAAAACATGTACCAGCTTAGCTTTGAAATATGTGAAAAGTTTTCATTAAAGTATTCCTGTAGTTTTTCTCATTCGGGCAAACAATCCTGTAATAATAGTGATAAACCTTGACTCTACAGTTTTTTAGGGTGCCGTACCCCTAAAGGTAAACATAAAAAAATACGTGACGAATAGATAACCTCTTTCCTTTGGGAAGTCAGTTAAACACGGACCTTATTACTAAGATGCCGTTGTCCGTCTGTCTGTCTCCAGGCTGTATCAAAAACTTATAAAAACAATAAGATGTTATTTTTTTACAGCTTTTCACATATAATGATACGAAACCCTTCGGGCTATTCAACAGGTTCGGCTTCCACATTGCTAGTTTTATTTGCAAATATTTCGTATTGTACTAACAACAAAGCACTATATTACTGTTGTATTAATAACAAAGCACTAAAGCACACGACACGACCCACGACCAAAAAATCCACGCACGCATGCGTGCTAATAAAATTCACTGAAGTCTTTCACACGGCCCTTCCTTTTATTTATAACCGACGATCTAAAGCTGAATGATGTTGCTGATGATAGAGTTACTAGACGGAATGTAGTTAACTTTTAAGTAATCAATTACATGCGGTAACTACGTTCGTAATTAGGTATTACGAAGTCTAAAATACGAGTGTACGTTCCAGTATGAAACATTACTTGGAATTTCAGAATCCAATTACGTAGTACTAGCTTTTGCCCGCGGCTTCGCTCGCGTGGAATTTAGTCTGCCACATAAAGTTTGTAAGGTGGTAGAGCAATGTTTCAACCAGGGAGTTATCACCGCCGCACCTATTTCTACCGTGAAGCAGTTCTTGTGTTTCATTAGAAGGGTGTGGCTGCCGGCTCGCTTTTATATGAGGCGATCATCAAAGTCCTCGAGAGTAGCAACGCATCTGTGATTGACTTCAGATTGAACCCTTGCCCTACTTCCTAAATCTGTGTGTTCAAATTTCAAATCACAGGCACGTATATTAATTTGAATTAGTTTTGTCGGCAACGGATATTAATACTTATTCTGAAATTAAAAGTTTTAAGAAAGGGTCTCAAAACGCGTGACGGTTACCAACACGCAGTTGGCTAGCGTGGTCAACTACGACCTAAACTACTGCTAATCTGACATATGTGCCGAGTTGTGTAACATTAAAAGGTCGATGACGATTGAATGACATATCTAACCTTTTCCACTGTTTCATTCTTAGTGACCTTTTTTTGTCGAGGGGGAAACCTTTAAAAGGTACCATACGCCGTGGGAGCGACGCAGGGTTATGTGGGATTCTTGTCGCACCAGGACTCCGGGATCTTCAAAGGAACGCAACTGGAGTCCTCTGAGTGCATTGCCCCATCGGGCTCCTCCCAAGTGAGCGGCTGGGCCCACCACTCCATCTAGTCTTTACCACGTTAAGCGACCATACGTATTTATACGTCTTTACCACCATCCTTCCCGGGATCGCCTGGCTGGACTGTTCAAGCTCCTTGCATCCTGGCTCTCACGACAGCATGCGACCACACATGCTAACATCTTTCCCGAAGTTGCTGACTGGGTGTTTCGAGCTCCCAGTCTGGCCGCCCGCAAACCCGAAAGCCCCCTTTTCGTCGCCTCTTAGCACAGACAGGTGATACCGTAGCCTTGTTCTGATCCCGGAACTACAGGGTCGTCATTCACATCGACCTTTCCCATTTTGCTCCGTAATTTATAACCATTTAAATATTAATTTCATAGAACTTCGTTGTATACGGCGGCGGCACACGGCGCGTACTGCCGGTCAATCAATTGAGTACGCAATATGTTATACTCGTAATATCTTCTAAACTACTTATCCAATTTACATGGTGTAAAAAGTAGATTTAATCTGTGTTAGATGCTTGATTTTTTGAAATCATTTATTTTGATAAGGATTAATATTTAGTTTGTATAAAACCCATGGAAACATCAACTTCATATTTTTTAAATTTTCAAAGTATAAAAAGAGTTATTGTGGGTTATACATAAAATATAGATATATGCTGTCGCGGACTTTTATTTAGTTCTATATGAGCCAAACAATTCCACCGTACATTATATTTGGATATCTCCAACGGTTTAGGCAGCGTACGCGAAGATAGCTCTCAGAGGACAACTTTTTTCGCGACTAACCGGATATTTCTCGTTATATTATAACCTAATTACAAAAAAATCGGTATAAATTATAGTCCATGTGTTATTCTGATGTATAACCTATACTACTGTAAAGTTTCAACCAAATCCGTTCAGTAGTTTTTGTGTGAAAGAATAACAAACACACATACATCCTCACAAACTTTCGCATTTATAATATTAGTAGGATAGGATGTATATTGCTCGTATGTACATAATTTTAGAAACATCTTCCATAATAAACCCATGTTTGTCCCCGTGTGTTCATTAATACATGAAAACAAAATTAATTTAATAAGATAACATAGCTAATGTTGTTTAATAAATAGATTCGGTCAATCGCTCATTATACCGTGGAGAGGCTTACAAGTATACACTAAGATTAAATATGTAATTTTAATTGTGTTTAAGGTATTCATATGAACATTAGAACATCAGAACATTAACCTATAATGTTGGAAAATCAAGTTCAAGGTGGCAGAACCAGTGTAGTTCGACCGGGGAAGTAACACCGACACACCTTTTTTTAGCGTGAAGCATTTCTTTCCTTTTGATAGAAGGGTGTGGTTGCCGGAACACTTTCACATGAGGCGACCATCATAGTCCTCGGGAGTAACATCTGTGATTGACTTCAGATGAAACCCATGTTCTGTATGTAATTGAATACAGATTTCCATGGGCGGCAGTGACCACTTACCATCAGGTGGACTGCATGCTCGTTTGCTACTTCAGTCAGATAAAAAAAACTGATAGAATTGCAATGTCTTCTTGGCTTCTCTCTGTAACGATGTAGGTTTACGTTTTCGATCGGGGGTCGACGACATCGCTCGCCTTGTGGTTGCCCTCGTAAATTTCGAAACTAATGCCTTAAGTACTAAAAGAGCTTAGCAGTTGTGAGCGTTGTACCTCTATTTGTTGGGAGTTTCTAAGTATTGTTTATATAGATTGCAACCCTTTATATCTTGTGTCCACATCTCTCCCCATAACTGGAAAGCGCCTGAAGCGTTCTAGACAACGCTGTTCCTTTAAATTTATCCTGTAACATATAGCTTATGAATATCTTGTACGCATGAACGATTGTTTTAGAAGAAAATTAACATTTTATACGTACAGAGGAATATTTTCCAGTTAAACAATAACTTGTTACAATGGCATACATGTAAGGTCTACAAATAAAAAAGTCGATTTTCAGATCTCCCCCTATAATGATCAATTCGTCTGACTGGAAATCATTTTCTTTTTCAAAATATAATTGAAGTTATACTTCTTTAGACACGTTAGGGAAAATGGTGAGAGTAAATTTATACGATGCGGGTGCACACCGTCACGAAAAACCGACACCTTAAAGTTAGCTATAGTTAACATTTTACTTTTACGATGCTTGCGCAAAACGTCACGAAAAAATTACATACGTCAAAAATTACATACGACGAATTACATACGTCACAAAAAACCGACACCCTTAAGTTAGGTATAGTCAACATTTTAGTTCTTTCTACTGTTAGTATCGTTTTTTCTACAAACGTAGAATAAGGTGAAAGATAAAATTTAAAAAAAATATATCTTGGTACACCAAAGAAGTATAACATCTGTGTGTACATAAGTACACACACACACACTTTATTTTTTTATTTCTTTAACAGCATGATATTGTATGATGCTCTGTAGCATGACGCATGTGCGCCTGTTTATAACTGGCGCATATGCAATGCAAACATGTGTTGTTTCATATGTAGAACTGCTTAAATCGAATGCGTTATTGTATTTAGTTTCCTAGATAGTATTTGCTTTGTTTAAATTTGTACGCATAATTTAAAAAAATGCAACAATTACATAATCCTCTGGTGTTGCAAATGTCCACTTGCGACGGTGACTACTTTCCATCAGGTAGCCCGTCTGCCTTATCGTTAGGTTAAGTATAAGAAATGTTTAAAAACAATCCCTACTAATATTATAAATGCGAAAGTAACTCTGTCTGTCTGTCTGTCTTACTCTTTCACGACAAAACTACTGAACCGATTTTTATGAAATTATGTACACAGATAGTGGTGACCTTGGGATCCATTATAGGCTACTTTTTATTTCAAAAAATGGGTTGAAAATGTTAAAATCGAGCATAAATGTTTGTATGGTAGTTCGTTTTTGACAAAGAGTTGTACTAATAATTCCGTCAAGGGGTATGATAGATTTGATTAAAAACATAAGTGAATAATAAAACATTCAAAAATATTGATTTTGAGTCGAAAACATATATCGGTAAAACAGGGTATGTCGCGAATTTTGTTAAATTCCAATGCAAATGACAATCTCCATATTGGCTTTTGACAAAGAGGTGTACTAATAATTCCGTCAAGGGGTATGATAGATTTGATTAAAAACTTATGTGAATAATAAAACATTAAAAAATATTGATTTTGAGTCGACAACATATATCCGTAAAACTCGATATGTCGCGAATTTTGTTAAATTACAATGCAAATGACAATCGCCATATTGGCCATTTGGCCTGGACGTCATCGTGAGTTCGTTCAGAAATAATACATTTAAATTGGTAACAATTAATTATCATTCAAATAGATAAATCAAATAGATAAATTTGATTTAATTTACCCATAATATGGGTTTATAATATGAAAATGTATTTATAATGCGAAAGATACGAATAATATTACTTGGAATTCCCGATGAGCTAAATATTAGGTATACTTGCGCTATCTATCACTGTTCTGTTGAATTACGTTGAATGAACATTTGATAGATGGCGTTATCTACAATACAACTACAAAGTAATATCGATAAGTTAAATGTTGATGTTGAGTTACTAATTATTTCGTTATGAGCCACGAAATACTGGATTGCAAACTTAAATATAAAATAAATCCACGATAGCATAATATCTATATCTCATATGGTTAACTCACAATAATTATTTTTATGTTCCATGTTATAACTAAAAATAAACGTCATTTTCGAGTCTGTTGTCCGCTGCACAATATTAATCCTTATGTAAATAAATGCATTCGTTAGCTTCGTAATTATAACAAAGATCAAAATTGTCTTTTACACTGTATGCATCAAATAAATACGTTTAAAGTTATTAGAGATATCAAATTATATAATTTCCTTCAAAGGGTACGATAATAAAATTCCGTCAAGGGGCAAGATAGACTTGATTGAAAACTTATCTCATTAATAAAACATTAAAAAATATTGATTTTGAGTCGACAGCATACATATATCTGTAAACTCGGTGTTAATGTATTTAGTTCGCCAACAATGAACTAGATGGCGCTACAAAAGTGGCCTGAAACACGCTTTCGAGATCACGCACCGATTCTATAAGACCTTGGCACAATTGTTTATTAAATTAAGTTTCGCACTGATTTGACGTGTTTCATTACGTGTCCGTGGTGTAATTCGTCCGTCCTTCTGTCGGAAGTTGTTCACTCGGTATATCGCGACTTTTGTTTAATTCCAAATTCCAACTATCGCCATATTAGCCATTTTGCCCTGATGTCATCCTGATCCCTTAGTTCATTATGAAATATAATACATACCTATAAATCGATAACAATTAATTATCATACAAATAAATGTGATATAAATTTGATTTAATTTTACCGATACGATAATTACCGATGGCGCAAGTATACCTAATATATAACTATATATTAGGTATACTTGCGCCATCTATCCACTACTATGTTGAATTACATTGAATGTATTGAATACGATAGGTGGCGTTATTTACAAAACAACTACGAAGTCTATCGATAAATTAAATGTTGATGTTGAATACTAATAATTCCGTCAAGGGCGACGAAACACTGGATTGCAACCTTAAATATAAAATCAATCCGCGATAGTATATCTCTTTAACTTATGGTTAAGTCACAATATTTTTTTTTATGTTCCATATTTCAACTAAAAATATTACGTTAATTTCGAGTGTATTTTCTTCTGTTCGGTATTAATCCTTATACAAATAAATGCATTCGTTAGCTTTTACACTTATGCATCAAATAAATACTTTTAAAGATATTAGAGATTTAAAATAATAAAGATCGCGATGTGTCTCGCGGCAGGGGTAGGTAACCGTCTCGCTCGCGCATGCTAATACAAGCCGCCGCCGATGCGTGTGCATTATTAGAGTAATGTGACCACTTGATAGTGTCCAGTGTTGAGTAGGATACGAATGTTAAATGAGTTTGTAAGAGTAGCGTCTTTTTGTACTAGACCAGTACAATCATTGCACTTCACCCTGCAGCATCACCCTGAGAACTTTTAAACATACTGCGGAAAAGTTAAAATCAATCTTTGTAATCGATGCGTTTTGGTTTAAATGTGGTTGGTTTACAAGGTGCTTCTTGGTATTGTGTGACTACTAAGATTGTCAATTAATTCAAAGAAAGGCGGTATACAATCGTCTAATTTTAAAATTCCAATTTTAATTTGTCAAATTTTTAAAATATTTTTACATAACAATTATGATCCTAACCACAAATACATACTTTAAATTCGTTTCTTCACTCTTTGTATGTCCGGGTAATCGCCGGCCGAGTGGCTAAACTCATTTGGATAGGACTTGCACTATAGAAAAGGTTGTGGAATAACATAATTATAGACTACTGTTTATCATATAATTTCAACGGGGTCGAGATTTGTGCGGGAAAAACTTTGCGATACACTCATTTTTACGCGGGCGAAGCCGCGGGTACAGCTAGTACATAATAATGTTTGCATTAATAACAAATATTTATAACATTGATATTGCAAGGAGCGTATTGCTTGCGAGATGTTTCGTCATTATGATGATAATTTTATTGGAACCAGTTGCGAAATACAAATCGTAAGTGCAATTAATACCAGTAAGTACGTTGCAATTGCTGTACAAAATTATATTTGTTGTATTGCGACATTATAAACTATAGTGTATTGTCGATATTAGAAATTACAATCACGTCACATTATATCACTTGTTATTTAGTATTTTGATGTAGTATATTACAACTTTGTAGAAACCAAAATGTAGCAGCGTGAATTTGTACAAAAAAATGCAAAAAAGACGTTTACGCTCTTACATTTTGCTGGCATGAAAGTCGCTGGGTTGTTAGCAGAACGGAAACATAGCACCTAGTCTAGAGATTTGTGTAGTTATGTAGTTGAATCCTAGTTTCTTACACTTTGACTTATACCGTATGTCCGTATACGGAGTGTTCCGAAAGTAGTGGGTATATTTGTTAGAAAAATATATATTTAATGTTCCATGTTTTCAAAATGTGCATTAGATCATGAATTTTAAGATAAGCTATTATTGGTCAGTATTTCAAAACCATCAAATAAATTTTGACATCACAGCTACTCAAGAACTTTATTGGAATGAAGACTATCTTCTCGCGCAATATTTGAAGCGAAAATAATGTTTTCTTTTATCTATTTTTAACTTAAACGAAAGTTAAACGCTATTTTCTTGTTAGGGTTTTAAGCCAACTGCAGTTATCGTGTTATCCTTTGCTTCTGGAACACCCTGTATCTATATCCGACGTTGCGTCATTACTAGCTGTCCGCGGCGCAGATCGCCGACGGGCAGATTCCTCGACGCTACATCAAAACTGAAGCGCACTCACACATCAGTGGGGCTACTGCCATGTACCTACGCGCTGCGTTTGTGTTCTTCAGGACATGAATTGCATGCCGTGTTGCGTAGCTGTATCGCTGTAGTGTGAGTAGTAGCATGTTTGTAGTGTTGTTTTGCGCATGGTTTTTTTATTTATTTTTTAATTTTAATACAGGATGTTTAATTTTCACAATATTTAACTTTAAATACATATTATTTATTATACATATGTTCATACATTCATAAGTCTTTTGAGGTCCATTGTTCAACATAAACCTCCACTAATGGGGAATTTCTTAATGGGATTTCTTGCCCATAGTTACCGTGCCTGGCATGCTCGTTGGCGCCGCAGTGGGCTACCCAGAAATGTGTCCTGGTCCCTGAGGTGCCTTCTACGACATATGACATCAACCACATGGCACAATATTGTACGATATAGGTACACACGTTGTCTCATAAATGCTTGTCGAACCCAGTGCCATTTATGAGACTGCACATGAAACCAAACAAAAGATCTAACGAAATTGGACGAAATATTTACGTGTATTTAAGAAAAAATACAAATTGTCTTTTACGATGTTCTTTTCTTAATCTACCACTAGATCGGAATACCTATGATACATTCGGAACGCTAGACGAGTGTCGGCTAATCTAATAGCTGATACGATCGACACTCGCCTCTTCATGCATGCCTTGCTTCGCAGAATGCGAAATTTATAGAATTGGAACCGCTAGAGAAATTATATATTTCATTTAGAAGACCTTTCTTTCGGAACACGTAATTGCACATTTTTTTCTAGCAAAGAAAAGTTCTTGTATTTCGATGGAAGAGTGCAGCTACCACTTTACTTTTAAATATGGCGATTATCTCGATTCTTCGGTAGCAGCAACGCATCTGTAATTGACTCATTAAACTCTGTTTAATGTGAATTCTATTTATATATAATAATATTTATTTCTAGCGTGAAGCATTTCTTGCATTTCGATAGAAAGGTGTGGTTGCCGGCACACTTTCACATGAGGCGACCATCATAGTCCTCGGGAGTAGCAACGCATCTGTGATTGACTTCAGATGGAACTCATGTTCTGTATGAAGTTGATTACAGATGTTCATGGGCGGCAGTGACCACTTACCATCAGGTGGCCTGCATGCTCGTTTGCTACTTCAGTCAAATAAAAAAAAAAAGGTGTCCATGGGCGGCAGTGACCACTTACCGTCAAGGGAACTGTATATTTGATTGCTATTTCAGTTTTTAAAGAAAAAGAACAAAGAATACTACTAAGTCTGCCCGGGACTCCGCTCGCATAGACTACGCATTAGACCAGTTTTACTTCCCCTTTACTGTCGGCACCCCGACTGCCAACACGCCATACTACCCTTGCACATTGCACCCCGATTTTTCTTCCGTCATGTTCTAAAATTGTTGCCCTGGATAATTTATTGTATCTGAAAATGTATTTCGTATTTTGAAGCACTGCTCCAAAATTCTCGGCGTGTAGCACAGCACAAACGTACATACGGCCAAATAGACTTTTTAATATGCATTTATGGATAAGAAACGAAGGAATTTCTTTGACTGTTGGTATAGCAAAACAGCGGTGTCGGAGTGAATTTAGAAAGAACTCTTACATTTGTACTGGCGATGAAATATGCAGATTACATTCTTCTCAGAAAATAGAAAAGGATTCCTGCATGCAGATGAATTTTCTGATAAGATGAAATTTTGTACGAGAGAAGCTCGCTTGGAATAATATTTTTTGATTTTTTTTTCAATCTGACTGAAGTAGAATACGAGCATGCAGTTCATCTGATGGTAAGTGGTCACTACCGCCCATGAATCTGTAAGCAATTCTCGTCAACCCATTATTGTCCCAATGCTGGGCAGGGGTCTTCTCTCAGAATGAGAGTTTAGGCCATAGTCCACCGCGCTGGCCAAGTGCGAATTGGTGGACTTCACACACCTCCGAGAACTTTGTTTTAAGAACTCTCGGGTGTATAGGTTTCCTCACGATGTTTTCCTTCACCGAAAAGCAGTGATCATTAATTTCTAATACGCACATAAATCAGTGGTGCGTGCCTGGGTTTGAACCTCGGACCTCCCAATCGAGAGGGCAAGTTTCAACCATTTGGCTATCACTGCTCTAAGCAATTAGCAGATTAATAATATTAATAAGAATGCAATGTTTAGATATCCATCGGCCACGTCGTTACTTAATTATTCCATTAAGTCCATTTCAAAAGTGTTGAGGTACGAATCTAACGGAAAAAACGAAGGTAACTAACCACAGTGAAAACGGGGACAAGGTGATAGGCAATCAGCGGCCTCGGGTGCCCCTGGTATAACGATCGTTACATTTTTTTATTTATTACCAAAAATACTCTAATTAACGTAAATAGACAAAGGGTCGCGTCCATAGGAGTTTTCGCTATCGAAGATAGAATTTATTTTAATTAATGATGGAATTTACTTTAATTCATTTCAATTTATTTTCATTACATTACAATGATCCATGATAAATAAAATCCAAATAATAATATGCAGTTATATGTACAGGGTTTCCTATCTGATAACCCTCCTCACGAAGCTCTGCCACAAAGGTAAAGCGACCTCCTTGAATATGATGTTATGAATGGCACGTTTAGTTTTGTGCGAATATTTCAAAGGCACTGTAGAAGGTTTTTAAGAAGTGTATGGACTGAATGGGGAGGATGATTTTGGTCACGGTTGCTGGGTTTCTAGACCTTAGGCTCTTTGCTAGAGGGAGGGATGGTTGTGGAGCCAGCTATTGTTGCAATCGGTCGGCCACTTCTTGGCTAGGGGAGTCAAGAGCTGCGTATATAGCACACATTTACATCGACACTGGCGCAAACAATTATGGTATTAAAGATATTTTGCAATTTCTTAAAAAAATCGTATGACTAGAGATATAATAGCGCTTTCGTGCGGAGCTAAAGTCAATTAAATAACCAATATTGACCCCACTTTTTCTACCGCCTATTATGTGCAGTGACTAATTTCTGATAACAACAGTAATACGTACTTCTACTGCCTTTACACCTGAACATAGCACTAATGGAGTCAATTAGCACATAATAGCGCTATAGAAGCTGTTTATTCAATTTCCAGTTATTTTAATACTACAGAAATGATTGTGTAATCGTCAGTTAATTATAAATAATTATTTTATCTAATCGCCGCTCATAACAAACAGCGGCTCCTATTATTGCCACTTAGACCTAAATTTAGAATTCATAGTACTGTCTGTCGATATCTTCATAGATAGAAGGTACAAATGAGTAGTTTTACAGTAGGTTGTACCAGTGCGATTCGATTAAATTGGTACTATCGTCGCACCTATTTCTCTCTCGTCAACCCATTATTGTGCCACTGCTGGTCACTGCTGGTTTACTGCGTATTACGTTGACAGTATATTTATTTGGAACATCACTGAATATATACGTGACGAATACGTGAATCTTTCCTTTGGGAACTCGCTAAAAAACGGGACGCTTAGTCCCGCCTGGACGGTTTATATCTGGCAGCACTAGTGTTGACATACAAGGGTACATATGTACCTACGTGTTTGTTGTGCACGATAACAAGTGTCGAGTTACCGCCGCCCCACCGACGTCGATGACGTCAATGTGATGCCCGTTATCTATCGGTGTTTATCGGTTGTTTTGTGTCTGTGTAGGTGTGTGGGATTATGTATATCGTAATCTAACGATCTATATGTAGTTCTATTTAAAGGTTAAGGTTCTTCGAAGTTGGAAAGTGGTGGTGCGTGGTTTGTTTATGGCAACAACGTTTGAATACCTTTCTGCGTTGTGACTCCAGTTAAGCTGAAAGATGTTTAGGCTTAAAGAGGTGCTGGTCTATATAACTGAAACAAGGTGGTAGAACCTGTGTAGTTCGACCGGGGAAGTACCACCGTCACACCTATTTCTAGCTTGAACCATATCTTCCGTTTCGATAGAGGGGTGTGGTTGCCGGCACACTTTTACATGAGGCGACCATCATAGTCCTCGGTAGTAGCAACGCATCTGTGATTGACTTCAGATGGAATCCATGTTCTGTATGTAGTTGATTGCAGATGTCCATGGGCGGCAGTGACCACTTACCAGGTTGACTGCATGCTCGTTTGCTGCTTCAGTCAGATAAAAAGAAGTTAGAAGTCTGTGTTTCGTTTGCGACAGCTACGCTTCCCACACTGCATTGTCACTTTCAGTCAAGCTGCAGGATGTTCAGGTATAAGCAGATACTGTTCTAAAGTATTGAAGCATTTAAATTCACAGTTCTCTTAATAAAAAAAAGTTAAAACCAATATGAGCATAACATAAGGTCTCCTTCAGAGCCGTTATTGGCGACCAGCACATATTTAATCTCAATAATCGATTAGTAACATATTAATAGACGCTCTCGGGGGACGTACTTCGTTTTTTTTGTGTGGCTGCTAACCTATTTGTGGTGCCAGGCACCCTGATCAGAGGGGCATAGAGTATACTGTATTATGAGGCTGGAATGCAGATTAGTCTGCAATAAAGGCATATTATCTTATAGTATGCTAAATAATTGCTTAGTTGCAAACAATTAAAAACAGCCATTAAAATCATAATTATTGTTGATAATAAAATTATGTAATTAAAAATCCATTGTTACTTTTAATTATTGTACAAATTCTAGGATTTACTTATCAATGTAAAAGGAAGTATAGATAGACATTTTAACGTATTTACATTACTATTAATTTGATACTGTCTGAAGTGACTAAAATCTAAAAATCTAATTAGTGTAATATTTAATGTTATGGGCCTAAAATGTGAGGACAGAATAATTATAGCATAAATAAATTGTTGCTCGGCAGTGCCTTTTCTCACGTTCCAAATTAATTGGACCGCCGCTCCAGTTGCGTTGAATCTTAATTCCTCAATTACTGTCCTGTCTCCATCGTCACGCCATTATGATTGCTTGGAATTAACTGTACTAGTGTTGTACCGAATGTTGTTATTTGAACGTTCGCGAATGCGAATGCGAATATCCCTTGACGTCATTCGCGAAGTTGTACTTCTTTAGGCGCGTTATGACAAAATGATGAGAGTGAAATTTTAAGTTTCGTCACACAAGTCACAGTATGATTTTTTTCGTTTTTTTTCTACAAACGTAGAATAAGGCGAAAGAGAAAATTAAATTTTTTGAAAAGATTTTATCTTATATCTATTTATCTTATCTATCTTTTATTAGATTTTATATTATTATATCTTATTACGCCAAAGTATAACTTCTAACGCGTGCACATAAGCACACCACACATTTTCTTTTTTTTAGTTTCTGGTGGCGTGGGCCGCAGGAAGTAGATTTGGCGACCTTTTTTTGATCGACAAACTGCAGTTGGATTTAATTTTTATAGATTTGGTAACCTTCTTTTGCAAAGCACTGCAATTAAGTAAATATTTTCTAAACATTCGCACAATTTCGAATACTTAAAAACATGCGAATGTTCGCGAAAGCGAATATTCGTTACATCACTTAACTGTACTGTACTTACTTATTTGTTTGACTTTGATAAAGTTAATTGGATTTTGTAAAAACGCCAACAATAGCAAATTTGTGTTAAGTAACTGATGCTTCTGGAGAACCTTGGACGAATTGTGTTCTCAATTTAGAGGAAGTCTAGGATTGATCGTTTTCTTTTACGTGCATTAATTATTATTACGTCCTAATAAATTCAAATAGTACAAAATTTTGTCCTCTTTAAATCCTTTTGAGTAGTGGTTTATTTGATTACTTAATGTATTCCATTAATTCGCATTGAATTGGGGAAATACGTTCGAGTATGTTTTTTTTACAATAGAAGTACCTACATGTTTTTTTTTATCTGACTGAAGTATCAAACGAGCATGCAGTCCACCTGATGGTAAGTGGTCATTGCCGCCCATGGACATCTGTAATCAACTTCATACAGATCGTGGGTTCCATCTGAAGTCAATCACATATGCGTTGCTACTCCCGAGGACTATGATGGTCGCCTCATGTGAAAGTGTGACGGCAACCACACCCTATGTACCACATATATCTATAATCGACCTCAAATAGGATTATACTCCTTTTTTGTTACGGGGAGGAAACCTTCAAAAGGTACACCGAAGCCTTGGAAGAGACTCCGGGTCATGTGGGATTTTTACCCACTAAATCCTCCTCGGTGGCCTTCCTCAGCGCTTGTAGTAGGGGACTCGGAAACTCCAACGGAACGAACCGGTGTCTCCTAGCGCATCGCCCTTCACGGGCTTATCTCTTGGGGGACGTGTACTATCCCCCTTCACCATCCGGTGCTTACGGCGAGATGCAGCCACACATACCGCCGTCCGCAACCTCAAAGGCCCCGGTAGTCTCCTCTTACGACAGGGATACCGTAGCCGTATTCTACTCCCCGACTACAGGGTGAGGATTATAATCCTATCTAAAGAATAAGTTGGCATGTCTCGTATCAGCGTCACTTTCATATTACATAACACAAAAAAGTAAATAACAGTATTATAAAAGTGTTATTAGGGTAATCCTACTGTATTATAAATTCATCTTACAATTTGTATTTAATTTTCCAACGCACTCGATCGACATAATTATTATAACAATAATTATAACATTCTGCAACGTTGATCGTCAATCATAAACTCTTACTCTATCGGCGTATGCTATTACGCAGATATCTCGTAGAAATTATTATGATCTTGTTTATAATGTGTACGTACAAGCAATTTAAATTAATAAAGCAATAAGTGGGTACATTGTAAGCTGTTTGCGTAGAAATTGTGTCTCATTTGCTGTAACGTGACCGTTGGTAGCTACACCCTTGCATTGGAAAATAACACTTGTGTGCATGTGCTATGGGATACATTTGTTTGTTGTAATATCGTTGGAAAATAACAATGTTATAAGCGAGTTTAGTGGAGATATGAATTTTCGATTGTCAGCGATAATGTTGATTAACTCATTATGGAGCGAATGTCACGATTGTCGGTTTTGAGTGAATTATTTTAATTGTTAATTAAACGACTGCGTCGAAGATATGTCATTGAAAATCGAAACATTCTTCGGCAGTACATATACTAAAATTGGAACGATACAGAGAAGATTAGCATGGCCCCTGCGCAAGGATGACACGCAAAATCGTGAAGCGTTCCACATTTTTCGTCCCTGTAGCCTCGGGGTCAGAATAGGGCTACGGTATCCCCTGCCTGTCGTAAGATGCGACTAAAAGGGGCTTCCGGGGTTGCAGACGGCTAGAGTGGGAGCTCGAACCGTTCGGTCAGGCAATCCCGGGAAGGACGGCGGTATGTGTGGTCGCATACCGTCGTAAAGACTAGACGGAGCGGTGGGCCCAGCCGCCTATCTGGGAGGAGCCCGATGGGGCAGCGCGCTCGGAGGATTCCGGTTGAAGTCGTTTCGAGATCCCGGAGTCCTCCCTTTTCAGCGCCGAGGACGGCCACCGGGGGGGTTTTAGTGCGGTAAAAATCCCACATAACCCTGCGTCGCTCCCACGGCGTCGGGTACCTTTGGAAGGTTTCCCCCTCGAAAACAAAAAAATAATAATAATAATAATAGGGGACCTACGATCATAGGAAAGGTAGAAATGAAATGTAATAAATAGATAACTACAAAAATATTATAACATTCCTATTATTATTCGTTATTATCTATTCGTGAATATGTTGTTATAAAAAAAAAAACAGGACTGGTTAAAAACAATCAAGTGATTAATATAATTGAACTATGTTACTCGTAGCCTAAACACTATAATACTATGCAGGCGGAGAATGTCGATGTTTAAATTTTAAATTCTGCGACTTATTCGGTCTTCCGGAATTTCGTCTACAGATTTTTTATGGCATAGAAATAGCGAATGAAGCACCTTTATTCATCAAACTAGCTGCGCCCGCTACTTCGTCCGCGTGCAATAGTTATTTTGGGCATAATTCATTTTTGCAAACAACCTCCTCAGCTTTATAAATTATAGCTGTTACCCACGAATTTGTCCGTTTCATTTTCTATTATTATTTTAGACAATTTAAAAGAACATAATTATTTTAGAGTACTTCTGTGTAAATTATATTTTTAGTTTTATTTTCACCTCTCTCTTAGCGTCCCTCGCAAGCAACGCCCCTCCTCCTTGCAGCGTCATGTTTTGCACATCATGCGGCGCGGCTGAATTTTATATCGGTGATATTTAAAAATTGTCATATCTTCTAAGACTTTCATTGAAATTAACTAAAATAACACATTTATTTGGACAAAGATTAATATTATTACGTTGATACAACTCTTAACTAATTTCGACCGAATTTGATTACCATGAAAACGGCTCTAGTGAGTTAATCTTTAAAGATAGACATATACTGTCGCGGACATTTTTTTAGATCATTTCAAGAGAAATAATTCTTTCATACATATATTTTTGGTATCTTGTACCGTTTTCGCAGCGCACGCAACGGAAGCCCTCAAGGATGAATAATTTTCCCCGTTTTCTTCACATTTTCCATTATTTCTTCGCTCCTAATAGTTGCAGCGTGATGTTATATAGCCTAAAGCCTTCCTCGATAAATGGTCTATTCAATATAAAAAGATTTTTTAAATTCGAACCAGTAGTTCCTGAGACTAGCGCTTTTAAACAAACAAACAAACAAACTCTTCAGATTTATATATTAGTATAGATATAAGACCTATTTAGTGTTGGTCTCGTCAACCCATTATTGTCCCATTGTTGGGCACGGGTCTTCTCTCAGAATGAGAGAGTTTAGGCCACAGTCCACCACGCTGGCCAATTGCGTATTGTTGGACTTCACACACCTCCGAGAACTTTTTTTTTTAAATTTGGCAACAATTGTGGATTTGTTGCAACTGTGGAGGTACCACCGTCACACCTATTTCTAGTGTGTAGTATTCCTTGCGTTTCATTGTAAGCGTATGGTTGCCGGCACACTCTTATATGAGGCGACCTGGAGTGGCAACGCATCTGTAATTGGCTTCAGATAGAACCTATGTTCTGTACAAATTGCTTACAGATGTCCATGGGCGACAGCGACTCAGGTAGACTGCATGCTCGTTTGCTACTACAATCAGATAAAAATAGAAAAAAATACCAATGTAGTTTTCCACGAGTGACGACCCGCGTAGCGGAGCGATAACCAAACAATTCTGATACAAAGACTCGCCTTCGATGCTCCGTCAGTCAAATATATGAATAACTAGCTGAACCCTGCAGCTTCGCCCGCGACAAAATAAATCGATGTATCGATCGGTCCCGTGGGAATAAGACATTTTCCCACAGTAAAAAGCCTATATGCTAATCCAGATTGTCAGCTAACTCCCTACCAAATTTTACGAAAATCGCTACAGCCGTTTAGACGTGACGAAGTAACAAACACACAAACTCACAAACTTTCGCTTTTATAATATTATTATGTTGTATTTAGGTGTGTGTTTTGGGTCTAGTATTTGTGTATTCGTCTTTGTGTGTCCATGGCACCCTCAACTTAGAAAAAAGTCTTAGTGTGAAGTTAAAACGTAGAAAGTGTTTTTTGTGTCCTTTGTCTTATTATATAGTGTATTTAGTCGAAGTGACTAATGGCATTGATGGACCGGTTGCCACCCCTGTCGGCCGTCCTAGACAATAGGAAGTGCCTTGTTCCGCGTGCTCTGCGGTTTAGTTGCGACATCGGCGCGTCTCGCCGCCACCGTCCTTATAACACTTCTTTGTTTGTATTTCCGTTTGTAACGTAACGCTGTGCCAAGATTTTTATCCGAAGTGCACTGTTCTAGGCGAATTCAATTTAAGTGTTTGCCTGCGATTGCGGTGTAGCTTCCGTTTTCGAAATCGGTTATGCACGTAACTGTTTGGAAATATTTTATTTTTGGTACGAATTTATCTAATTTAAGAAATAATTAAAATAGATATAACAGGTATCACCTACTATAGGTGATGGTAATTGGTAAGGCTCTTTGAGGTTTGACTTTACAAGCACCGCCACCTATCTGCTTTATAACAACAGCACATGTGTTCTGGTTTGACGGTGTAAAGGGATTTCCCCTTTTACTTTTACGTATCCGATTTTTTAGCGGTCCTCAACCAATGCTCAAGTGCCACTGTGGCCAACTTCAATGAAGATTCCTATTTGAGGGTACAGGTATCCATGGTGTGGCCACTTAACATAAAATGGACAACAAGCCCTTTTGCTTCTACAATATAAAAAAGATGATTTTAATATCGCGATTTATCGCTATATTAAATTATCTTTCGCGCGCGATTATCTTTCGAACATATAGCTTATCAGTAGTTTCCGAATAAAGTATTTGGAAACAACAGATTTGTCTTGCCTTCTGAATTCTGAGAGAAATTCCGTTAGGTTAATGGCGACGATCATGATAAAATGTCCATCTTTTAGACTTTGTAGTTCATTAATGAATGCAATCTCTAGATACCAGAAATTTTAAAACCTTTTGAACCCCGATCCGTCCAGGGAGCTGCGGTGTCCATTTTACTGCCGGCCATAAAACCCAGTGTCCAATTACTGAGGCCAGTAAAAACTGACACTCAAGTAACAGAGTCTAGCCTCAAGCTACAATATCAGGGTTAATGAAATGTCGAGAGGGTTCGTAAAATGTAGGTCTCTTATTCCCATGTTATAAATTTTCTCTATCGGTATCGTATAAAAGATGAACCTACTCGTGGGTATATAAAGTATAAAATGTGCACATATGTATATATTTTTTTTATATTCTATTTCATTTAATGAAATAGAGTATAAATTTTGTGTTTAAGGGGGGAAGGGCTAGTTAGAATTTAAAAAAACAGTAAATTTTTTAAAATTCCATCTTCTAGCTCTAACACGGCTTGCTTCCAAGTTACTTATTTCAGTAAATAATGGTCTGATTTAAACGCAGCTAGTCGGTAAATACTCGCAAGACAATGTACTTTTACAAGATAGAATAAAAAAAACTTTTTTTTTAAATTCTAACTATACCTCCTCCCTTAAGTAAAATAAAGTATACAATGTTTTAGATCTAATGAAAAAGTAATAGGTATTCTACAATTGTCTGTTTGTATATATCGGATCTTTATAAAACACTAGCTTTGCGCCGCGGTTTCACTCAGATTTAAAAAAGTAGACACGTTTATTTATTTATTTGTTTATTTATTTATTTATTTATCAACTAGATTCCATATTTGACAAGTTACTATCTAATACAGGGCCATGAATATAATAAACAAGTAATCCTAATTATAGACAAGTACAACGAACTTAACAATGTGCATAAACATAAGAAAACAACAAATTGAAAGGGTTACAAACATTCATACATGCATGTATGAATATTTGTATGTTAGTTGAATAATTGTAATAATTTTATCATTAATGAAACAAAGACTAAATGTAATCTCAAAATATTAGATATAACTTTATTTCCAAATAAAGTTATATCAATTTTTTTTATAGAAATAATCTGTTATCACTTTCAGTCCTCCCAAACTATTCTTTTTAAATATATGCAATGTAAAAACACGCGGAACTATCATTCGTTACATGAGTGGATAATAGATAGAGAGTCCAGCAATAACTCGACTCTATCTGTGACTCGAGTATCTATAACGTTTTATCTTAACTTTTATCTCTGCCGCATTCACCGGCTTGTGATTTAGATAAAGGTCGTCTAGGAGATAATGTTTTGTTGTAAAGTCACATGTTATAAATGTACCTACTTACATATTATTTTTATGTATGTGTGTATCATATGATGTGTTTTTTTATTTTATTGGAGATATAACGATTACTTTGGATTTATTGAAGTGAAACTTCTTTATCGGGGTTGGAAAAAAATTTAGTGTAACATTTTTTCGTTACGCGCCATCTTTTTCCGTTACGCGCCATCTTTTTCTTATCCCTACCACGCGTGATATTAGATAGATTATTATAGACTAGATTATTAGATAAAGTTTAATAAAAGGCTTTTATTAAACTTTATCTTACAATAAAAGCCTTTTATTAAACTTTATCTAATTTAAATTTATTTAACCAATTTCTGTAAAGTTGCATATAGTAAATTATTTTTTGAAAAATAACGTCATAAAGAAGTTTCACTTCTTACGAGTGTACGCTAGTACACGCACACATTTTTTTTATTTATTTTGTTCTTTTTTTAGTTTTTTTATTCTGTGTTATGTTTTCAGTTAGTGATTGTGTATCTCGTAGGATCTTCGCAATTCATCCATCCATCCATGAGCCTTTTGATGTCCACTGCTGAACATAGGCCTTCCCTAAATGGCGCTACTCCAACCGGCCCTCTGAATCCAACGGTTCTTCGCAATTACTAATCTCTAACCTTCTTTTAAAAACATATCTAAGGGCTGTAATTTAATTTAATTTAGTTTAGGCTGTATAAAAAGTTCTATTGGAACCCAATTGAATCTCACTATAAGCTTTTCTTGCTTGTAAGCGTTAGCGTTAGGTTGTAAAATGTATGCGTTTTTCTCATGAGGCCACAAATTATTGCTACTGAATTTGTAAAATTTCGCTTCAATTGTAGCGAGAATTCGTCGTCTTAAATGAAAAACCGCGTCGAGCGTATGTTTCGTTGCGGAACAGTAAGCATTTTTTGCTTTACACTTTAACCAAAAAATGGTTCCTATTGCTAGCTTGAAGCATTCCTTGCTTTTCGATGTACGGGCGTGGTTGCCGGATCATCGTTAAATGAGGCGACCATCCTGGTCCTCGGGAGTAGCAACTTATCTGTGATTGACTTTTGATAGAATCCTTGTTCTATATGAAGTTGCTTACAAATGTCCATGGGCGACAGTAACTTACAAGCAGGTGGACTGCATGCTCGTTTGCTACTTCAACCAGATAAAAAAACAAGCGTAGAACGTTAAAAACAAGAGTATGCGTCCTTTTATAAAATGCCACGAATTCTAGCTATAAAATTGTAGAAAAAATTACCGAAATTATCTCAACTCTCTGATTTCAAGAGGCCACGAAAATATTGCATGTAGTAGCGTTTTTTGCCGCGATTCTCTCAACGCTGACGCTCGGAACATCTAGGTTTCTTTTCCCTCAGGTTAGAACGCATACCGCACAGGGCGAGTAGAGTAGGCAGTGAACATAACAAGCTTAGCTAACACCGACTCCGGTTCTAAACCCGTTTAGGCACTGGTCGTGCGTTGTCGCACTTTACTGTGTGTTATTGTACCCTATATTGTACTGGTATAATGATTGTTATTTCTACTTGTTGTATGAAAACGAGTAGTTTGTTTGCTCTTTGATTGTTAGGTTATTAATCCATAATTTAGTTTTTTTACTGCCAAA
This sequence comes from Spicauda simplicius, assembly GCA_949699795.1. NCBI lineage: Eukaryota > Metazoa > Arthropoda > Insecta > Lepidoptera > Hesperiidae > Spicauda > Spicauda simplicius. The sequence goes on from OX453076.1 coordinate 12,824,907, forward strand.
ACAGCAGTGTTTAATAGTAAGTTAAGAATTATTGTTTGTTTAGCATTGATTTGTAAAGAACCAGTTTTAAGTACATATTAGTTGGATTTTTTAGATATATTTATTGAAAATATTATTGACGATACTTGTTATCTTCGTAATGAGAGTTTAAGCGCCGATCAATTAATAAACTATTTTAAGCGTAAATGATTAAGGTGATTGGACTTTGTAATCCGGAGTAGATTATTTAAATAGGCATTATTTCCTATTTCAAGAAGATGTTGAATATGTTCGAACAGGGAGGAACCTACCTCATCTATTTTTATCGTGGAGTAATCCCTGCATAGAGCAGTGATAGCATTGGTTGAAACTTACCCTTTCGATCGGGAGGTCCGAGGTTCAAACCGCACCACTGAATTTTCTAAAATTATGTGCGTATTGGAAATTAATTATCACTGGTTTTCGGTGAATGAAAACATCGTGAGGAAACCTACACACCCGAGGTTTCATTAAAAAAAAGTTCTCGGAGGTGTGTTAAGTCCACCAATTCGCAATTGGCCAGCGCGGTGGACTATGGCCTATAACTATAACTCTCTCATTTTGAGAGAAGACCCGTGCCCAGCAGTGGGACAATAATGGGTTGATGACAATTCCTGCATTACAGTGGATGCCGACTCGCTTACATATGACGATAATCTCTGCAATAATCCCTATGGATTCATCATCTAAGGAGTGTGGAACATAGTAAATGAGAAACAAAATATCCAAAATATTCCTTAGATCATAGTCTCCTCACCCGGCTGATATATCCAGACTCGTCGCTAAATTTGGTAGTAATACACATATTCAAAAATTACGTAGTAACGGTTTGAGATCATCCGTTAAACAAGCACTCCGTAACGATAATGAGAATTCGTCATTGAAAAACGACACGGCGACGGAAATAAAAATACGACATTAATATTTGAAACGATTAAAAAACCGTTTCATCTGTCCGACGGACGAGAGCTTTGAGAGAGCTTAATAAGTTTGAGTGGGACTCTCGGATCGGCTCTCGAGGGCGGCTTAAAGCTCTTGAAGGCTCCGCTTAATTCTCCGGACTTGGAGCTGTCGCAATTTGTTACCTTTTTGTTTGAGATGACTTTTTAAATTAATATCGTTTTTATGTAATTAAAGGAAGTGTTGTAACGTTTAATCGTGAAGTTAATTTATCATGTGTTTTTTCTTTATTATTCGCTAAATGTATCAATTTATTTCCTCATGTAATTGTCATAACTTGTTATGTACTTAATTTATTCTAAATTTGGTTATTAGTATTTTTGTAAAAGAGTAAATAACATCCATCTTTAAAAACTGTTGCCTTTATAATGTGTGTAATACGACTTTCATATGTGGCGGCCATCTTAGTCTTTGTAGCAACGCATCTATTTTAGACTTCAGATTTATTGACTTCAGATACGAGACCTATTATATGAATACGAAGGTTTACGAACGGCAGTTAACACTTACCGACAAATGGACTATAACTCTATGCATGTTTGCTTTCCGTCTTTGTCATGTGTACATATAAGTCGTCATCAGCCAATTATTGTCCCACAGTTGGACACGGATCTGCTCTCATAATGAGAGTTTTAGGCTGTCAGGTATTTGAGTTTAGTCCACTGCGCTGGCCAAGTGCGTATAAGTAGAAGTGCGAATTGGTAGAATATCGTAGAGTAATGTACCTATATATCCTGCTAATATTATGTGGGGTACAACACATTCGCACCACCAATTTGCACTTGGCCAGCGCGGTGGACTATGGCCTAATACTCTCTCAATCTGAGAGAAGACCGGTGTCCGGCAGTGGGACAATAATATTATGTATTATATGTTAATTTTTTTTACCGTTTCAACAGAGCAACTGCTGGACAAACGCCGGTGGTGGGTGCTGCGCCGCGCCCGCCGTGCCGAGTCGCGCGTGCGATGCGGAGCGGTCCCCGCCGGCCGCACCGCCCGCCGCACCGCTCGCCGCGCCGCTCGCCGCACCGCTCGCCGCGCCGACCGTGCACTGCGCGAGGGCGTGTTGTCGTGAAACGTCAGTATACTGAAGGTCCGTTGATGTTTAGCGTATCGTGTGGCAGCCGCTTGGGTAGCGCTTTGATGCTTAGTGAGGCTAAATCTAACCTAACCTAACTTTATGGGTTCCTCTCGGCCACGGGGCAACTGAGAGGATACGCCAGATCCTATCGGCTAAACCCCCACGGTGATCCTCTATATGCCTTTTGTCGGGACTGCGAGTAAGCTCGTAGCATTAGTCCGCGGTCCCAATGGCAAACAATCTAACCTAACCTAACTGTTATGAAGATACTTGATCGCGTCGAACGTATCATCTTGCTTTTTTTATATACGCAATATATGAGAAGTTGAGACTGCTTAGTTAAAATTCGCAATCAACAACCGTAGCAGTAGGTACTTATTAGAAATACCCTAATTTAGAGGTAGATGTGTCTACTCTACATTTGTGAGTATACTAACTCCCTTACCCTCGTGTAGTCAATAGTAGCACTCGAAACAAACGCGTCTCTCTGTACTCCGGGGCTATTTCTGTACGAAGATAACGGTGCGTCCATTGTTGTGTTCCGGTTCTAAAACGGCCAGGGGATAAAGTAGTGGACGATTGAGTACGTCTTTTAATGGATACGCTGTACCTGCGACCTGTCGGTGGTATGGGTATTGATAACAAACACATGTATGCTCGAATAGATTCAGGACAGTTAGCTGCTCACATCTTTGCTTACGGTTTTTTTAACTTAGACTTCATGTTTATAATAAATGGACTCAAATAATAGACTAATTTTGAAATACGTGTCATCTGAAATATTACTTATAATTTTGGCTTCTAGTTTTTAGACTATGGTCTAATGTTGATAGAAAGATTATATTGATTTTTGATAGAACATAAAGATAAAGGCTATTTTTATTAGTTGTTTAGGAAGGAACTAATCTAAAAATATATGTTACGTAACAAATAATTGTATAGGTATTTGTTTAATATTTATCTGGTATTTTATCGTTTACTCAAGTACCCTCAAGTATAAAGATTTAACTGTCTAGACTTAATTTACTTAATCTTGCTTGCTACATTTCTTTATGTTTTCATAATATTGGACAGAAGTTTTCTTAGATACACAGTAGTGTATATACATACTACATACTGCTGTGTATAGTACACTACTTTCTTTGATAGATTCGTGATCTAACATCGTTTGTTTTTGATGTGGCATGTGATGCTTTTATGGAGCTGGAGATATAAAATTGATATTGCCTTTGGTAGCACACACATACACCATACATTGCGTCTTTGTGTGCAGTTATTATGTTTCCCAACCGGTGCTCCGCGGACCACTGATGGTTCCCGGAAGCACCCAAAGTGGTCCGAAAAGCCATCCAAAAATATTGTATAAGTACCCAAGGATCAGGAATTAGTAAAGAATTAAGAATTAGTAAAGAAAGCGCATTAAATATTGTTTGCGTTGAACTACAATGTACGCGTGTTTTATTAAAAAAATAAGAATCCCATATTAATTTTCAGATTTATTTTTATCTTAAATCACACCCACATATGATATTCCATGGGTCGACAGATATTTTGCCAAATGGTCCTTCGTCACCAAAAGGTTAGGAACCACTGACATAAACAAAGTCAAACTATGTCAAATTCATCGTTAAATTATTGTTACGTAGTGTTATATTTTCAAAATTAAGATTTTTATACGATAACGTACAAAACGAACAGGCTATTCAAACAACGTTCATATGAATTTATAGTACTTCCCAGCATTAGGACAACCATATCCCTAAGTAATTATAGCGTTCTCTCTATCATAGGTTACTTTAATATAAAGTTATGTTATATTCACAGGTATAGCTTAGCATATAGTTTACTAGTTGTCCCGGCGGACTTAGTTCCGCCTAAAAGTCAAAAATCTAAAATTTTATCAATGTTCCTTCACTATATTATGCATGTATTATACATACAAACCTTCCTCTTGAATCACTCTATATATTAACAAAACTGCATTTAAATCCGAGGCGTTGTTTAAAAGATCTAAGCATACAGAGGGACAGACAGCGCGAAGCGACTTTGTTTTGTACTATGTAGTGATTCGTATTCGCTAAAAGCATTGGCTATACACCTCTAGGGAAATATGTCTGAATTAATACCATGTGCACATCAAGACCTAGTTCTAAATCATAGTTTGCAGTCATTCGTATATGCACTGTGCTATTTTTGCAAGTCTTTTGTTTATACTACTACTAGCATGGACATAAATAGGAAAACATAATTGAATGGGTTAGTTTTTTTTACTCTTAGCGAGTAGTAGAACCAACCAACTTGACGTCCCGCGTGGCGGAGCCGTTATCACACCGGTCTGACGCGCAATGGTTCCCGGGTTCGATTCCCCGCCGGACAGGTACGTGAATGATGAGTTTAGATTCATGATTCATTTGGGCTGGGTGATTGTGTATTCGTCTTCTGTGTGTGAGCCACGGGGGTCGTCAAACAATTTGTCACATGAAATATAGGAAGCTGCATTCAAATCATTGTGTTTGGGATAAATAAAAATATAAATGTATATAATAGTTTTAGTTATAATTACCAATTTGTTATTATCAAATTAATAAATCATCAACTATTTAATTACTTGGTCCTTGTTACTTGTAAGACTTGTCTGTCCTAGATCAATTTGTAGTTTAATTACTTTAGCTATAATAATAGCTCTATAGTCTCTCCCATTAAGGGACTCTATTGCCAATTAAGAAGACTAAGTACCGACTATCACGAAATACTTGTTGACTAATTAGTCATTGAGTTTGAGAGCAAATCTATTTGTTAGCATTCTAACACTTTTATGAAGGTATTTTAATATCATTTGCTCAACTGTAGTCATAGTGAAATAATACTATAGTCGTATAGAATGAAAATCAAAGTCCTAAGATAATAAAACAAAGCCGATATGAATGATTCCGGGTATGTATAACAGAATTTAATAAAGATTGTCCAATATTCTTGTTTTCGTATAAACTTCTTGCTTGCATATTATATGCCGGTGGTGGATGGAGTTCTACCTGATCTTGCTACCCCCAAAGGTTTTAGTTTAAAACTGTATGTCGCAGAATCCTATGGATTGTTATCTGAATGGTGACCATTGTCGTCCAACATATCGATATTTGTTTAATTCTAAATCAGTCAATCTATTTATTGACAAATCCATCACAAGCCCTATTTACTGATTCTCTAACATTGACAACTGACTGGTAATATTCTTGCAATATGAAAGTCGTATACCATGGTTAATTGATTAATTATGTCTAACATGTATATGTCTCAACCCTCAATGCAACGCTTAATTCAGCTGTTGTAACAGATTTTCAAATATATAGATACGATATGTATACGTGTATAAATGACCATAATTATCCGCCTTAAACCCTCAATGTCTCATTGCTGGGCTCCAATCTCTTCTCAGAATGTCAGATAGGCCATAGCGCACCGCGCTGGCCAAGCGATTCGCTGGTCTTTATACACCTTTGTAATTTTTTTTTGTAAAGAACTCTTGTGTTTAGGTTTCCTAATGATGTTTTCTTTTACAGTAAAGCAGTGATAACGATTTTCCAATTCACTTTAGAATAAATCAGTGGTGCGTGCCTGGGATTCGAACCTCGGATCCTTGTTTGAGGAGTTGAGTTACAACGAATAGGCCATTACCAGTGCCGGATTGCAAGAGCCTTATAGCAAGAGTAGCCCCGCGACTTAAATGGCCCCGCGGTCCAACCAACACCTACTCTCGTCAACCCGTTATTGTCCCACTGATGGGCACGGGTCTTCTCTCAGAATGAGAGAGTTAAGGCCGTAGCCCACCGCGCTGGCCAAGTGCGAATTGGTTACTATTTACCTATATTTTACTATCTTTGCTATCCTGAAAATCTTAAACTGAAAGAAGTACACATAGAATGTGTCATCTCTAAATTTTCCCAAATTGAATCCGAAAAAGTGTATTTGTAACAGTTTTGTTTTATTTAATACTCTTACTGATGGCAAACTATGGGCCACTTGTCAGAATTTGCTACAGGCCCCGCGCTGGCTTAATCCGGGTCATAGGAAAATCGTAAATGTGTAATTGTTATATATTAACTTGTTATATTGTTTACTTATATTTATGTATTCGTTTCTCGTATGAAGACGAAGATGTTCGAGCAGTGTGTGTTGCCAGTGATGACATATGGTGCCGAGACGTGGTCCCTTACTGTGAGCCTCTTGCGTAAGCTCAAGGTCGCTCAGCGAGCTATGGAGAGAGCTATGCTTGGTATTTCCCTGCGTGACAGAATTCGTAACGATGAAATCCGTAGGAGAACGAAAGTTACCGACATAGCTCTCAAAATTAGTAAGCTGAAGTGGCAATGGGCAGGCCACATCGTTCGTAGGACAGACAACCGATGGGGTAGAAGAGTCCTCGAATGGAGACCACGTCTGGGCAAAAGGAGTGCAGGCCGCCCCCCGACCCGGTGGACTGATGACCTGAAGAAGACGGCGGGTAACCGCTGGATTCAGATGGCCCAGGACCGGTCGAAGTGGCGCAGATTAGGGGAGGCCTATGTCCAGCAGTGGACTTTCAAAGGCTGATGGATGGATGGATGGATGGATGTATTCGTTTCTATGGGCCTTTGTAGCCTGATATAAATAAATAAATAATAAATTAATCCGGCACTGGCTGTGACTGCTCCAAATTTACATATATTTAATAATATTTCTTATTCAAACAAGTCATACCTACCCGTGTCTTCGTCTGCCACATAATATGTCTGTAGATGTGAACGGACCTCATTTCGTATTATTATATGTATGTATTTTTATTATTTCTTTCCGCACGCCGTTAGTATTTACCTGTAAACGATTGCATGTTATTTTCCTTTTCGTTCAGTACGTGTTGTTAGTCCTTTAATGCAATAATTTTAGAAATATAAAACCTTTTTTTTATAACATTGAAGTAGCAAACGAGCATGCAGTTTAACTGATGGTAAGTGGTCACTGCCGTCCTGCGACATCCGTAAGCAACTTCATACAGAATATGGTGTTCTATCTGAAGTTAATCACAGATGCGTCGCTACTCCCGAGGACTAAGATGTTCGCCTCATATAAAAGTGTGTCGGCAACCACACCCTTCCATCGAAACTTTCTAAAGATTGTAGAAACGCAAAAACTGCCTTACAGTAGAAATCGGTGTGGCAGTGGTACTTCTCGGTTGTACTACGCTGGTTTTACCTCGTCGTAAGAAAATATTTTTAGACAAATAAATTGTTCTAGTCAAATAATTGCTCATGGAATGATATGTGTCCTTAGTACCAGTATATTATGTTTCCTCAAAACAAGCATTGTTTACGTTTTTGCCCACACATTGCAATCTACTCGTACATTGCACGTTTTTAGATTTCGTTTTCGGCTATACTTTGCAATGGTGGGCAAAAACATCCTTACTCCATACTAATATTATAAATGTGAAAGTGTGTTTGTTTGGTCCTCTTTCACGTCGCCACATAGTTATTATATGACATGGTTTTTATGTTGGGAGATAGAGGGCAGAGAGTGACGTAGGCTACTTTTTACTGCGCTCTCTCATTCCCATGAGAATATCGATGTTGTGGTAGTTGATACATATTTAGTACTTCCTGACGTTGGTATTAGATGGCGTTAGTAAAATTCATTTGCAAGTTCTGAATAAGGCTATGAAATGCTAATGTTAATTCTCTCTGAACGTGTTTGCGAAGCCGCGGGTAAGAAGAGCTAATAAACAATAACAGTTTTGAGGAAATGTAGCAAAAACGGGAGACCAAGTTGTTATAACTACTGCGATATTTGTTGTTGTATCTCCTGGAATATCTGGTGTTACAAGTGCTGTTGTAGCTGTTGTTTTTACCAGAAATCACAAACGGATACAGTGAAGTCAATTTAGAATCTCCCCGTCATTCAAGCAACTCATACGTACCAAAGTAGTCGAACACTACCTATTCCTAGGCACAGGCGTGAATAGGCATTGCATATACATAGACACGCTTCATTAAATACATGACCTAAAGCCAACTTTGCTTATTTAACTTAAGACGACCAGCGTGGAGTTCCGGGTTCGATACCCGGCCAGACAGTTTTTTTTTTTTTTTAAAACGCTTACTACACTCATAGCCTCACAGTAGGATTTTCTCCTGTGTCGTGGGTGCCATGGACACACACAAAGTCGAATACACAAACACCCAGACCCAGAACAAGAATATAAACTCATTATTCAGATACCTGTCTGGTCGGGAATCGAACCCGGGACCCACTACGTGTCAAACCGGTATGGTAACCGCTGCGCCACGCGGGTCGTCGAATTATTATAGATATTTGAATGATGATTTTAGATTATTCAGGGTCCGTGTTTTTGTGTATTTGTTTTTGTGTGTCTGTAGCACCCACAAAACACGAGAAAATCCGAGTTATCAGTTACAAAGTGTTATCTATTCACATTAGTTAACTTTTTAACATAACTATAGCGGTCAATTTAGAAGGGTCCACGTTGTGAAATTAATAAACGCTCAACGAACAGTGTTAAATTAGTTTCGCTAACAATATTAACCCTCGGACTTTGTGCGCCTAAAAACGGGAAACGAGATTAAAATTAATACGGAGTTGCCGTTAAAAGTTGGTTTTATTCATGGCGGTTTGTAACTAGTGGATTAGTTTTTAGTTACAACTAAATTTAGTGTGAGTAATAAATGGCTTGGGATAGTTTAAAAACACTGAGATCAGTGATTTGTTTTTGTGATATTTTTAATTATATTTATTTGGGAAACAAGGTTCAAGGTGGTAGAACCAGTGTAGTTCGACCGGGGAAGTACCACCGCCACACCTATTTCTAGCGTGAAGCATTTATTGCGTTTCGATAGAAGGGTGTGGTTGCCGGCACTCTTACACATGAGGCGACCATCATAGTCTTCGGGAGTAGCAACGCATCTGTGATTGACTCCAGTTGGAACCCATGTTCTGTATGGGGTTGATTACAGATGTCCATGGGCGGCAGTGACCACTTACCATCAGGTGGACTGCATCCTCGTTTGCTACTTCAGTCTAATAAATAAAACAAACAATTCACTTTTTACACAAAAACTATACAATATAAAACAAATGAATACAACGAGTTTCCACTATTAAGATATTATTTGGTATTATTTGTTAGATACCAATAGAAATGACGGGTCACTTACAATAAGTGACCATCTTAGTTCCCAGGATTAGCAACGCATCTGTAATTTAAATTAGTTAAAACCCCTGTTCTTTACGAAGTGTATTATAAGTGTCCATGGGTGGCAGACCGTATACCATCAGGCGGACTGCATGTTCGTTTGCTGTTTGCTTTTTATAAAAATATGTTTATTTATTGCACCATAAATATTTTGAAAGTTTCAGAGAATGTATGTGTTACTCTTTCACGCAAAGCGGCCGGTCTCATGTCCACCCATAGGCGAGAATAGTGCGCAGGCGCACGCTAGAAGCGTACCATTATTTTTATTATAAGCCGAACGCGCGCCCAACAATACGGGGAATTCGGCATTTTGTGCGACCCCTAGCTACCTGCACCCCCTCTCGCTACCCGCACCCCGCCGCCCCTCCCATCGGCGTCATTCACCCCCAACCCTCGACGATGCGCGTACGACGATCAGCGTCCTTTCCACATTGTAAATGTTTTCTGTTTTTGAAAATTATATTTTCGAACACGTACCGGTGATGTTAGTTTAAAGTTGTACAGTGTAATATATTTTTAAGGTAGTGTTAAGATTTGTTTTGTGCGAAATGGATCTCTCGGTGCCGAGGATAAAGTACGAGACGGAGGATTATTATGACGACGAATTCGAGTTGAATCTCAGTGATGTGTGAGTATATGTCATATTTCCTAGGATTACTCATAATGTCGCCTATATTACATCGGCAAATAAGACCATTATATTATTATTGTAATGTAACCGTTTTGTAGGTAATCCTTTGGTTCGACTTGGGTGGTAGTCCTATTGCTACGAAGGCGTACGTTTAACAATAATAATCTAACTTCGATTTTAGACTACTTTAGACTTGTCAGTTAGACATAAACGAATTTGGTTTTATAAATTTATATTTATTCTCGCGGGTTCGCCCGCTTCGGTCACGTCTACCACCAATGAGTATCGTGTGATAACCTAAATCATAAACTAGGTGTTTAATTTACAAACCAAAATCCGACCATAAGTTATAGCGTGAAAGAGTGACAAAACACATACATCCTGACAAAATTTCTCATTTAATAAAATAATTATTTTCCAACCAAGTCAGAAGATTTTTGACGCGTTAATTCCTACCATAAATTCTCTCTTAACATAAAATCTTACATAAAAACGGGCCGTCAAATTCCCGTTAGGTTTAACGCAAATGGTAAAACCGATTACGTGCTTTTTTGCGCCGCGCGTTGCTAGCGAAATCCGAAATACAGTCGCGAAACATTTGCGTCGTCCGTTTATTTATGCGCCATGGACGCGCCTGGAGCTATGCGCCTGTATGTTATCGGTGGGTGCCAAAAAAATTAATCAAATGTTTTTACGCTACAAGTTTTTACGTGAGAATACGCTTAAATATCTGAAATAGTAGCTTCCACCCGCAAACTTGTTAATATTATTAATGTGAACATTTGTGTGGATATGTTTGTGTTATTTAGTTATTGCACCTTTATGATATAAAAGTTACAATGCAAACTTAATGTCTTAAGGCATTTTCTATCAGTCAACCCTGGGTGGCTGGAAATTTCGCTGCAGGTGTTAAATTTAGAGTAAATTATAATATAGATACTTAACGACTAGCTTACAAATACATACAACATACAATTATACATACTATGGATAAAATAAATATGTTAACAAATATTTATTACTAGCCTTTGCCCGCGGCTTCGCTCGCGTGGAATTTAGTCTGCCACATAAAGTTTGCAAGGTGGTAGACCAATGGTTCAACCAGGGAGGCATCACCGCCGCACCTATTTCTACCGTGAAGCAGTTCTTGTGTTTCATTTGAAGGGTGTGCCTGCCGGCTCACTTTTATATGAGGCGATCGTCATAGTCCTCGGGAGTAGCAACGCATGTGTGATTTACTTCAGATTGAACACTTGCCCTACTTCCTAAGGCGAATTAGTTTTGTCGGCAACAGATATTATTAATGCTTACTCTGAAATTAAAAGTTTTAAGAAAGGGTCTCAAAACCCGTGACGGTTACCAACGCGCAGTTGGCTAGCGTGGTCAACTACGACCTAAACTACTGCTAATCTGACATATGTGCCGAGTTGTGTTACATTAACTTTTCACACTTACTACATTAACCTTTCCGCTGTTTCATTCTCATTGACTTTTTTCTTTTTTGTTGAGGGAGAAAACTTCAAAAGGTACGCCGTGGGAGCGACGCAGGGTTATCTGGGATTCTTATAGCACCAGGACTCCGGGATCTTCAAAGGAACGCAACTGGAGTCCTCTGAGTGCATTGCCCCATCGGGCTCCTCCCAAGTGAGCGACTGGGCCCACCACTCCATCTGGTCTTTACCACGATATGCGACCACACGTATGCCACCGTCCTTCCCGGGATCGCCTGGCTGGACGGTTCAAGCTCCGTCCATCCTGGCTCTCACGATAGCATGCGACCACACATGCTGCCATCTTTCCCGAAGTTGCTGACTGGGTGTTTGGAGCTCTCCGTCTAGCCGCCCGCAACCCCGAAAGCTCCCTTTTAGTTGCCTCTCACCACAGACAGGGGATACCGTAGCCTTATTCCCGGAACTACAGAGACGTCATTGACCTTTCACATTTTGCTCCGTGTTTTATAACCATTCAAATATTAATATCATACAACTTCGTTGTATACGGCGGCGGCGCACGGCGCGTACTGCCGGTCAATCAATTGACTACGCAATATGTTATACTCGTAATATCTTCTAAACTACTTATCCAATTTACATGGTGTAAAAGGCAGATTCAATCTTTATTAGATGCTTGATTTTTTGAAATCATTTATTTTGATAAGGATTAATATTTAGTTTGTATAAAACCCATGGAAATAACAAATTTAAAATTTTCAAAGTATGAAAAGAGTTATTGTGGGTTATACATAAAATATAGACACATGCTGTCGCGGACTTTTATTTAGATCTATGTGAGCCGAACAATCCCACGGTACATTATATTTGGATATCTCCAACGGTTTAGGCAGCGTACGCGAAGATAGCTCCCAGAGCACAACTTTTTTTCCGACTAACCTGATATTTCTCGTTATATTATAACCTAATTACAAAAAAAATCGGTATAAATTATAGCCCATGTGTTATTCTGATGTATAACCTATACTACTGTAAAGTTTCAACCTAATCCGTTGAGTAGTTTTTCACAAACTTTCGCATTTATAATATTAGTAGGATAGGATAGGATTAACACGTAAGATAACGTTGTAGACATAACTAAAGCCGCGGGAAAAAAAATGGTATAGAACATTTTCTTAAGTAACATTCAAAAATTAATCATCAATAATGAATAGGTTATCATTACGTAATGATTTGTAAAATATATGGCCATACAAAAATCCATTGTATGGACAACTAAAATACATATTGTTATTCATGAGTACCTATTTTACTAAATTAATAATAATCTCCTAATTTGTTAATGTTATCTTTGGTTCTAATGAACATGAAACTCTTAGAATCTTCTGTATTCGAGTAATGACTTGTTGTGGTAACTTTTTTTTTACTTTACCACGCAAATAATGTGTGTCATTACCTTTTCGTAATATTGTTGTATCGGTACAAATGACCTACATCTATTGCGTTCATGTAAATGAAAATTGTCAGAAGTTGTATCTCCTCATAAAAAGTAATATATTTATTTATTTATTTATTTCTTAGGAAAACTTACAGCTAATGTAATACAGTAGTGCTTAAAACTATAATCAGACTGAATGCCAATTAAAAGTTTTCACAGATAGGTAAGAGAATAACAATATAATCGTTTAACAGACAGTAGACTAAAAAAAAAAACAAAAAAAATAATATATAAAGATAACAAAGTTCGCGTTACGTTGTTATTTGTACTAGTCGCCCGTAGCATCGGTCGAAATTCGACCGTAATTTAAATTAAAAAACTAAACTTCATTGTCCAAAGTAGTACATTTCTCAAATTCCAGTATTTTTAAATTTTCAAGTAATTTTGAACGCGCCCGTTTAATATAAAAAGAGGTTTAATTATCTAAGCCGCATTTAAAAGCAATAGGGGTATTTTGACAAAGACATCTGACATTTTTGACGTTATGTATTTTCATAGTAAGACATTGAATGTTCTATTTCGTTTACTATGTATGTGTTTGTGACAAATGCACGGTAGTGTGTGTAATGTGTTTTTAGTTGATTTTATGTATGATATATGCGTTATTTGAAAAAAATATTAACATTCTGCACTCCTTCTCTACGTCCACTATAACCGTGCAAAATTTCATACTAATCCGTCCGCGGCATATTACTTAAAAATCCGTCACAAGTTTTTGCTTCACGTATTAATATTATAATAATATTAATATATATATATTAATATATGTTATATATATAGGTTATTGAAAAAGTATTTTGTTAAATTTATTCTTAATTTTGCTACATTCGTGTGGAATAAATCAATATCACATTTTCTACCAATAACGTTTAGAGACCTACACGCTCTTATTATAAAAGAATTTATCCGATACTTATTTAGGCCTACATTCCAAAAAAACTTGATCGATATCTTACAATAAATTAATTACTTAAAATGTTCTATTAAGTACATGTGGACTTTTTTGAAGGGATAGAAATCGGTTGTATTTTTTAAATTTAAGGCCACTATTACCGATTTAACATGTCTTTGGAAACGTGATCCTAACACTCTAATTTTACTTTTGCAAAAAGGAACCAACTAGTTTTCCCTCTTTATTATTAAAAACGTTGATAATTGTCAATAATATCATATTTGTATACATAGAACAAATTATTTTGTGCAACACTGTAAATAGATTTTATTAAAAATAACCTAAAATTATACAGTAAAAACAATAACAAAAATGGCTTTTTCTTAACACTTTGTGTGGGTTGATTCTGTTTTGCATAAGTAGGTCCAATTTGAAAATGAATTTGAGAATTCTGTACAATGTGTCACATTTAAGAGAGGTACATGTAATGTCCGTTTTAAATCAATTTATTGTCCAAGGTCAAATATCTATATTAATTTACCAGCGAGATAATAATGAAATGCGTAACAAGATATACCTGTTATACTGGATTTCAATTGAAATATTGTTATTTAAATCCGCATGTTGCAAGTGGTCGATGGTGACTATTTTACTCGTATATTTCTTATTATTATTATTATTATTATCTGACTGAAGAATTGTAAGTGGTCACTGCCGCAAGTGGACATCTGTAATCAACTACATACAGAACATGGGTTTCATCTGAATTCAATCACAGACGCGTTGCTACTTCCGAGGACTACGATGGTCGCCTCATGTACAAGTGTGCCGGCAACCAAACCCTTCTATCGAAACGCAAGAGATGCTTCACGCTAGAAATAGGTGTAGCGGTATTACTGCTCCGGTCCAACCACACTAGTTCTACCACCTTGAATTCTTCTTATTAATACGTTATCATGTTTTTGTCTCATTCGCCTGTGGAATAGATTACTATAATCACTAATTGTAATGGTATAGTTAATGTTTTAAATTCAGTTTATATTCTCAGTTGGATTAATATGTTTTTGTTCATGAAATGCGAACCTGCGAAAATGCGAAATGAGCATGTCGCACCTTTATTTATAAAAAGAAATTACACAAAATTTATGTTTCGCGAGTTTATAACATAAAGCGTACGAACTAACAGATCAACTCGCAAATCAAAAATTAAAAGAAGTTTCTTTTTATGAATTACTAGCTGATCCGGCGAACATTGTTCCGCCTAAAAGTCAAAAATCTAAAAATGATTAGTGTTCCTCCACTATATTATGCATGTATTATACATGAAAACCTTCCTCTTGATTCGCTCTGTCTGTTAAAACTGCATTAAAATCCGTGGCGTAGTTTTAAAGATCTAAGCATACATAGGGACAGACAGCGGGAAGCGATTTTGTTTTATAATATGTAGTGAAGGTGTGTTATAGTCCTCCTGATGGTAAGTGATAACATCCGGTCATGGGCATCTAAAGGCAAATTCTTATAGAAAGAGAGCTTCATCTGAAGTGTTTTACAGATGCATTACTTATTACTCACCAGTACTAAGATTGTCGCCTCATATGAAAGTGACTTGGCACCTATACTCTTCCACCAAAACGCATTAACTGCTTTGCGATAGAAGTAGGTGTTAGTTAGGAATCTTGTAGATTTAGGTGACCTAGAGCAGCTGGAGCGTATTGCAATACTTCCTTCATATATCAATATTGATACATAATAATTGACTTTTTACCTACTCTTGTGTTACTTACAAATTGATTTGATTTCAAAAAAAAAAACTTGGGGGGAGGGGTTCACCTAAACTCCTCCAACGACCACCTTTTTTTTTTGTTTTCGAGGGGGAAACCCTCCAAAGGTACCCGACGCCGTGGGAGCGACGCAGGGTTATGTGGTATTTTTACCGCACTAAAACCCCCCCGGTGGCCGTCCTTGGCGCTGAAAAGGAGGACTCCGGGATCTCGAAACGACTTCAACCGGAATCCTCCGAGCGCGTTGCCCCATCGGGCTCCTGCCAGATGGGCGGCTGGGCCCACCGCTCCGTCTAGTCTTTAAGACGGTATGCGACCACACATACCGCCGTCCTTCCCGGGATTGCCTGACCGAATGGTTCGAGCTCCCACTCTAGCCGTCTGCAACCCCGGAAGCCCCTTTTAGTCGCCTCTTACGACAGGCAGGGGATACCGTAGCCCTATTCTGACCCCGAGGCTACAGGGACACCAACGACCACCTATGATATATGATAAACCGGCTCCACTGTACTTTGAACTTCTATTCACTATATTTAATACAAACAAATGTTTCTCTGTTTATGTTCATTTGTCATAGAAATTCAATTGAGTTGACTTTTAAATCTTCGCCTAAGGGACGCTGCAGCGAAGATTAGTTCGGGGAGTATGGGAATGCACATTGCATTAGTCTTGTGCAACTCTTTGTGATGGCATTGAGTGATAGAATTTTAGAATTCCCTCATTCTTCGTTATATGAGATTCCTTAGACGGTTCCAGTCACCCGGGTGCCGTACTCACCTTTCTTTGTAGGGTCTAAATTAATAAGTAGTGATATTAGATTCCATAATTATCTTTTCCACGTGCACATTTCAGAGTTTAACGCGGACAGATCTTAAAATATTTATTTTTTGTTTGTACTTTGATATTATTTATTTTGAAGTGTTAGATAAATGCTTAGCTTCCAATATTTTTCATTAGAATATATTTAAAAACTTAAAAAAGAATCTTTTATGAGCATATTATAATGTATAAATAAATAAAATGCATAATTTATAATTAATGTAAATAAAAACGCTTGGTGCTACAATTTTGTGCTTTCTTAAATTCAACTGTTTGTATCCAATTCGACTGTGCTGATATAAATGCGGATGCCATAATAAATTATTGTTAGCATTCCTCAACAGCTATGCAGATTAACGGCCACTCACACATTTACTGACGGAAATGTGGGAGAGATTTTATCTCAAAAATTGTATGTAGAATATGTCGTACATAGTGTAATGAATGTGATATTTTAAATGTAGTTTCAGATATTTATTGGTAAAACAATTTATATATAAATGGAGCGGGATAAACGCGAGCGAGTTAATCGTATGTTACCCCAAATACCCGTTTCAATATAAAATTGTGATCGTTAAAAGCTTTCCATTTAGTGACTTATTAATAAGTCTCACCATATATAGCAGTGGTTCTTAACCTTTTAGTGACGAAGGACCATTTGACAAAATATCAGTCTACTCATGGACCAGGGCCAGTGTAATCACATCATCACATTGGAATCTGTCAACCATATACTTATGACGCCCTTTTTTTTGGTCATTACACTTATTTATGTTCTTTTATTGACTTCTTATTATACAATATTTCGAATGGCTTTGCGGACCACTTCGAATGCTTCCAGAGACCACCAGGTGTCCGCGGATCACCGGTTAAGAACCACTGACATATAGGAAGCAAAGGTAGCCCAGAGAGGTTTACTTGGCTCTATGAAACTTATTTTGCATTGAGTTTAATCTTCATGATTTTGAAAGACTTATTCAGAACACGTCCCAAGACATTTTATTATATAATAATAATATGGCTACTTTCGATATTTTCTAATACATTACTTTATAACAAAGATATATATCCCCTTCCATATGTAATAGATCAAAGAGATTTCTATATGTGTTATTTTTTATATATTACTTACACCCACGATACCTATGTACGGTTATAAATCACTGGTTTTCATTGAATTATTAATTAACTGTTTCATTCACTGATGTCATAAAGAGATGTCAAGCAGTAATTAAACGAATTTAATATGTGTATCCGTGGCCAATTTTACCGGTAAATTTTGTTTGATTATTCTGTTATTAATGGGAGTAATTACTTCGATTGTGCTTCCATTAATTACTTCAGGTAGATACATGATATACAGAGTATCGAAAAGTTTCTGCGATCCTTTTTTATAGTATGCATGACATTTTAGTATTGGTGCAATCTGTCATGTAATTTTATTACAACTAAATGATACTGTTTGTCATTGTATACAGTTATTGTCTCACATATTTTTAATTTTTTTTTATTTGATAAAGTAGCAAACGAGCATGCAGTCCACCCAATGGTAAGTGGTCACTGCCGCTCATGGACATCTGTAATTAACTTCATACAGAACATGGGTTCTACCTGAAGTCAATAACAGATGCGTTACTACTCTCGAGGACTATGATGGTCGCCTCATATAAAAGTGTGCCGGCAACCACACCCTTACATCGAAACGCTAGAAATGCTTCACGCTAGATATAGGTGTGGCGGTGGTACTTCCCTGGTCGAACTACACTGGTCCTACCACCCTCAAAATAAATTAATTTATTTTCCTAATAAATTAATACTTGAGAAACATGGCTCAGTCAATAAAAAACATTATTTAATTGACAGTTTATCATTCATACATTTGAGTGACAACAATTGTCTATTCATGTAGTAACATTAATTTAATTTCTTATATACATTTAAAATTACAGCTGATCCTTCTATTTACTGAATAACTGTAAACCATTCAGTGGCAGAATGAGAGGTAAAACAAAAATGTTTGAAAAGGAACAATCGTTATGTTACCTTGATTTCATTTGATTAGAATATTTGAATTTAACGATTTCATATAATTTAATACAATATAATATAGCTAAACTCAACCTGCGGCGGTATATGGCCCGCCGGGCCCTTTTGGTTGCCCCAGCTGAATTTATATTTGGCGACCTTTTTCTTTTGGTCGACAATTTGGAGTAAATAGGGTTCGGGACCCTTTTTTATTTCTTTGTTTCGCCCCCGGCAACTTAACTCCATGTTAGGCCACTGCTTGCGGCCCGGGACACTGCTGAAACATGTTTGTGGCCCTAACAATAAAAAAGGTTGAGTACCGCTGTCCTAGGATAACGTGAGATAGCCACGTGCAATGCCAATGCCAATCGGATAAGCTGCAAGGTGATTAAAACTATGCGACGAATTGATTCGCGACTGGCAGAAAACCGCACGTGTAAATCTTTTAATCTCCACCATTACGTACCTACCATGAAAAGTCAATTATTGATGTCGGGATAAGGTTGCACATATTTCACCAGGATACGAGAGAGTAGTAGAAGAATATGAGCATAGGTAGCATAATCAGTATTCGACCGAAGAGGTACCGCTGTTACGTCGATTTCTCGCGTAGAACAGTGCTTGCGGTTCGGTGGAAAGAGTTGGTTGCCGGTTCACTTTCATAAGAGGCGACCAATTTAACCCGACGGTATAGCAACATATCTCTAATTAGCTTCAAGTGGAAGCTTTGTTCTATATAGTATACATCGAGTTTGACGATCTCCGCGGCCCTGCGATTACCATACCGGACTGACACGCAGTGGGTCCCGGGATCGATTCTCGGCCATACAAGTATCTGAATGATGAGTTATGATTCTTTTTTTGGGTCTGGGTGTTTGTGTACTCGTGTTTGTGTGTGTCCATGGCACCCAAAACACAGGAGAAAATCCTACTGTGGGGCTATGAGTGTAGAAAGCGTTTCAAGTTAGTAATAGATGTTCACGCTTTGCAGTGACCAATTACCGACACGTGGACCATATGTCTGTCCTTGTTATATACATTACCAGTGTTATTAAATTTTTTCATGATATTCATGACACATCAATCTTTGTTATGTCCTTTAATCTGTGTGTCGCGAGCCTCAGATTGAAAAACATTGTTATATATACAAAGTTCAAATATTGACGTGTGTTATATCGTTGCAGCGTGGGAGATAACAGCGATCAGAGGCGAGCGGGGCCCGCGGTGGCGGGTCACGGCGGCGTGGTCGCGAGGCACAAGCAGGCCACGCAGGCAGCAACGACGACGGCGCACAGCAAGCAGGCGGCGGCTGGCGGGGCCAACCACCCGGCCCAGCCGCAAGGTAACCACAAACGTAATGTCAACCAATTGTTGTTACCTCCTTTACGGCTTAGCACATTTTGTGTCGACACACGTGGAACGTGTCACGCGTGCTTCTTATTTGGTTGTTATGCGTGAGACGATTGCTAGATGCAAATTTTCAAAGATAGTTTGTGGTTGAGATTTTTTTCGATTAATTTTATTGGGGGGAGGATCTAATTTCAGAATGAATCTAATTCGTTAATAGTAGGTATTGGGTACAATAACTTGGCTGTCCTTGAATACGAAGTATTAACGTAACACGACTGCTTACGGACCATTTCTATCATTATGTTATATAGACAATATGATTTTGTCTACCACGGCACGTTCCATGTCTGTAGATGTAAATGAAGCATTACACAAACACACTTAGGGCATTTTTCTTATCACGCGGGTTTTACTCATATGCGGAGCTCAGCCGCATGCGTGCCACGCGAACTATCGTTTCAAAGATACTTTTCTAGTATTGGAGTGGACGCGTTAGTTGAAAGATTGTACTAGCTGACGCATGTTCTTACATACGTAGGGGATGATGACCCGCGTGACAAGAAATATGCCCTCACTTTGAATTACTACTCTACAGTTTAGAAGCTTAGTTTGATTTCAGCCAAGACTGAAGCTAAAATTAAAAAAAAATGGTTGTTGATTTACGTACAACACAAAAGCAACATGATAATTATGTTAAAATAAAGATAAAACTCTTAAAAATATATATTTATAACACTGAAAACCATACTCTTGATCATTCTTATGCACTCATAGATAACATGGATCTGTTTATAACCAATACAAACGATGTGGTCTTGCTTTTAGTTCCTTATAAAATACCAATCAATCATTGTACTTGGTTACATGACACGAGGGGACGAGAGCTATAGTTTCTATTAAATATAATGAATGGATTGGGTTTAATACATGTTATTTTGTTAAAAAGTTCAAGTTGATTTTGTCATATAACTTTAACGCCCTGTCATTATATAAAGATTGAATTGTCAAATCATTTTAAACATCTCATGCCAGTTAAAATCAATGGCGACGTGTGGATTCTTTTTCTTAAATAATGTAGACGCGTCCGTGAACGCTTAAATAAAGAACCGAGACGAAGTTATTATATGAATGAACTAATTATTGTAATTGTAATATAACCTAGTTCTTTAAAAAAAATACACTATACATTTCAACTCAAAAGGGTTTGCACATTGTACTTTTCATCTTCTTCAAAATGTTTGGATTGGACCTAATTCATGTCGAAAAGTAACGTGCACGAACCCTCACAATAGAATCGGGGTTCTGTATAAAACTTCAACCAATCTACCGCGAGGTAACAACGTACCAGTAGCTTGTTTGAACTTTCATGCACCATCCTGTTTCTTAGCACTTAGTTAATTAAGTTTTAGTTTATACCCCCTTTCTCCCCTGATGTTCTTGGTGCATGCTATAGCTAATTTATTCTTCTCGAAGGACCAAATTTTTTATGTAAATATTGTTTGTTCTTTAATGCAACCTCTTTTAAGTATGTTAGATAATGTTCATGTTATTTTTGAAGAATAACTTTTTTCCGGTCCGGCTCGAAGGACCAACTTTTTTATGTAAATATTGTTTGTTCTTTAATGCAACCTCTTTTAAGTATGTTAGATAATGTTCATGTTACTTTTGAAGAATAACTTTTTTCATTATTTTTTATGTATGATACATTCGTGTTATGAATTTCATTAAATGTTTAGTTTTTTTTTAAATAATCTGAATGTAGATAGATAGATATTGTAGTCATTAAAATGTTTTAAGTCTTTTTTATATTCCTTCACACCGAGGATTTCAATTCATTTTATTCAATAAACATATAAAAGAATAAGGAAAGATAGTATATAATTTACCTGATGTTATGCTGTCACTGCAGTCCATATACATTTAATAGTCCCATAAAACAAAACTATAAAAAGGGAACAAATATGACGCTGGCATCAATAAAACGTTCAATGTTCAGTGCAATAAAGATCGCATACCCATTTTATTATCAATATTTTATTGTCGTCTCTGAAAAACATTTCACGGCGCTCATTGAAAACGCGTAACGCATACGTAATGCTAACGCGTCGGTACCGTCTGTGTTTCCATGCGGTCGCGACGCTCCACGCCGACACGACACGGCGACGACGCGACGCGACATCGACACGTCACGATGCGACGTCAACAGGATCCGGGTGCGGTGGCGATGGAGACTACCAGCTGGTGCAGCACGAGGTGCTCTTCTCCTCGTCCAATCGGTGAGCGAGCATGTTATCTTATATTATTTTTAATGTCCGACAGAAGCTACGTCTTCGGTTTTGACATCGGCCAACTTCGGCCGAAAAAAAAACCACTTGGTTTTAAATTTCGAATTCGGCCAAAACAAACGGACAAATACACACGACACCGCGATGGAAATGGTGAAAAGCAGTGGCAAGCGCATACTCGCTATTGGACTAATTTCGCCAGTTGTTTGACATTTACATTTGGCAATGTTATCATTTTTGACAAGTTGCAAAGTAATTATCATTTTAAAAAAATCAGTGGTCAGATTATAGCAAAAACTCCAAAGTTTCTACGCATGGTTCGGCATTTTTAACAAACTTATTTTTGTTTGGTACTTCAATTTTATAAAAACATACATATATATTATTTTAAGTGGTTTTCATAGCCGTGATTTAGATACACTAAGTAAATAAAATATATTTCCAGGTACGAGGTGTTGGAGTTTCTCGGGCGCGGCACCTTCGGACAGGTGGTGAAGTGCTGGAAGAAGGGCACCAACGAGATAGTCGCCATCAAGATCCTAAAGAACCACCCCAGCTATGCACGTCAAGGACAGATTGAGGTTAGTACCGAGTTCTGAAACTAGGTGTATAGGCTTTTTCACTTTGAAGGTGCTAGAAGTCTGTGGTTCGATATCGGGATCACCATCGCTATTCCACAATTTTATCTGATTGAAGTAATAAAACGAGCATGCAGTCCACCTGATGGTAAGTGGTCACTGTCGCCCATGTAAGCAATTTCATATAGAATGTGAGTTCTATCTGAAGGCAATCACGGATGAGTTACCACTACCGAGGGCAAAGATGGCTGTCTTATAAAAGTGTGTTGGAAACCACACACTCCCATCAAAACGCAGGTAATGCTTCACGCTAGAATTATATGTGATCTCTCAGTATATAATAATTATAACTTATAATATTTACAATCAGTTATAGATGACAGATGGACTGATACGAATGCCATAACGACACGGTTATATCGGGAAGATACATTATTATCTATCATTACGCAAGGCGAAACCGATCCGTAAATAAATGTTATGACAATGTCGTTTCGTCGACGGAACGTTTTAGGGCCGGCGATGTTGCTCTTGGCAAGATTGCTTCTCACAAATGCAACGGTTCTTGTTACGCTAGACAAGCAAAGAACAATAGTGGAAGTCGTATGAAATAATATGTTTAAAAAAATGCATAGAGAATTATAATTTAATTAGAAATTATTATGAAAACAGATTACCCGACTGCTAAGACTAAGAAGACTTTTACATCTAATTTTACTATTTTAAGGATTTTGCGTAGAAAGTAATATAAACGTGTTGTTTATATATTTAATTGTAATGATCTATTTACTAGCTTTTATTCGATACCCATATTGTTATGATAATGATAAAATCATTCCCTTCCCTCCATTTTTTTGATCGCAGGCGCTATATTTAAAAATACTTTAGTCTACATACTTACAATCAATTCAAAATTGACGAGCGATTGATCTGATACGAATGCCAAAATGATAGTTATATCGGGAAGATACATTATTATCTACCATTACGCACGGCGAAACCGATCCGTAAATAAATGTTATGACAATGTCGTTTCGTCGGCGGAACGTTTTAGGGCCGGCGATGTTGCTCTTGGCAAGATTGCTTTTCGCAAATGCAACGTTTCTTGTTACGCTAGACAAGCAAACGACAACAGTGGAAGTCGTATGAAATGATATGTTTTAACAATATGCTTAGAGAATCATAATTTAACTAGAAATTATTATGAAATCAGAACACCCGACTGCTAAGTCTGAATGGATATTTTTCTTTACCATTTAATTTTACTATTTTAAGGCGTTTGCGTAAAAAAGTAATAAACGCGGTATTCTATATATACACATATTTTTATGATAATAATAAAATCATCCGTCCCCCCATATTTTTTGGATCGCAGACGCCATATTTAAAAATACTATAGCCTACATATTTACAATCACTTCTAAATTGACGAGCGATTAATCTGATACGAATGCCAAAACGATAGTTATATCGGGAAGATATATACATTATCATCTACCCTTACGCAACGCGAAACCGATCCGTAAATAAATGTTATGACAATGTCGTTTCGTCGACGGAACGTAATAGGGCCGGCGATGTTGCTCTTGGCGAGATTGCTCCTTGCAAATGCAACGGTTCTTGTTACGCTATACAAGCAAACGGCTATAGTGACCGACGTATGAACCGTAGACTCTTAAAGAATTGCTCGTAGGAGTGAAAAATTAAAAAGTACCTCTACCGTTGAGGTACTTTTTAAATTGGTATGGTTATTTTGAATGAAACAAATATAGTAAGTCGTTAGTGGATTTTTATTTTTTTTTGTATCTATTTGGAGCTCCAATAGAAGCCCTATTATATGCAGACTGAGTTAAAAAGAGTGAAAATAAAACAGTATTTTAAATTTAGAAAAATCTTCAACTCAATTCCACATGACTTTAAGATGCACTCTTTAGTCCAAAAGGAAACTATTTTATTTTACCCTGGATTTAAAAAAATTGTAATCGTGACAATCAAGTCAGATAAAAAAAGAACTAACTAGTGTTGTCTATTAGATAGAAGATAATGAGACTATGGCCAAGATGTATGAGACATTCTAACTATAATCGTATAATATCTTGCCCCTTTGGTTTAAAGGGGCAAGATATTATACGATTATAGTTAGGACCCACTCGTAGGGTGGAATTTGATGTTTCGATGGTACATTACAGCCATATTACATAAATTAAGAATTTCATCTCTCTCGTCAAACCATTATTGTTGCACTGCTGGGCACGGGTCTTCCCTCAGAATGAGAGAGTTTTAGGCCATAGTTGAACGCGCTGGCAAAGTGCGAATTGGTGGACTTCACCTCCGAGAACTATTTTTTTTCTAGAAATTTCGGGTGTGTAGGTTTTTCTATCGATGTTTTCCTTCACCGAATAGCAGTGATAATTAATTTCTAATACTAAACCCAGGTGGTTTAAACCTCGGACCGCCCGATTGAGAGTGCAAGTTTTAATTATTAGGCTATCACTGCTCTAAATTTCATAATCCAACATAATTTTAAAAAACGGACGAAAAAAAAACAAGCTTCCCACTCATTTATTACTTGATTACTCGTGTCGACCAATCTATCCACACGTGCAGAAATGTGGCAATGTCACCAGCGCCATGAAATTGGACAGCCTTGGACGGTGTTCGTGTTGTTACAATTATTGCTGCGGTGACGTTGCTCGCAATTATACGAATTGTATTGATTTCCTGATGTATATTGCAACAATTGATTCAATAGCGTCATAAGTAATTATATGATTTATATTTATACTAGTCGATCCGGCGAACTCCGTCCGCCTAAAAGGCAAAAATCTAAAATTATCAATGTTTCTCTACTATATTATACATGAATTGTACATAAAAACCTTCCTTTTGAATCCCTCTATATATTAAAAAAACTGCATTAAAATCCGTAACGTAGTTTTAAAGATCTAAGCATACATAGAGACAGACAGCGAGAAGCGACTTTGTTTTATACTATGTAGAGATACCTTGCCTATATGTTCGTCGCAGATTTTAAAACCGACTGTTACATTTTTTCTTTTTTGTAAATAAGTTAAGAGTTATAAAGTAAATAATTAAGAGTTATAAAGTAATTCTTGGGTAGCAGAGACCACTGGTAAATTCGTATTCGTTTCACCTACTTAGTTGAAACATGTAAGAACCATCCAAGTGATCTCTCAATTATAGACGAAGAGGAAATTCAGGAGGAGAGCCAATTAAGAATCATGTACGCGAATAATTTGTAATTTAAATAACCTAATATTCATATCCTTTTAATGTTATTTAAACCTATTATTACAATTACTTTAAAGTCGCCCTCAGAATCGGTATAATAATTCGAATCTTAGGCACGCATCACAGATTTTCTTAAAATTATGTGTGTATTTGAATTTAATTACCACTACTTTACGTTAAAGGAAAACATGATGAGGTAACAACCCCAAGACTTTTAAAAAAATGCTTCCGAAGATTTGTGAAGTGACCCGTGCCCAACAACTGTACAATAATGGGTTAGCGATGTAACAAATGTGTCTTTTTATTCTCTGAAATAGTTTTAATGCGTTTGTATTTAATTGCATAAGTATGTATTTAATTTTTAATTAACTGTCTTCTTTTCCTTTCATATCAATGTTATGTGTTTTAATACCAAGATGAAAAATGTTGTCTTTCTCTATTTCATTCTAAACATTTCTTGCACGCTCCACAGGTGTCGATCCTCTCGCGGCTCTCGCAAGAGTCCGCCGACGAGTTCAACTTCGTCCGCGCGTACGAGTGCTTCCAGCACCGTTCGCACACGTGCCTCGTGTTCGAGATGCTCGAGCAGAACCTGTACGACTTCCTCAAGCAGAACAAGTTCTCGCCGCTGCCGCTCAAGTACATCAGGCCGATACTGCAGCAGGTGCTCACTGCGCTGCTCAAGCTCAAGGTGAGGGGGAATGAAAATACCTAGTGAAATTCCAGTTTTATTTTATACTAGCTGTGCCCTGCGTGCGTCGCTACGCCATCACAAAAAACAAATACACCAGAAATCTTCGCGAGCTCATGAATAACAACTTTGCTAAAGTTCATCACATGATTAAATGAATAGTTTAGAAACATTGATTTATATAAAGAAGAAGAAAGAAGATGGACAAATGGGACCCGTGTATGGGATCCTTGACGTAACGGAGTAACCCTAGCACACGGGGCCCAAATAATCGGGTCTCTGAAAGACCAATGTGTTCTCCAAAAATGTAAACACAAATGTATTTTTTGGTTCAAAAGTTTTTAATATGCCAATGGGCCCTGAGTGCTTGTGTAGCCAAGGGTAGCAAAATCACCTAAGATGACTTTAATTACCTAGATGTATTGGACGGTTATTGGTATTTACAATATTGGATGTGGTATTTTTGGTTGTTTACTACTTAGAATGGGGTGCAGGAGGGTGGATATGTTGGGTTCCTACCATTTAAAACTTCAGTTCCTCTGGACACCCTTTGTACGGGACCACGGGTACGCTAATAGCATTCGTCCGCGTTCCCGACGGCGTTTGGCGGCGACGGCGTCCCAACCACAGATGTGCCAAGATGATTGGCACGTTTCTGGTTGGGATGGAGCTGGCGTTTCTCCATTCCATCATCTTTGAAGTGCGCGGGCGCCGCCTTGAGCCTTGTTACTTTGACGTAGGATACTCCTATGTCAATGTCTGTGATGTAGGGGTAATAATAGAACGGTCCTTTTTATTTAACGCGGAGAAATCCTCATGGATCCCCTTCTACCCGGGGGTATAAAAGGGGTATGTCGGACTCCTACCGACTAAAACTCCGTGGCGTTCTTCTGGACGTTCGGTGCCGGGTCACTAGAAAGCGTTAGCATTCGCGACCCGTCAATATCAGCCGGCGCTGGTTTAAACGCCAGCCACGTCCCGAGAGGGAGGAAATATACGGTCCTAACCTAACCTTGTGTCGTCAACCCATTATTGTCCCACTGCTGGGCACGGGTCTTCTCTCGGAATGAGAGAATTTAGTCCACCGCGCTGGCCAACTGCGAATTGGTGGACTTCACACACCTCCGAGAAGTTTTCTTTTTTTTAAAGAACTTTCGGGTGTGTATGTTTTCTCACGATGTTTTCCTTCACCGAAAAGCAGTGACAATTAATGTATAACACGCACATAAATCAGTGGTGCGTGCCTGAGTTTTAACCTCGGACCTCCCGATCGAGAGGGCAAGTTTTAACCATTAGGCTATCACTGCTCTGTACTTTTCTTTTATAAAAAAATAAAAAAAATATTAAAACTGATTATTAACCTAACCTAACATGATATAATCTGTCCAATTCCAGCAACTGGGCCTGATCCACGCGGACCTGAAGCCGGAGAACATAATGCTTGTGGAGCCCGCGAGGCAGCCGTACCGGGTGAAGGTGATCGACTTCGGCAGCGCCTCGCACGTCAGCAAGGCCGTCTGCAACACTTACCTGCAGAGCAGATACTACAGGTGTGTACTGAATGTTGATATAGACATACCCACAGAGGGAGATGGATAGAAACAAAATTCCACTACGAAATTATAATTTAAGGTGGTTTGACTACAATGGCCCATACTATACTACCATACCTGATTTTGCCTAAAAACAGCAATATTAAACGCTGTTGTGACGATGAAATGACGACCCGCGTGATGCAGCGGTTACCATTACGGTCTGACGCGCGATGGGTTCCGGGTTCAATTCCCGGCCAGACGGGTATCTGACAGGACACAGAAGAAAATCCTAGTGTGGGGCTATGATTGTAGAAACAGTGTGTTGTACTCTGACGGGTTTGGTTAATAATACATAGTATACATTTATCCGAGGTACTTTGTTGTTGTTAGAATAGAAAAACAGAGTATCTTTTATAACTTTTGAGTTTATTATAATCTTTTCTCATCTGAGTTATACTGCACATTGTTACACTTATAGAATGATGTTTGTTTACGCAATCGCTTACTCCTTATATGATTTTAGACTAGTATTATCGCGAAATTGATACATTATAATACTTAACGGGTACTCACGATATGCGGTTTATGAATTCTTATAGAATTCTTTTTGCCGATATTTCGACCCAGTTGCATGGATCGTGGTCACGGCCAAACTGCGGTAGCGGGGAGAAACCGTTGACAAGCACTAGTGGTAAATTAACCTATCTACCCTACGTCTAGTTCGTTTTTCTTTTTTTAAGGTTCCATATCACGATACATAACACTAACTGTATCCCTACGCACCACACTTTGCACTATTTGCGCATAACTAATTCATAAACCGCATATCGTGAGTACCCGTTAAGTATTATAACGCTTACTCCTTCTCTTACTGGGTAGATCACTTTCTTCTAATGAGTGTTCTTCGTCACTGCCTGGCTTGTAGTCACTGTCGCTTTCTAAGCTATTTTCTAAGATACTGCTTGTATGGGTCGTCTTTTCAGATCCAATGGTTGTTACCTCATCCACATTTGTTTCGTGATTACTCTTTAGCACTGTTTTGGAACTACTCTCTTGCACTGTCTCAAGATTACTGCATTCTTCACTGCAAGATTCTTGCACTATTCCCAGGCTACTCTCTTGTACTATTTTGTCTTCAAGGTCTAATGACGCTATGGTTAAACCTTCACACTTCTTAATCTTCAGAGGTAGCAATTCATCTATAGCGGACCTAGGTGCTTATTCGAGGCAGTGGCCACTTATCAACATGTGGACTACAAACTTATCTGCTATTTTTACTGTAACAAAAAGAGATATTTAGTACATTCTATTCCGATATTACTCAGTATCGTTTGATCGTATGTTGATGCCTCTACTTTCTAATACATACTATAATTTGTAACTTAAAAACAACTATTTACATTCTCATTTCAAATTCTTTCACGTTAACAGAGCACCGGAGATAATCCTCGGCCTGGCGTTCTGCGAGGCGATCGACATGTGGTCGCTGGGCTGCGTGGTCGCCGAGCTCTTCCTCGGCTGGCCACTGTACCCCGGCTCCTCGGAGTACGACCAGATCCGGTACATCTCGCAGACGCAGGGACTGCCCACGGAGCATATGCTTAACAGGTGATTTGTAAACACTTTTATGATGTAAAAGTCGAGTAAAGGATCACTATTTTTATGTTTTGTGTTTAACACTTTATTTATTCATCAATCCATAAAGAGGGAAGCTATATGGTTGAAGATTTGCTAAAATTTTAATGAAAGTTCTTAGGTCCATCCGTTAATAAAAATTTTAATGAAAGTTCTTAGGTTCACCCGTCAACAAAAATTTTAATGAAAGTTCTTAGGTCAACAAAAAATTTAATAAAAGTTCTTAGGACTATCCGTTAAGACGACAATTATTCAAAAATAAGAAGACCCACTAATATCTAAAAATATGAATGTAGCAAACTCCTTATTAGATCTTTTTACGTCATCCAAATTCTTTGAAAGCTTAGAACTAGTTATCTCTCGTCCCTTTAAAGTCCTTCCATCATCACAGCAATTATTCACAATAGTTCTCAAAATTAGCAGGCTGAAGTGGCAATGGGCCGGCCACATCGCTCGTAGGACCGATAACCGATGGGGAAGAAAGGTCCTCGAGTGGCGACCACGTTTAGGCAACAGGAGAACAAGTCGCCTCCCCCAACCAGGTGGATCGATGACCTGAAGAAGACAGCGGGAAACCGTTGGATTCATAGGGCGGGGGACCGGTTGGAGTGGCGCCATTTAGGGGAGGCCTATGTTCAGCAGTAGACATCAAAAGGCTGATGGATGGATGGAAAAAAACCCACTAAATCCCAAAAAATATAAATGCAGTATTGTTATTAGAATAACTTCTTTTGCCATCCTGATTTAAAAGCATATAAGTAGCCATCATCCTCTAAGCGAAAATCACGCTTCATGAATCCTTATTAATCTCAATAAAGCTAACATACGCGTATTGAATGTGACAGCGCATCGAAAACAACGAAGTTCTTCTACCGCGACATGGACAGCACGTACCCGTTCTGGCGGCTGAAGACGCCCGAGGAGCACGAGCTGGAGACGGGCATCAAGAGCAAGGAGGCCAGGAAGTACATATTCAACTGCCTCGACGACATCGGACAGGTGGGTGGCCACTTGTTTTGGTAATTAAATGAAATGTCTTTGTTTTCTTTATTGAACCCAGGTCCAAAGTGCGCGTCAGACTGCTCCAGCACTCAAGTCAAGAAGAGTTAATCCACCACTGTACACAATATACCGGTGGTAGTTTAAAAAAAGATGTCACTATTACATGAGGCGACCATCATAGTCCTCGGGAGTTGCAACGCATCTGTGTTTGACTTCAGATAGAACCCATGTTCTGTATGAAGTTGGTTACAGATGTCCATGGGCGGCGGTGACCACTTACCATCAGGTGGACTGCATGCTCGTTTGCTACTTCAGTCAAAAAAAAAAAAAGTTACATTTTACAGTGGTGGATTAACTCATATTGACTTCCCTCTACCGAGCTAACGCGCACTGGGGTCTGGGTTCGATTCTCGGTGTTAGTGTATTCGCCTTTGTGTCAATCAAGTTATCAAGGGCACCCCCGACGAAGGAAAATATCATAGTCTTGAGCTGTAGGTGTAGAAAGCGTTATATATAGGAACTAGCTGAAACCCGCAGCTTCGCCCGCGTTTAAAAAATACATAACATATACCTTTTTTTTCGTTCTCGAGGGGGAAACCTTCAAAAGGTACCCGACGCCGCGGGAGCGACGCAGGGTTATGTGGGATTTTTACCGCACTAAACCCCCCCGGTGGCCGTCCTCGGCGCTAAAAGGAGGACTCCGGGATCTCGAAACTTCTACCGGAATCCTCCAAGTGCGTTGTCCTATCGGGCTCCTCCCAGATGGGCGGCTGGGCCCACCGCTCCGTCTAATCTTTATGACGATATGCGACCACACATACCGCCGTCCTTCCCGGGATTGCCTGACCGAACGGTTCGAGCTCCCACTCTAGCCGTCTGCTTCTCTTCTTACGACAGGCAGGGGATGCCGTAGCCCTATTCTAAACCCGGAACTACAGGGACAAATGACATATACCTACGTATCCAATTTTATGCCTACAAATTTTTTAACTAAACAACATTTTTTCGGTAGGACTGATAGCAACTTAGCAACTTCGAAGCGGATTCGCGCACGAAGGGTTCCGTACCATTATTTATAAACAAAACGGCAAATAGCCCCATTTGTTTGATTGAAATTTCCTTGAATATTTCAAGCTCTACCTGTTGTTTCTTATTAATATTGAGTAAATAGATAACATTTTTCACATGAAAGTCCCCCCCTTAAATATTAATAATACCAGTAGGTACTTGACCACATTGTACAGCATATTGTTACAATTATTAACAGCTCTTATTAATAATCCACGCAAGTCGATGATTTAAGTTATCTTCGTTTCAACTCTACATAGGTAGATAGGTACATATGCCAAAATATCTTATGTGATGCTCCATCGCAATCTCACATAGTTCTGAAGTTATGAATGATGATAATAGTATCAAACTGCAAGTAAACTCCATTGAATGAAAGAAAATTCTTCCTCAGTTGGCCGAAAAATCGATGTAAATACATAAAAGAAACATACCAACCGAATTGATCCTCCTCCTTTTCGAAGTCAGTTGAGTATAAATATCATTACGATAAGAAAAAAATATAATATTACCTGCATATAATGAATAGAGATACGTTATAAAGTCCCTATTTTAAACAAATCGTACCAATAGAATCCAACGAAATCGAATTTGATAATAAAAAATAATTCACTCACTTTTATATACCTACAAACTTCAGGAATTAGCCCTTGGCGTAACTCAGGATACATCCAGCGACATCTGTTATCCCTTATTAAAACAATACACAAAGTAAATCTTTCTAAACACGCTTGAAAGTTGAGAATGCTCGGTCGCGGCAGCATCGTGATGTGTCTGCCGTGTAGGTGTATCTATAGTTATAATCGTGAATATTGTTTACTTCATGTATAAGTAGTTACCTACCTCGGTATTAGCCGGGGTAAGTAACTACTACGAAAATAAGTCGAATTAATTATATTTCCTTTGTTTTTTGTAGGTATAAATTTGTTAGTACGAAGTAGATTTATTACAAAAAGGTAGAATTAAAAAACGGAATATCCATTTCCATATTAATTTAGTAAAAAGTAGAATTTTCATATTCAAAAGACATTTAAATTACATTTATTTGTATGGATGAAAGCACCTAATGGCCAACTTCTGTAGAATATGCAGTAGGTATCCTCGAATCAAGAGCAGTGAATCTTGAAACTTGCCCTCCTAATCGGGAGGTCCGAGGTTCAAATCCAGGCACGCACCACTGTTTTATGTGCGCAGTAGAAATTAATTATCACTGCTTTTCGGTGAAGGAAAACATTGTGAGGAAACCCACACTCCCGAGAATTGGTTAAAAAAGTTCTGGGAGGTATGTGAAGTCCACCAATTCACACTTGGCCAGCGCGGTGGGCTATGGCCTAAAATTTTCTAATTCCGAGAGAAGACCCGTGCACGGTAGTTTACAATAATGGGTTAACGATGTACCATTTGTTTTTGCTCAAAAACGTTATGACAAATTTGAAAGCAGAAAATAAGTAGCTCTTGCGTCTTAGGCGGGCAGTACCCCTGCATCATGAGGGTTGAGGAGTTGAAGGTCAATTTTTTTATCCTATTTTGTTATTCTAAATACTCAAGGTTCACTCCAAGTTTCATGTAAACCATATCGAATGAACCTAAGTTATCATTTAATCTGCATAAAGCGGAGGTATTTTTTGAAGGTTTTTATGTTTTTCCGAAGTACCCTAATTATTTTTCTAAAATGAAAGTAGCCTAAGTTACGCGCTGTAAAATTAGCTATCTAATAGTGAAAATCCCGATAAAATCGGTCCAGCGGTTTCGGAGATTACCCCAAACAAACAGACAGACAGACAGACAGACAGACAGACAGACAAAAATTTTACTGATTGTTGTTTTGTTATCAGTATCATGTATACTTTCATATGCAATTGATAAAAAGCTGTTATTTTGATATTACAAACAGACACTTCAATTTTATTTATAAGTATAGATTAGGGTCATAGTTGTGTGACGGTTAGGTTGAACTTCGGAAGAACTACAAACGCACCTTCTTTTTATAACTAAACCTGACGACAAGACAGGCTAACAACCTTATGGAAAGTAGTTACCATCACCCTTAGACAATTGGAAGGTGATAGAACCAGCGTAGTTTGACCGGGGACGTACCACCGCCACACTTATTTCCAAGGTGAAGCATTTCTTGCGTTTCGGTGGTAGGGTGTGGTTGCCGGCACACTTTATATGAGGCGACCATCATAGTCCTCGGGGAGTAGCAAAGCAGCTGTGATTTACTTCAGATAGAACCCATGTTCTATATGAAGTTGTTTAACGATGTCCATAGGCGGCATGACCACTTACCATCAGGTGGACTGCATGCTCGCTTGCTACTTCAGTCAGATAAAAAAAAACATTCACCTCACCAGAGGAGACGCCAA
The DNA here is from genome assembly GCA_949699795.1 of Spicauda simplicius. Taxonomy (NCBI): domain Eukaryota; kingdom Metazoa; phylum Arthropoda; class Insecta; order Lepidoptera; family Hesperiidae; genus Spicauda; species Spicauda simplicius. Next base: position 12,859,065 of record OX453076.1, read on the forward strand.
TACATTGTTGGCTCTAGAGGAAAGGTCTTATCGTACTCTTTTTAAAGTGTCCAAATTATAGTGCTACAAGAATACCTCAAAGGAAGTTGATCCTATATCTTCAAGAAACTTAATTAATAGAATAAACAATTTGCTCACAGGTTAATGTACCAACGGATCTTGAAGGTGGCCAACTGTTGGCCGAGAAAGCAGACAGAAGGGAATTCATTGACTTACTCAAGCGAATGCTTACTATGGACCAAGTAAGTAATAGTTTAGTTTATATACTTAAACTAGTAGACTAGTTAGTAAAAGTCACAAATCTAAAATTGTCAGTGTTCCTCCACTATATTATGCATGTATTATACATAAAAACCTTCCTTTTGAATCACTCTATCTATTAAAAAAACTGCATTTAAATCCGTAGCGTCGTTTTAAAGATATAGGCATATATAAGGACAGACAGCGGGAAATTACTATGTTTTATACTATATAATGCATAGCATGAGCTTAAGAATTGTTGAATTAATGCTGAGAAACTTTGGTAATAGAGTAAATTTCATAGTAATAGTATGCAAAGCGATCCCTGTGTTTTATGGGCTTTTATATAGTCAATTGTTATTAATATTAACTATTACACATACTGTTTTTTCCATGACTCCACGCGTTGGGTCACTTCTTTCATAGTAAATATGACCTGAAATTACAATCTGTAACCAAAATTCAATTCAAACTCGATCGGTAGTATAGGTAAAAGAAAAAAACATCATCAATTTTCACAATTTTCGCCATTATAGTATTATCAATGTTATTTATTGTGTACAATTTGACAATATTATCCTTTAAACAGTTTAAATTGTCCACCATATTAGATTAAGAAGCCAGTCATTATTATTTCACTAAGCCAATCATGCTTGTATAAAGAATTTCATCCCAAACCTTCTCTGGAAAGTACTTCAAATATTCTTTTGAAGATTTTTAAACGTACATACAAATGTCAAGTTAAATATAAGTCTATACACGTATAGTCAACTTAAAGAGGTGTAAAATAAACCGTGTATGTTTCCAGGAGCGACGAATAACCCCCGGCGAAGCGTTGAACCACGCGTTCGTAACACTCGCGCACCTCGTCGACTACGCGCACTGCAACAACGTGAAGGCCTCCGTTCAAATGATGGAGGTAATGTATTACGATTAAGGAGTAATGTATTACAATGGTCTTAATACTAAATTATCATACAAATGGGAAATTCGTTCATCAGTAAAGTTTCCACTGTAAATAAGTACATAGAGTAAATTTGGAGCATATACTATACAAAGATAATCAATTAAAAGCAGTTTACATACTAACTTTAGCATAGTTAAATACTAGAAGAAGAATGAGGGTAAGGTTCACAATGATATGCTTAGTAGCTGCCTTATACTCCTTTTGATTTTACCTATGATAGAGCTGAATGGATCTAAAGTCTGCAGGTGTTTATTAAGTCTTCGACCGGGGAAGTACCACCGCCACACCTATTTCTAGCGTGTAGCATTGCTAGCGTTTCGATAGAAGGGTGTGGTTGCCGACACACTTTCAAATGAGGCGACCATCATAGTCCTCGGGAGTAGCGACGCATCTGTGATTGACTTCAGATGGAACCCATGTTCTGCATGAAGTTGATTACAGATGTCCACGGGCGGCAGTGACCACTTACAATCAGGTGGACTGCATGCTCGTTTGCTACTTCAGTCAAATAAAAAAAATTTAAAAGTTACAAGCTCGAAAAATGAAGACGTTTTGAGTATACATCTTTCTACAAATAGGAGTATTAAATTACGATCTATAGTTTCGTATGATACGTAGCAGAGTCTAGTATGATAATATTAGTGTGATGATATATTTTTTTGTGTACCAGGTATGCCGACGTAGCGGCGTGGGCGGGGTGGGCGGTGTGGGTGGCGTGGGTGGCGAGTACGTGGGTGGGGTGGTCAGTAACGCGGCGCCTCCCGCCCATCACCTGGCGCTGACCATCAACCAGCAGCGGCTGCGTGCGGCGCCCTACGACAACCTGGTGAGTCGCCACACTGAGAGACATACACGCACGCACACATACGAGCATGTATACACGTGGCCACTATGGCCTATATCTCCCTCGTTCTGAGAGAAGACCCGTGCCCAGCAGTGGGACAATAATGGGTTGACGACACATCACACTAACACAAACACACTGCCGCCCATGGACATCTGTAATCAATCTCATACAGAACATGGGTTCCTTCTGAAGACAATAGTCCACCGCGCCGGCCACGTGCGAATTGGTGGATATGATTAGTGTGATGTGTATATGTGTAATGATTTACATTCATGGACAATTTAAAACTACTAACCTGTAATGTCTCACAGACAATGTTAGATATACTTCTGGATGATACTATTGATGATAATGCTGATAGTGATGATACTTATAATGATGATACTTATGACGATGATACGTAAGATGATGATACTTATGATGATAATACTTATGACGATGATACTTATGACGATGATACTTATGATGATAATACTTATGACGATGATACTTATGACGATGATACTTATGACGATGATACTTATGACGATGATACTTAAGATGATGATACTTATGATGATGATACTTATGATGATGATACTTATGACGATGATACTTATGACGATGATACTTATGATGATAATACTTATGATGATAATACTTATGACGATGATACTTATAACGATGATAATACTTATGACGATGATACTTATGACGATGATACTTATGATGATAATACTTATGACGATGATACTTATGACGATGATGCTTATGACGATGATGCTTATGACGATGATACTTAAGATGATGATCTTATGATGATGATACTTATGATGATGATACTTATGACGATGATACTTATGACGGTGATAGTTATGATGATAATACTTATGACGATGATACTTATAACGATGATAATACTTATGACGATGATACTTATGACGATGATACTTATGATGATAATACTTATGACGATGATGCTTATGCCGATGATGCTTATGACGATGATACTTTGATACATATGACGATGATACCTATGATGATGATGTTGTTGATGATGATGATGAGAGTGATGATCTCGTGTCCCCAGTACCAGCTGTACCAGGGCGGGCGCGTGGCGGTGGGCGGCGCGCGGCAGTACGCGACGCGCGCGGCCGAGCCCTTCCCGCACCAGTTCGTCTCCTCCATACTGTGCCAGCCCGCGTATCAGGTGAGATACGTTTTTGTTGTGTAATACGTGTATGTGTGTTGTTAAAAGGACGCGGGCGCAACAAAAAACAACCACCATAGTTGTATGCGTACTGTTTAAATGCACGGAAAATATACGCGAGGCGCAGCTCGCGCACAGAATGCATACATGCATACATATATAACACGTTTGCAGACTTTTTTAATTAATGTCGTTCAGTTTGATCAATTGTTGATCTAGGGTTGATATTTACGATTTTTATTGGAGTTGTTTTTGAGTTCAGGAAATTTCAACTTGTCTTATTTCGAGGTCCATTTCATTTTAATGTAAATACGATTAAATGTTAGAAAATAGAAGAAAATATGATTCTGCTAACTAAACTAAACCTAATTAAAAGAGAAAATTGCGAGTAATGAAATTATCTCAAAGTCTCTAAACACTTAATACTGAAAGTCATTCTAATATACTTACATTATTGTTTACATGTGTATGTAGGTTTCACCAAGTTCTAAAATGTTTTTTGAAACGAGATAAACTTTAAAGTTATGAAATATCGTACTCATTGGGAAACAAATGTTACGTGTTACGAAATATGTGTAAACGAACGCCGCCATGGAATCACAATATGTACCTACACTATTGTAAGTAGTCAGGTACACTATCATAATAGATCAATATTAATATTTCACGATGTTATCACGCAGGTGCAGCAGCTGGCCGCAGCGGCCGCCGCCGCCGCCGCCGCCCACCACCAGCACGGCGTGGGCGTGGGCGTCGGCGTGGGCGTGGGCGAGGAGGTGGGCGCGTGGCGGGCGCCGCTGATAGTGGAGCCGGCGCCGCTGGACGCGGACGTGTGGGACGCGTTCCACCCGCACCACCAGCACGCGCAGCCGCACGCGGCGCACGCGCAGCAGCACGCGCAGCACGCGCAACACCACCATCCGCACAAGAGGTACGCGGCGACACGTAGTTTATTATGCTCTTGTGTAAATGAGGTGTGACACAACTGGTCACAGTTAACACCACCATCCGCACAAGAGGTACGCGATAAAGCAGTTTGTTATGCTAATGATCTATTGAGGTACTCTGTGACACCACTGGTCACAGTCAACGCCACTATTCGCACAAAAGGTACGCGACAACACGCACTTTGTTATGATAATGATCTATTGAGGTACTCTGTGACACCACTGGTCACAGTCAACAACACAAGAAGTACGTGACGACTCGCAGTTCGCTATGCTCTTGAGTTAGTAAGGTAATCTGTGACACCACTGGTTACAGTCAATACCACCATCCGCACAAGAGGTGCGCGGCGACACGTAGTTTGTTATGCTCTAGAGCTAGTGAGGTACTCTGACGCGGCGCATGCGCAACACCACCATCCACACAAGAGGTATGCGACGACTCGCAGTTTGCTATGCTCTTGTGCTAATGAATTGTGACACCACTGGCATGACATCACAGTCAACATCACCAGCCGCACAAGAAATACGCGGCTACACGCATTTTGTTATACTTATGATCTATTGAGGTCCTCTGTGACACCACTGGTCACAGTAACTGTAACCTGGGTCTCCTCTCAAAATAAGAGAGTTTGAGGCCATAGTCCACCGCGCTGGCCAAGTGCGAATTGGTGGACTTATCACAACACCTTCGAAAACATTTTTTTTTAAGATTTCTGGTGTGTAAGTTTTCTCGCGATGTTTCCTATCACCGAAAAGCAGTGATAATTAATTTCTAATGCGCACATAATTTAGAAAAATCATTAGTTTGGTAGGAACATCACCGGCATATCTATTTGTGCTTACAACATAAATGGTGAACGTCATACGGGAACACGTACTGTGTTTCAAGTTTGTGCAAAAAATAAAAAAATCTAGTTGACCTCATGTAGGATTTTGAACTATTATTGTAGTGGACTATTACTCGGACTATTAGATGAAATATTTACTACTTAACTCGGGAAAAACTCCTCAATCAGGCATTATTTTTATTTATATTAAGATAAAACTAAATTTCAGAATTATTCAGGTAAACTCAGCTACTCAAAAGACAGATATTCCATACTATATTTATTTATTTCTAGAATTGACTACATAAGGAGTCGTCTCATTGTTTTTCATTTATATAAATGCGTTTAAAGGATATTTTTACGGCATTTAAAGTCAAATGAATATTATAATATGTGCCTTCGCGCTCGTAAAACATATAAGTCCATGATCTCAGAGCCGTAAGCCGTTCTTACGGCTCTGGGATCTTACTCTATATACCGTAGTATTTGCGTGATTATCTCATTACAGTCCAATAGACTAGGCTAGATTAGGATGTTTTAAAACAAACTTCATGTACCTCCATTACATTATCCCCTATAACTAATCCATCAGTGTGGTACAAATTAACCCGACAATATATTTCACGTTACCGTCATGTGCATGTTGCGGTTGTCGACAGATCAACAAAGCAGCAGGCGAGCGGCGTGCCGCACTACCAGCCGCACCATCAAACGCATCAGTACAGGTGCTATAGACATACACACAAACATTACCCCCTTCCCATTCAATAGTAAATGTGCTATAGGCACACATAAACATTGACTTCTCCCTCCTCATAACATTAGCTACAGACATACGCAAAAATTACCCCACCTTCCTTATTCCTAAAGGTTAGCCCTCTTACGCACTAGCGGTTAACCACGCAGCTAGCCGCTTTTCCAGTTTAATATAAAACTGCCCCAAAATTTCAGGCGCCGCGGTTGGAAATTTTGAGGCGGTTTCATATTAAACTGGAAAAGCGGCTAAGCGCTAGTGCGTAAGAGGGCTTACCCCTCACCCCCTCATTACAGTTGATGTAGACATATTGTACACAAACATTATACTGTACTCTTACATCACTATACGTACTGTAAACACAAACGTTTCTGACTGTCCACCATGCATTGCATGCACATACCCTCTATAAACAAACAAACAAACAAACAAAAAATATCTACAAACAAACAAAAAAATACCCCCACCATAACTTTAAGTTCCATTGTCATACATACAAATATTCATAATCGCCCCCTCCCTTCTACATCAGTACATGTGCTATAGGCATATATAATTGCACTCTCCGACCCTCCAAGATCCTCTTGTACCTCCTAACATGTCATAATGACATAGCTTTTTCCTTTAATGTAGTGTATTTTGTTGATTTTCTATGTTCCTTTTTCTGGCTTTCCCTACAACCCCGTATAAATATAGTACATATTTATTAAACGGATAATGATAGACTAAAAATCAATTTAAAATTGTAAAATTTTAGATTTAAATGATGGGATTTATTAGTGTTTTACTCTAACTTTAAGTAATCATTACTTCCATTGTATTAATAACAAGGAATGATTTGACGCATCCCGTTGTTAAGGAAGAAAATTTGTGGCTCGTGATGTTGTTATTTGTTATTATACTCTACTGTTATAAAATAATCTCATTATAAAATAATTTACAAAATATATTATTTGAAAATCAGATAATATATTTTGTCAATAATTTTATTTATGAATATTATAGGCCCCACAATACTAGTAAAGTCAACAAGTAAACCTAATAAACATTTATAAAATGTGGTAAAAGGCATTGGTTTAAACGCGGTGACAATGTCGGCATTGTTGTTACTATGATATTATATCTGCCCCGTAGTATGGTGTCCATTGGGGGATCAAGGGAGGAGGGGTTGACACTCCAACATCGCTACTCTCTTTCGCTCAGTCTAAATACATGTACTGAAGCTTAACCTAAGAGATTTGGCACAAATAAATCTTTAATAGTGTCATAGATTTATTCAGTAGTAAGAAAAATTTTACTACCGTATTAATATAATATTAGATAATCTTCCCGACGATTCTATGTAAATTTGCTTATAATCTTGCACAAGCACGAGACATACAAGAGTTAAGTAAAATTCTGATATCCACTTGTGAACAACAAAGAGCACAAGTACTTGGTAACGGAACACACATGCGTGTTTGACAGTGTGTTTGTTAGGCAAAATTCAAATTATCTTCCAGACGACCCTGTCCTATGACCCTATGTATTCCACATGTGTATTATACATACACATGTGGGATACATAGGAGTTAGGTTTAAATTGACGACATGTGAACATCGATGAGCACAATGATGTAAGAGGTCACACGAGTGTATGTCTGACCGTGTGTTTGTTGTAGCGCGGGCGGCAAGAAGGAGCCGACTCAGCTGTCGCCGGTGAAGAAGCGCGTGAAGGAGGGCACTCCGCCCTCGAGACCGCGCCTCCACGACCACAGGTCAGCACACCGACACATTTATATGACTTACTACTCATACATTTTTTTTCAATCCATCCATTATTGAATAAAAATACAATTAACTTAGTTATTTTCGCGGCTTAGTCTACTTGGGCGGGCTATGAATTATATAAAGGAAATGAAATCGTTCATTCCAATGTTACTAAACTAAATTGAATTGGGTTTCATTGAATTCACGAACAACTAAGGAGTAAAATCCATCAACATACCGATCTAACACGTAATGGGTTTCGGGGTCGATCCTCGGCAGAATTCAGCAGAGTTCCGTAATAATCATATAGACAAATACATAAGTACTCAAGTTTAGTGTGTTTTCTATGTGAGCGTTTATTGCACCTACTGATACGAAATTTAATAAGGATAGGGTAAAAGGCATGAAGCCAAGGCCGTAGAATCAATTAATTAAAAAAATAAAAAATATGGCACCTACGACACAGGAGAAATCCTATTGTAGGGAACTATAATGTCGAAAGTGTTTTATTTTATTTATTTAAAAAGGGTAGCCAACAAGACAATAAGTACATTACATGTACAACTAAGAACTAGATTAGGCTTAAATTTAATGCTGTCTTAATTACAGGCCACCACGGCATGCATCGTGGCCGAGTTTATATACTTAAGATTGTATTATAACACTTAACTGTATGTATACGTATAATTATGTATAGTATATATGTAAATCTGGTATGTATGTATACTACAAAAATGAATATAATTAATTGAATGCAATTAATCCGGTAATAAGTATTTTATAGTACTTAAAATTACCAATTTTATTATTGAACATGTCTAAATTATGTGTTATTTATTATTAACGGGTACAACCCATTATTGTCCCACTGCTGGGCATGGGTCTTCTCTCAGAATGAGAGAGTTTTAAGGCCACAGTCCACCGCTCTGGCCAATTGCAAATTGGTGCAGTGCATTCAGATGCAGATCCTTGGGTCTGATAAAGTCTCATTCGGCCCAGGGTTGACTGGCAGAGAATGCCATTAGGCATTAAGTTCACCCATGTAACCCTTAGGATAAGGTGTTTCAAAAGTTTAAATAAATAAATAAATAAATGATTAACAATACAATTGTCGGTAGCGGGCGCAGCGCAGCGGTAGCCGGTTGGGAGGCGGGCGGCTGCGTGCCGGGCGGCGCGCCCGCACACACGATCACCATCCGCGACACGCCGTCGCCGGCGGTCTCCGTCATCACCATATCGGACTCGGACGACGACGCGGAGCCGCGGCGGGCGCGCAACCAGCCGCCGCAGCACCACCAGCAGCAGCAGCAGCACCAGCACCAGCAGCACGCGCACCAGCCGCAGCCGCACCAGCCGCATCATCCGCACGCCAACAGAGGTGGGTTAATATTCAGAACCAGCAGCATCGCACCAATAGTAACAGCACCAGCAACCCGCGCACCAACCGCAGTCGCACCAGCAGCATCATCCGCACGCCAACAGAGGTGGGTTAATATTCAGAACCAGCAGCATCGCACCAATAGTAACAGCACCAGCAACCCGCGCACCAACCGCAGTCGCACCAGCAGCATCATCCGCACGCCAACAGAGGTAAGAGACCGCACTTCAACAACATCAGCAAAAAGAGTACCCGCAACAAGAGCATTAGGTAACAACGCAACGACAATAGCAGCATCAACGGCATCACGACCATAATTAGAACGCCAAAAGAGGAACGTAACCGCGCAGTACTAGCATCGCAACAACAGCGTCGCAGCAACAGCACCTTCAGCATGCGTATCAGATTTACGCCATCAGAGGTACGTCACAATATCGGACTCGGACGAACACGCGGAGCCGCGGCGAGCTCGCAACCAGCCGCCGCAGCACCACCAGCAATACCAGCACCAGCAGCACCAGCACGCGCACCAGCCGCAGCCGCGCCAGCCGCATCACTCGCACGCTTACAGAGGTACGTCATCACATTGAACTGACGACGACGCACTCGCAACAACCCGCCGCAGAACCACCAAAAGCAACAGAAGAACCACGCTAAAAATGGTAGGTAACCGTGCGGCACCAACAGCACCTCAGCAACAACACCAGCAATGCTGGCCCGCGTACCAGCCGAAGCGGTAGCAATACGAGTTCACTATATTGTACATGTCAGTAAAACGGTACGAGCATTGTCAGCACGTCCACTATTTGCAAGTAAACAGAAATTGAGCCATGGAAATGAAATGAAATGTCTATTTTTGTCGACATTGCAATTTTATAATGCATGTGAATTATGCACTGTCTCGCTAGTCACGGGATTGTCGGGCTGTGGGCGGTCGTGTTTTTGACCTACCCATTAAACAGTATACACCCTAACTACACTCTTTGATTTATCCCCGAACCTGTGACTCAACAATTGGTGACCCCGACGTGATATGAACACGCAACCTTCTGATGCAACCGTTTGATGTATTGTCTTAACCTTGTTTGTTCTCATACATTAGAGTCAACTTTCCATATAACAGCTTAATCAATTTCATCACTACCCTCACAGGTAGCGGCGAGTGCGCATCAACGAGCGCGCACGTGTCCAACGGCAGCGGCGGCGGGGGGAGCGGCGGCGGCGGCGGGGGCGGCGGCGGGGGGCCGGTGCACTCGGCCAGCGGCGGCAGTCTCGCGGGCGGCGTCATATGCAGCGCACGCACGCCGCGCGACGAGCGGCACGTGAAGCACGAGCCGCATCACCATCACCAGCCGTGTCATCATCAGCACGCGGTGAGATATCTGACACACATGCACCTTGTAAAGGTAGATGTTGAGTATCAAGTAAAACAAGCGAAGGCTAGCATGATTATATACGAAATTTGTTATAAACTACATCTCCCATTTATTAGAAAAAAATTATACATTATGGTGTATACATTTTTTTTTACATAAGGTTACATGGTTAACATATTTCAAAATAAAGATATTATCGTAAAATATAACTAAAGCAAATAAACATAAAACAAAATACATAATTTAACAATATATAAATTATTGACCAATTTTAAATGGCTTAGTGCGATTTTTGTGAACAATGTCTAATTACCCTGTAAACAGGTAAAATGTTTTCCATGGGGAACTTGTTTATGAAATTAATAGTGCAACGGCTAATCGTGGTATATCCAGTTTGTAAGACTACGACTGACAGTTTTGTAACAACCAAGTGGTACGTTAGATAACCTTAAATACATAGCTACCATAAATACGCACTGACCAAGGATCGCCGAGTACTACTACAGATTTACTATCGACTCATTATCATCACTATCATCAGTCGTAGTATAATCAAAATATTGAAGAACATTTATTACCTACTAGCTGACCCAGCGAACTTCGGTCTGCCTTAAAGTCATAAATTTAAAATGATTAGTGTGCCCGCACTATATTATGCATGTATTATGTATACACAAAAACCTTCCTTTTAAATCACTCTATCTATTAAAAGAAACTGCATTAAAATCCGTAGCGTAGTTTTAAAGATCTAAGCATACACAGGGACAGACAGCGGGAAGTGACTTTGTTTTATACTATGTAATGATGATAAAAATTTAGAATACCTATAAATATAGCATAAATATAAATCACCTCTCGTGTCAGTATCGCCTAGCGACATCAGCACCGAAGAGTGAAATAGTACTACTCCTCTACGTGTGTGTACAGTAATATTAATAAAACGTGTTAGTATTTTTGAACAGACTGACTGATTTATTCAAAAGAATGAGGTATGTCACAAATTTACATTTACATACAATAGATGGCGTTAGTAGTATGATATTTTGTTATTATTCTGTATTTATCTATAACTCTCATCAACCCATTATTGGCCCACTGCTGGGCACGGGTCTCCTCTCAGAATGAGAGAGGGTAGGCCATAGTCCACCGCGCTGGCCAAGTGCGGATTGGTGGACTGCACACACCTCCGAGAACTTTTTTTTTAAAGAACTCTCGGGTGTGTAGGTTTCCTCACGATGTTTTCCTTCACCGAAAAGCAGTGATAATTAATTTCTAATACGCACATAAATCAGTGGTGCATGCCTGGGTTTGAACCTCGGACCTCCCGATCGAGAGGGCAAGTTTCAACCATTAGGCTATCACTGCTCTATCTATAACAAATATCACAAAGCAACGCTGAATTACAACACTATTACCGATTGTCGAACTAACGATGGAAACATTATACCAACAGCAGCAACAACAACAGCCGCAACCGCAGCAGGCGCAACCGCAGCATCCGCAACCGCAACCGCAACAGGCGCAACCGCAGCAACCGCAACAGCAGCAACGGCAGCACGTGCCGGCGCCCGCGCAGGCGACGCCGCAGAGCCAGAAGAAGAGGTTGCTGGCTCTGGCTCAACAGGAGGCGCAGCAGGCGAAGCAGGAACAACCGCAGGACTCCTCGCATCACTATGGGGTAAGTTGATTGTTTATTGGGAGGGGGGGGGGGGGGGTGATCCTCTTGCAATCATCATATCATTGGTACGTTGTTTCCTTAATTGGGATGGAGGGCAGATTGATTCTCTCATCATTATAGGGGTATGTTGTTTGATTATTGAAGAATCGAAGGGAGGGGGACGTGTGACTCTTTTCTCATCGCTTTGTTGATTGTTTATTGGGAGGGGGTTTGATCCTCTTACTGCTATGGCGTCCGTTGTTTTAGTTATCGAGGAGTGAGACAATCATGTTATCAGTGGCGTATGTTGTTTCGTTAATAGGGGGGAGGAGGGGGCAGATTGATTCTCTCATCATTATGGGGGTATGTTGTTTGGTTATTGAAGAATCGAAGGGGGGGACGTGAGACCTTCTCATCGCTATGGTGTGCGATGTTTTGCTTATTCATGGGGGGGGGAGTCATCATGAGGTACGGGGTATACGTACCCGCGTCCAGGCAGGCAACGCCGCAGAGCCAGAAGAAGAGGTTGCTGGCTCTGGCGCAACAGGAGGCGCAGCAGGCGAAGCAGGAACAACCGTAGGAATCCTCGCATCACTATGGGGTAGGTTGATTGTTTATTGGGGAGGGGGGGGGATCCTCTTGCAATCATCTTATCATTGGTACGTTGTTTCCTTAATTGGGAGGAAGGGGGCAGATTGATTCTCTCATCATCATGGCTTATGTTATTGAGGGATCGGAGGGTGGGACGTGTGACTCTCTTGTCATCGCTATGGTGTGCGTTGTTTCCCTTATCCCGAATAAGGCAGTCATCATAAGGTATGGGGTACACGTGCCCGCGTCTGCGCAGTCGACGCCGCAGAAGAATAGGTTGCTGGCGCTCGCGCAGCATGAGGCAAAGCAGGGGCAACCGCAGGGCTCCACGCATCACTATGGGCTACGTTGGTTTGGGTAATGGAGGGGGGGGGATAATCCAGCCAACTAGGCAACTAACTTTATTATTGGGGCATACGTATTGCATTGAGGAAGAGCGGAGCGATCATCTCTTCACTATGACGTACGTTTTTTTGTTTATTGAGGGGGGCGAACCTTTAATTATGACCACACTTTTATATGAGACGACGATCATAGTCCTCGGGAGTAGCAACGCATCTGTGATTGACTTCAGATAGAACCCATGTTCTGTATGTGTATACTTTATTCGGAGATTTATTGTTTTAAAGCTTTAGGCTATTGATTCAGAGTTTAATTTCGTTTATCTCCGTTTTCACAGAACGCATCAACGGTGCGACAAGCCAACGACTATCAATGCAATCAGTACGTACCAGCGCAACACAACAAGCGAGATAGCGTAAGTGTTACTCTTTTTATTTATAAAATACTAGTTGAAGTCCGTTCCGCTTAAACGTCAAAAATCTAAAATGAACTGTGTTTCTCTACTATATTATATATGTTTATACATGAAACCTTCCTCTTAAATCACTATATCTATTGAAAAAACTGCATTAAAATCCGTAGTGTAGTTTTAGAGATCTAAGTATACATAGGGACTGACAGCGAGAATCGTCTTCGTTTTATACTATGTAGTGATACGTATATACGTATATCTTTATATTATGAATAAGTTTCATCCCTACTAATATTATAAATGCGAAAGTAACTCTGTCTGTCTGTCTGTCTGTCTGTCTGTCTGTTACTCTTTCACGGCAAAACTACTGAACCGATTTTTATAAAATTGTGTACACAGATAGTGGTGACCTTGGGATCCATTATAGGCTACTTTTTATTTCAAAAAATGGGTTGAAAATGTTAAAATCGAGCATAAATGTTTGTATGGTAGTTCGTTTTTGACTAAGAGCTGTACTATTATTTACGTCGAGGGGTATCATAGATTTGATTAAAAACTTATGTGAATAATAAAACATTAAAAAATATTGATTTTGAGTCGACAACATATATTCGTAAAACTCGGTATGTCGTGAATTTTGTTATATTCCAATGCAAATGACAATCTCCATATTGGCTTTTGACATAGAGGTGTACTAATAATTCCGTCAAGGGGTATGATAGATTTGATTAAAAACTTATGTGAACAATTAAACATTAAAAAATATTGATTTTGAATCGACAACATATATCCGTAAAACTCGGTATGTCGCGAATTTTGTTAAATTCCAATGCAAATGACAATCGCCATATTGGCCCTTTCGCCTGGACGTCATCGTGAGTTCGTTCAGAAATAATACATATAAATTGGTAACAATTAATTATCATTCAAATAGATGTGATAAATTTGATTTAATTTACCCATAATATGGGTTTATAATATGAAAATGTATTTATAATGCGAAAGATACGATTATAATTACGAGGAATTCCCGATGAGTTAAATATTAGGTATACTTGCGCTATCACTGTTCTGTTGAATTATGTTGAATGAACATTTGATAGATGGCGTTATCTACAATACAACTTCGAAGTAATATCGATAAATTAGATGTTGATGTTGAATTACTAATAATTCCGTCAAGGGCTAAGAAACACTGGTTTGCACACTTGATTATAAAATAAATCCACGATAGCATATTTATATCTCTTAAGGTTAACTCACAATAATTATTTTTATGTTCCATATTTTAACTAAAAATAATACGTTATTTTCGAGTCTGTTGTCTTTTGTTCAGTATTAATCCTTATGTCGTCGTCAACCCATTATTGTCCCACTGCTGGGCACGGGTCTTTTCTCAGAATGAGAGAGTTTTAGGTCATAGTCCACCACGCTGGCTATTTGCGAATTGGTGGACTTCTTGTGGAATCCTTATGTAAATAAATGCATTCGTTAGTTTCGTAATTTTAATAAAGATCAAAATTGTTTTTTACACTGTATGCATCAAATAAATACGTTTAAAGTCATTAGAGATATCAAATTATATAACTTCCTTCAAAGGGTACGATAATAAAATTCCGTCAAGGGGCAAGATAGACTTGATTGAAAACTTATCTCAATAATAAAACATTAAAAAATATTGATTTTGAGTCGACAACATATATCTGTAAAACTCGGTATATCGCGACTTTTGTTTATCGCCATATTAGCCATTTTGCCCTGATATCATCCTGATCCTTAGTTCATTATGAAATAATAGATACCTATAAATCGATAACAATTAATTATCATACAAATAAATGTGATATAAATTTGATTTAATTTACCCACAATATAAAATTACGAGGAATTACCGATGAGTTAAATATTAGGTATACTTGCGCCATCTATCCTGATCTATGTTGAACTACTATGTTGAATTACATTGAATGCGATAGGTGGCGTTATTTACAAAACAACTACGAAGTCTATCGATAAAATAAATGTTGACGTTGAATACTAATAATTGCGTCAAGGGCTACGAAACACTGGATTGCTACCTTAAATATAAAATCAATCCGCGATAGTATATCTCTATAACTTATGGTTAAGTCACAATATTTTTTTATGTTCCATATTTCAATTAAAAATATTACGTTAATAATTTCGAGTGTGTTTTCTTCTGTTCGGTATTAATCCTTATATAAATAAATGCATTCGTTAGCTTTTACACTATATGCATCAAATAAATACTTTTAAAGATATTAGAGATTTAAAATAATAAAGATGTGTCTCTCGGCAGGGGTAGGTAACCGTCTCGCTCGCGCATGCTAATACATGCCGGCCGCCGATGCGTGTGCATTATTAGAGTAATCTGACCACTTGATAGTGTCCAGTGTTGAGTAGGACACGAATGTTAAATAAGTTTGTAAGAATAGCGTTTTTTTGTACTAGACCAGTACAAACATTGCACTTCACCCTGCAGCATAACCCTGAAAATTTTTAAACATACTGCGGAAAAGTTAAAATCAATCTTTGTAATCGATGCGTTTTGGTTTAAATGTGGAGCAAGAGTTGGTTTACAAGGTGCTTCTTGGTATTGTGTGACCACTAAGATTGTTAATTAATTCAAAGAAAGGCGGTTCACAATCGTCTAATTTTAAAATTCTAATTCTAATTTGTCTAATTTTTAAAATATTTTAACATAACAATTATGAGCCTAACCACAAATACATACTTTAAATTCGTTTCTTTACTCTTTGTATGTCCGGGTAATCGCCTGAGCGGCTAAACTCATTTGGATAGGACTTGCACTATAGAAAAGGTTGTGGAATAACATAATTAAAGACTACTTTTTATCATATAATTTCAACGGGGTCGAGATTTTTGCGGGAAAAACTTTGCGATACACTCATTTTTACGCGGGCGAAGCCGCGGGTACAGCTAGTAAGTGTATATAGATGAGTAGTAAAAAAAATATTCCAGAAAATATTGGCTAAATAGATATTGTTTCCTTTACACAAATGAACATGAGTGAATACTGCACTACCTACATCTGAACTGTATTTTTTAACTACATGTCTACTGTTGCCAATGATAAATTTGTACATTTAACTATTTTTTCACGTATTTTTTTTTATGTGACTGAAGTAGCAAATGAACATGCAGTCCACCTGATGGTAACTGGACACTGCCGCTCATGGACATCTGTAATCAACTTCATACGGAACATAGGTTCCATTTGAAGTAAATCACAGATGCGTTGCTACTCCCGAGGACTAAGATGGTCGCCTCATATGAAAGTGTGCCGGCAACCACAACCTTCTATCGAAACGCAAGAAATGCTTCACGCTATAAATAGGTGTGGCGGTGGTACTTCCCCGGTCGAACTACACTGGTTCTACCACCTTGAAAATGTATTTAAAATGCAACGAAATGATAATATTACGACCCGGGTGTCCCCATATTTCGTTAGTGTTTATGACGGACGAACGGCGGACAGCGAAGTCTTAGTAATAGGGTTCCGATTATACTCCTTGTTTGAACTCTTTGGGTAAGATATTTTAAAAAATAATCGATATAAAATTTACATGTATATGTTCGTGAACAGAGCGGCGGTTGCCGCGAGTACCTGCCGGCGGTGAGCAGCGCGGTGAACGCGGTGAGCGCCGTGAGCGGCGTGGGCGTGGGAGTGGGCGTGGCGGTGAACGGCGTGGGCGCGCTGGGCGGCGTGGGCGTGGGCGTGGGCCCGCCGCAGGCGCACAAGCACGCCGCGCACGCGTGGCACCACCACCCGCATCCGCACTACAAGTGAGTACTGACACCATTGAGGTACTGTAGGAGCCAAAAATACTGCTATTTTGCCAATTGAAATGAATTGAAATGAAATGTCTTTATTTTGTATAGGCCTATGGGGGCACTTACAAATTGTCAGTTACATTTTTTTCTTACACTACCACCGGATCGGAATACGATCTCAACTGAGAAGATCCGGCAAGAAACTCAGCGGGTTTGTCTTTTTTTCCTATTTATATCCAATCTTTTTTATATAATTACAATCATGTCTTTTTAGTAAAAGAGAACCCTATTGGCAAGATACGCTACACTTTGACATTTATTAAATATACTATAATAATGTATATTATTGCTCAGTCCCAAGCTGTTTTGTCTTCTATGTAATCAGAAATTTTATAATACGCTTTACGGCAGAGTTTAATCTTAATTAATGCTTTGAATTTATTTATTGACAAATTTCTGATTTCAACAGGAAGTTTATTGTAAAAGCGTATACATTGACCCATGGAAGAATTGAAGGCACTATATTGGCTCCACAGAATACCAGCGCTGCAGGTGACCTCGATTACCTGCAGCAATAAGCTGAGTGGAGACCCTTTCGGTCAATGTAATGTAACTTACATCATTAAGTATTAGTCAATAATAATAACACATGTTTGCTATTAGATGTATCTGTTTTTGTATAACTTTTTGTACTGAACCGAATAAAGTATTTTCTTTCTTCTTTATATAGGGACTTAAAGTATTTACTTAGTCGTTAAAGTTACCAGTTACGATAAAAAAAGAATAATTAAAATCGGTCCATTAACGGCAGAGTAATTCTTGTACATACTTAAAATATATATATATACCGGCCGAATTAAGAACCACCTCCTTTTTGGAAGTCGGTTAACAAGTATCGCACTTCTAGTTCATCAGCGGCTTGTAAAGATCTGGATTTTTTTAATGGAAGTAAAAATAAAATAATATTAAACATATTTTTAATACCCAGCTTTTATTTTAATGTATTGAGAAGAAAAAAATATATTTGTAATATTGCAGTATACAGTCTACACCTTTGATTATAATGACACTTGTCTTTCTAATGTTATCTTCTGTTTATGCTGTAATTGATGTACATTATGTTGGTGTTCAAATAAATAAATAAATAAAATAAATTCAAACCCATCATTTTGTCGCATTATACAATGATAAATGATGTAATAGCTTGTCGCGAGACTTTTTAGATTATTCAATTTACTCAGATCTACGTAGGTCTGTAGTTTCCTGTTATTATTCTCGTGACAAGCTTTTACATCATATAACATTGTACAATGCGACAAAATGCTAATAAGAAAAGCAACAATTATAAGGCATGGTGTGAATGAAACGGACTTTGCCCAAAGTTTACATTTTACGGTTATATTAAAAACATTACTTTACTTCTAAAATTGTTTTCATATCTATCTTGTTTCTCCTTTTACTATTTACTCTTTTATGTATTTCTAAATGTTTATTCCTAATTATTTTATTCGGAACCTACTTCTTCTTTTTTATAGCTTTACTTTAACTCCGCACCGTGAGGTTGTCTGGAAGAAATCGCTGATTAGCGATAAGACCGCCTCTTGTATTGTTTTAAAAACTGTATTTTCTTTAATTGCGTTTGTTTTTATTTTGGGTACAATAAAGTGTATTATTGTGTACGCATTTTGAAAAGTTTCGTAAAGTGTGCAGTTATTTAGGAGTGAAAGAATAATGTAAAATGTATGCTAAAATTACTTTAATCTTATTGGATGATTTAATTTTTAATTTTGTTTTATTTACAGGAGTGCTAGTGGCGGGGTGTTGTCTCCCGGCGGTGGGGTGTCTCCAGGATATCTACCACCCCCATTATATGTACCGACGTATCACTATCATACGTAAGTGTACAGATATATTTACATTATTAGGAATTCCCAATATCACTAGCCATAGATTATCATTTTGTATGTCATTGTAGTTATTTTATAACATTCACTGAGTAAATAAAATAACATGGGATAATTAAAATGATTGTCGGGTTGAATGAAGGTGGTATGATGATTGTGGGTGTAACTGAAAATACGAATACATTTTTACTCATCTTCCCATCAACTTCCCATTATCACTTTCATACTAATATTATAAAGGCGAAAGTTTGTGAGTGTGTATGTTTGTCACATTTTCAAGTCTATACGGCTGGAGCGATTTTCAAAAAAATTGGTAGGGTAGCTTACACTCTGGATTAACATATAGTCTACTGTGGGAATAGTTTACTGTGGGAAAATATCTTATTCCGACGGGACACATCGATTTTTTTAACGCGAGCAAAGCTGCGGGGTTCAGCTAGTAATCAATAAGAGTATAGTGACATAGTATGATTTTTTCTTATGTCTGACTAAACTAATTAATGTGTGTGATACTTAGATACTACAGATTGAAGTCATTAAATATCTATTTGGCGGGGGATCTAACCTGTAATTTACTGGGTGTCAGATTTACATAAGGACTATTTTGCAATACAATGCATTGAGGGTCATCTGATCTGACACAAAATGACTTGTTGTAAAATGTAACATATTTCTGGTTTCCAGACCTTTTTTATTTCTCGAGAGTTATTATATTTTTTATTAATTTATTGGGCGACTATATAGGGACAAATTTCGAGGATAATGCTTAATGCTCGAGAATTCCGGAGTTCACGAGTTGTAACATGTGTTATATCTATTTCCAGCGGAGGCGTGAGCGGAGTGGGTGGCGTCGGTGGCGTGGGGGGCCCTCCCCCCGCGCACCACGCGAGCGGCTCCCGGCTGCCGGGCTACCTGCAGCCATACTCCCCCACCTACCTGGTCCCGCAGCACCCGCAGCAGCACCTCTGGTACACCGACTGAGGACCCTGACGGAGGGAGGTTAAGGGAGGGCGTATCACCACAGGGGGGCATGCCTCTCCGCATCACCGGAGTGAGGGAGACGTCACCGGAAAGGGGAGGAGCATGCCACTCCTCTGAAGCTCCCCGCTTACAGACGCTGCGACATTAAGCAAATGCAATCACAAATAAATATGGGATGATGACGCTCCCTTAAGAGAATCTGAGTGCCCGAGCCTAGACAATACATAATGTGGGTTGATAAGGCTCCCTTAAAAAACCCAAGCCTGAAAATGCAAGAGGGTATAACTTGAAACAACCCTTTATGCTGTTTTGTGTATATTAATGTGACAATACAATTTTCCAAAGCTTCCGAGAGATAAATGATTACACAAGCATGGTCATTGAAAATAAAGGAGATACATCACAATTGTATATTTGATTAGAAGTAATTAAATAAAAATTGAAAGAAGTTTATATAAAATTGTTCATTCAAGAGATAAAAGGACTCATGAATTAGCCATATTCTAATTCACACAATGTTATGATTTGTTATTATTAAATAATGATCAGTTTTACTGAATTTGCAGTAATATTATTAAATAAATGAGCGTATACTGACAAAGTAATACCTCTCAGGCAGGGCACATGGGAGTAGAGTTTAATTATGCTAATAATACGAAAATGAATCGAAAAGGAAGACGCGACTGATTATATCGAAGCTGTACGACCGTTGCCAGAGAAATATAACCAAGAAATTATGTTTATTTTTGAGTTTTTTTTTGGTGTGGTCTTTGTAATTTGGTGTTATGAATGGTGATGAGTGACATTGGAAGATGCGAAGATAGCAACATTTGAAGCTATGGACGTTCGAGGTTAAAGAACGTAATGATTTTAATCTTAACGCACACGTTCGCCGCCTTTATCGACCAACGGGATCGACAAGTATATGGTTGGATATAGTTTATTAATCCCTTTTGTCCGTAAAGGCGGTCGAGCTGCGAATTAATATTAAGAAATCAAAATTATTAATCGATCGATTCTATCACACTGCAATTTTTTTATTCAAAACTGTTACTAGTGTGTTTGGCGCGTGATCATACAGTTCCTTGTCATATTTGAACGGCGACGCCAATCGGTCCGATGGCTATTTTATTAATATAGTCTATTGTATACTTGTACAAATATGAATTTTAGGTTTGAAAGGTTTTTCTTTATGTTGTATTTTTTTTAATGATAACTATTACGAGCGATCTACTGAACGTAGGCGCGTAGGGTTCTATTAGCGATCGCAGTTCGTACGACATTAGGTTAGTGTTGCATTCGTAATTAATTTTCTCTATTAATCAATGGATACAAAATGTTTATTTACGTACATGCTATATGACTGTAGTTTCTAGTGACGATGTACGTTCACGATGTATATGGGTTTTGTAAATTGTTTTATTATTCTTACACTTGTTTTTAATTATAATTTTTGCCGCAGATGCGAGTAGATTGCATTTACTAATATTTTATCGTAGACGTTAGTGTTTGTACCAAATCATTGTAATGTTTTTTTTTTGTAACGTACGCTCAGGGTGTCGATGCACACGATGCGAGGGGTTGATTTTAACTTTGTGCGAGATATTTTATGTTATTGTCTCTAAAATAATTGAGCTTAAAACAATTTTTAAAATTAATAAAGATTCACAGATGTACAAGTGTACATTTCGTAATAAATCAAGAAGCGTGTCTCCCTGAGTGAAATGTTATTGTATATCCGTGAATTTAAATTAATTTTAACATTAATTAGAAATTATATATAGGGGCAAAAACACAAAATGTCTCTCGATACCTTTTTGGATATGAGCCGACATTATCCGTGTAGGTGTTTTAGGTTTTACGTGACGGTGATTTTGTCAATTACGTTTTTGATTCATAACTCGTTTAACGTAGTGTGTAACGTTTTGCTTTAGATATTATTGTGAGATTTATTCGATGTTTTTTTTCTTTTCGTACGTTACGTTCCATATCACATAGCTGTAGTTCTCTGTAATCGTACGATGGAACATATGTGTTTACTATTATGTAATGTTTACTAACGATACATTTTTATATTGTCGTGTAGATATATGTTATGTGTAGGAAGCGGTGATGGACTTGTATAGTTGTAGTTGTAACAATATATGATATGTGAATTTTATAAACATTACTAGTACAGACTTAACGTTCATATATAACTTGATTAAATGTATTCGCAGTAGATAGAACAAAATTATTAATTATTATAATATTAATCGTTCTTATAGTCGATGTTAGTTGAATGTAACTGCAAATATTTTCACGACTGCAAATGTTTTTTTTTTATGTTTGTAGGTGTTTAGTGCGCTCTCGATATGAGTTAGCGTCTACATACGGCTGGGTCCTATACGCAACGTCCTTAGGCAGACAGGCCCAAGTTTACAGGTTAATTTTGTTTAGTTAAACCCTTCGCTGGTTAGTTTTTATTTTTTAACTGTTCGTATCGGTCATCCGTGAGTTACGAAACACATTTTTTTTATTGGTTTTATTTTTCTTAATAAAAAGAATTCATGATTTTGTGTCTCATCTCCTACACAGATTTATTGGAATGACGTAAAATACATACAATTAGCACATAAAAATTTCAGTTATAAAAACACTAAAATATTGTATACGAAATTCAAGGTTATCAATTTTTCTCAAGCGATTTGCTAATACCAATGGAGAGAATAATTTTTCGCTAGCTAATGGGTGACGGTTTACGTCAAGCGACCTTGTATATAAGTATTATAATTAAGTGTACAAGTTATAGTCATTAATACCCGGCTTATACACTCCATACGTTTTGTTTGTGTCGGTCGCTCGCGCTCCTCTTGTGAGGTTCTTTGTGCCCTCGGTGCAAAATGGTATGTCCGAATTTGAAAAATTGACTTTCTATATCAAATTTGTTAGAAAAATTGATATTTCCGTATCGATAAATCTTCTTTTTTGTAAAAAGTAGATATATTGATCGTTTTTCTAATTAATTTTGGTATAAACAGTTAATTTAGAAAAAAAAGACACGCCTCTTTTCGCCAGGGTCACAATTATATTATAAGTCATGTAGATTTTTAATTTATATTCAATTATATTGGTCTTAATTATGGTTTCATTGAAAATACTAAAAAAAAAATTTTTCCTAGCTTTCTTAATTTTAAGATGACCTATTCTCGTGGGTACCAATTCCTACCATACAAGTTTTGATTGAATGACATATTTATGCAATATGATTTCTGATTGCATTTTTTAGTGCATATGGTTTGCTGCTCGACAATAATAATTAATTATTATGTTTAGTTTTTACTTTGTAACGGTTGTAGTTAGTTTATTATGTTCTTTATAAAGTTACTTGCATACAGTAGTATATTTATGTATGTCCCGCGTATGGGTTGCAAGGATTTTTTAATAGTTTTCAAAATATCTTCCGAACTTACTTTTTGTTCGTTACTCGTTTTTCTATATTATACTTTCTCTGCTTTTCTTTTTGTCCTATAAGAGTTTTAGTGAGACTTCAGTGACGCTTCAAGCCTGAAAGATACAAAGTAATGATAAATAAAATATTTTAAACATTGCAATGACTCCTATAAAGGTATAGTTGAAAATGATATTTTCTTTGTCTTTTCTATGCAACCCGAAATATTATCGACCTAACTTAGTGGATGTGCCTTTGATTATAAATTATTATGAAACTTAATGGAAGATTTGTTTAAAAATATTATATAGGTATGTTTCAATGGGAAAATAATTACTGTATTTTCGTTTTATATATGCTCGATTTATACATATTTTTCTATTTAATTGATGTATATGGCATAATATGTTTTTTGCGATTAATAAAATACGGGAGATTAAATTATTTAGCTAATTGGACTTTTTATATAATGTCCAAGCTTATAAATAAAAAATAGATAATAGATTTTTTCTTTTTCTTTTAAATTTATAATAAATCTTTGGGGTTAAATTAATAAAATAATTATCTTAATTATATAACCTTGTCGGCGGCTTAACTTTAATTTTCTAACTTAAACTTGTAAATGTTTTTTTTATGATTTTGATTAATTATAATCGTTATCACAAGGCACATCCCTTATTCTAGGTGCTTGTGTAGTGACTAGGGATTGCGGGACCCGTTTTTTGTTATCGAACCTAATTTTCAGTTCTATGACAAAACCGGTTCTCCGGTTTTCCATACGGTTCCTCTGAAACTCTCCTATTAAAATATCGAGATATTTTAATAGCATAACGTAAAAACTTAATTGCTTGTTGGTCCTTCGGCTTTTTGACGATTTGATACAAAAAGAAGTGTAAACCGGATAAAACCAGTTTTGGCGGAACCGGATAAAACCGGTTGTATGCCCTAGTAGTGACGAGCTAGACGGCCCCCGGAGGCTGTGAATGATCTCTGTTCAGTGACGCGCTGTTCTGTCACCCTCCGACCTGATCGCGTATATATATTTATATATAAACATAATTAAAATAACTATATACAACCTTATTTGCCTTAATAGATTTATGTTTGTTGACTGTAACAGATTGTTTAGGTGAAAATGTACTCTTAGAAAATTTTTATTAGAAATATAATGACGGGTTTCCTCAATCATACAAAATGTTTTTTGCTGGAATGATTCAAACGATGTGTTCTAAGTTGAATACGTAATTATAAATAAAACAAAATGGACAGTGTGTCAAATCCATGATATACATGGATAGAATTGTGCATGTCCATGGGAAACGCATGGAGTGCCTCTTTTGACTTGTAATTGAGGCTTCCAATACACTTGATTACTAGAAATCAACTATTTAAATTGAATTATGTTTTCTTATTAAAAATGAAAACCAATTATCTAAGTAGTCCCTTTATTTGCATGTTTACGATAATTGTATTAAACATGCCTTTAACCGAGCATCGCTCGAAAATCGTCTTTTCATGGTCAAAAATAGATTGAATTGTGGTATATAAGCTGAGATTAAACAATTTTCTTTTCCATAATACGATCTGTTACAGCCATGTGTACACTAGTTACTATTATTAGGAGTTTTACGGAGTTTTTGGGGTTTACTTTTTAAGCATATAATTGATGGAATGTTAACATTATTCTTTACGTATCATTTTTTTCTTAGTCTGCAAAATTATAAGCTTGTATCGCGTAAGTAGTTATCGCCTTTCGTTAACGCTATTGTGTATATGGGGCATATCATTGTAATACACTCAAAAAGTTTTGTCCGTCGGTGCGTCTGTGATTCGTAAACGAACATAATACTGAAAGTGGCCGATTTAAATCTGATTATTGTAAATTTGTATTTGGGTTGTTGCAATAAATTCTTTGTCTCGTGTATAAATTTGCATTTTGCACAACAGTCGATGAAATTGTGCCCCGCTTATGTGTATATTTAGTTTTAGATGTATGGTTTCACGCACCGATATATAATAATAACGTATCATTCTAATAAACCGTTTTAATGTACAAATAATTTGATCCCATTAAGGTGTTTAATGTTATTTAGTTCATTTACGATTTATTGTTTTTCCTTTGTGAGAGACTCCGGCAAGTACGTTCACTTCCACTGTGATTATTGTAAAACTAATTATTATTTAATCATTATTTTTATTATTGTGCCGGTGAAACTATTATCTTAGTTGTAATATGATTTTAATGATTTTTATGTAACATTTAATATGTGTAAAGTACCCAATGGTACGCCGAGAGCTAATTTTATGTAATAATGGGTATTTTATGTTTTAATTTAGTTTAGTTGCTTGTGTCACACAAGGCGAAATCATTAACATAATTTAAATTCGATAGTTGGGTGATCAGGGGATATAGCACTGATGTTGCTTAAGTTTTTTTCTTCAATAATAATCGCATAGTTATTATGAGAGAATTGTAAATAAACATCCAAGTACCCCTTTTTATTTTACTTTTATTTTGTTCCTTTTTTTCCTTTTCCTTTGATTTTTTACGGTCAACATGGGTAACTTTAAGAGCAAGAGAATAACCTTTTTTAATTAAGTTTCGTTCTGGTATATCTGTTCAAAGCAAAGCTGAAAAAAGTTACACTGTTTATAAATTTGGAAACTATAATTGGAATAGACTATATAATAATAGAATGTTTAAAAAAGTGTCGAAATAGTAAAGTAATAAATCTTATATCATCATTTGAGTTCAATCTTTGTTGCCTTTATTGTGTAATAAAAAGTAGCTTTGATTAAATCTTGCTAAATATTGGCCAGCGAAGAGTCTGAGAAGAAGCTATCCAGGTTGACCGTGTTTTTATTATTATTTTGTTACTAGACTGGGCCTGTCTACGGTTTTTATTCTGTTGCTGTCGATTTACAGAGTTGGTAGAACTTTGCTGCTGTGGTCCAACACGCTAATCACGAGTTAATATCAACGCACACCTCACGAAACCTCAAATTTACCTTTGATTAGAAAATAAATATAAAATCTTTCAAAATTGTCTATGGATTTCAAGTCTATGACCACAGCGTTCCTATAGTAATCGCTGAAGTTATTTTGGACCTTGTTGCATTAATAGAGTATATAGCTTGATCGGTGGCTGCAGCCCCGCACAGGCATGCTATAGTCAATAGTGGGCGAAGTCGCCAGAGCTGCTGTCTCGACAATAACCCAGTGTCAGACAATAATCATTACTATTATTTGCCTCTGTAGTTCATTTCGTTGGCCCCTTATTAGTGATGGACGTGACTGTGGTCGGATACTACTAAGGATATATATTCATTTAGTACTCGATTATGGAATAGCAACTGCAATACGTTTTACTTTTTGATAAAGGACGTAAGTTCGGAAAGTCTAAATTTTTACATTTACAAGAATAGGTATTTAGTAATGTTTGATCAGCGCCATCTATTATCAGATGAATGGAACTATCAGACAGGAAAATGTTACTTCTATGGCGTTTGTACCTATCTAAGTACTTCTTTATTTAAAGACACTGCAGTTTACATTAGAGTTGCATAACTATCGATAGTTTAACTATCGATAGTTGACCTCGAAAACTAGTTAGGATATCGATAGTAGTATCGATAGTATTGACACATGACAATACTATTGATACTATCGATAGTATCGATAGCTCTATAGTGGCAATACTATTGATTCCAGCAATACTATCGATACTATCGATATTTTTACGTTCAATACTATCGATAGTATCGATACTATCGATAGGTCTTGACTATCGATAGTTGACCATGTTTCGATATTATTTTAAATGAATACGAAGCTATAAGGCGTCTAGAGCTATCTCTGGCAGAGTATGGTCAGTTTAAATTAACTTTATCTTTATAGCTTAAAATATTCTTATACTTAAAGCTCGAAAGATTTCCATACTAGGTTGCTGCCAATAATGGAGAAAAAAGGTAAGTTGACAATAGTTTTTGTGTGTTTAGTGCTTAATTCATTAAAATATAAATACGTACATATCATACGACCATAAAGTCCACCTGATGATAAGTAGTAACCGTCGCCCATGGATATCTGTAAGCAACTTCATATATAACATGGGTTCTATCTGAAGTTTGAGTTGCCTCTCCTGAGGACTAGGATGGTCGCCTCATATAAAAGTGTGTGGCAACCACACCCTTCCATCGAAACGCTGGAATGCTTCCAAGGGCGTAGCCAGGATTTAGTTTAGGGGGGGGGGCAGGCAAGTAAAAATGTTTCACAGGTGGTCCCATATTAGGGAAATTGAAAAGTTATCAGTAGTTTTCCCGGAAAATTGGAAAATTGAAAAATTGAAATTTTTGATTGAATTCAGACACTGTCTATGAATAATACGTTTTCTATTCGAATATTTTTTGAGATATTTTTAGCTATGTAATTGATTTTTGGAAGGCAATACTATCGCAGTTCATTGAACTATCGATAGTGTGAGTTATTGATATTATCAATACTATCGATACTATTACTCCTAAACGTATATCGGTCTTCGATAGTATCGATACTATCGATAGTATTAATACTATTGAAGCTAATACCTTCGATAGTATCGATACTATTTCTTTATAACAATACTATTGCCCTAAATCATACTATCAATAGTATCGATAGTGTCGATACTATCGATACTATCGATAGGCTATCGATACTATTTATATGACGTCAACTATCGATAGTCTATCGATATTTTAGCAATAGTCGACTATCGATAGGCAACTCTAGTTTACATTATCTGGAGTATTTTGGAGTTGTTTACAACCATGGATTGGAGAGCAGTGCACTTATGCCTGCAATTTCTGAAGCGTCAATTTTATGAAAATAAAAAATATAGATTTGATACAAGGCGTAAATAAATTAATTAATTCGTAAATATTTTTACTGTAAATCAAATGTATTCCAGAAAACAAAAAATAATCAAGTAATGTATCTTATCATTTGACTTCTGACCTCCGTCTACAGTCTCGGACATTTAATTAGTATCAATAGTTTCTATACGTACCTTAGATTCTGTAATAGACCCGTAGTGTAAATAAAATACCTACTTAAGTTTTAGCGCCCTTTTATATGCACAGATAACATAATATCAGAGATCATAATAAGATTTTGCAGTCTTTTTTCTAGGTTCAGATAAAAACAGAAATTATACGGTTGACAAATACCATTGTAGACATTTTGATATGTAAATTCCGGCCGTCTAGTAAAATTTGGCAAGCCATTTCTGTGAAATATTTAAGACCTATTTAATGTTTGAAAGAATTCGGTTACTAAAGTACATTTGGCACTAGAAAATAGATATTCACAACAAAACAAACTATAGACTAGTCCTTATAACTTATAATACTATTTATACATGTAAATATTTAGAGATAAAATTGCATCTCTATTGATTTTTATGTGATATTTGTATTATCGCTCGTAATTTACTGTTCTTATACACTAGAATAGAATTTAAATGTTATAATAAAATAATATTCACGTGTTTAAGGAAAGAGTACCTAATATTCATCTTCTTGTACGTGTCATTTTTTACACAGATTTTTACAGCTTTTTTGCATTAAAATGTAACTGATTTATTTTTGAACAATGAATCCTAGATATACAGTCACAAACAGAAATTTAACACATTTATAATACAATTCTGTACGCCCTTCATACTTAGGCACGGCTAGAGTATAAAGGTACATTGTTTACTTAACTGATGTGTAAATAATTAAAGTCAATCAATCTATTCAAGAATTTCTATAATTATAAATAACACAATTTTCAAGCAATCTCTGTTTTGCTCTCCGCCATTAAGCGAATTCTTAAATACATTAATCGCTACGTAATACATACGTACTTACATTTTTAATATATTTATTGGTGTTTTCGATGTCGTATTGTCCTCCACGATTTACTTACTATAATTACATTCGTCTTCGTCTACGATAAGTTTTAATATTGACTGAACGTTACTTAATCTTTACATGTGCTTAGATCGCAGCTTTCATAGAAATGGTACCTAGTATATGCACCTACATAATAAATAACAAATAAGTACGAGTTGAAATAACGTCAACATTATATTAAATGTTAAAGAGCGCACCATATTTCAATTAGAATTTTGTATCTTAAATATAAGGAAGT
This sequence comes from Spicauda simplicius, assembly GCA_949699795.1. Lineage (NCBI taxonomy): Eukaryota > Metazoa > Arthropoda > Insecta > Lepidoptera > Hesperiidae > Spicauda > Spicauda simplicius. Next base: position 12,888,647 of record OX453076.1, read on the forward strand.
ATGTGACCTCAATAAATCGACACAATAAAGAATTGAAAATGGTAACCTCAAGATGCGCCTTGATTAATATGAGCAAACCTCCGTGCAAACAGGCGCTCCACTGTATCGTAAGCTCTGATTAAGTCTCTCGTAAGTCTGATGTCTCATGTTTGTTATCGTAGCATTTGATAGTTAGTGTGCTGCTAAATTTAGGCTCTATAGGTAACTTTTATATTATATTCGTCGCTCGATATCTACCTAATAGGTATGTGTGATAATAACAGTAAGCTTTCAACTAGATGAAGTACAATGAATTCTAATTACTTATAGGCCAATGTTTATAAACATTATTTTTACACTGTCTATTAATATAAATGTGATTTTGTCTGTAGTTCGTAACGTTTTAGATTACTGCAGTCCAGTGTGTCTACTTGTCGTTTGCTTTGAACAAAGCTAAGTTACTTTGTTTAGTGTCTAAATTTTAAATAGAATGGGAATGGATATACACCGTAGGTATTATTTCAAAAGGTTTCTTAAAGTCCGATTTCTCAATTTGTGTACCTTCAAGATAGCTACTTGGAATATAGTTGTAAATAAACTTGCAAACACGACTATTTTTTGAAAAATATTTGCTACGAACGGCAATGTTTATCACTTTGGAGACAGCGCGCCGCTCGCCAGCGGCGGCGTGTCTGCAGAGTGTCGTGTACGCAACTATCTTATCTTTATCGCAAATCTGTTCTCACCAAAATATTTTGCCGTCCAAGTTTCGTACCTCGTACGACAGACAGCTGGACTGTTCTATTTACTACTCGTATATATTTCATTTTATCTACGATTCATATTTCGACACAAACCGACTTTTTAAATTAAACTATAGATGTCTAAGGTATTTTATATTTATCTAGAGCTTATAGAAGGATTAGGGCTGTAGTCGACTTAAAGTGTGAAGTTATTTGTATGTTAGGTTTCTTTTGTACAGTAGTTGCTTAACCTCCTTGTGTCTATTGAATTTGTTCAACAAAGAAACTTAATTCTGTAAAGATCATACAGTATTGTTTATTGTAATTCAGATGGTACAGCGGATTACGGTAAGCTATATTCAATAGAATGAACAATCAAAAATATTCAATAGGCAACTTAGTTCTAAAAATAAATCATTATTACATATTCCAGGAACAACTTCAGTGCGATAATCTACTTCAAAATTGTCTTCTTCTATCATTAAGGAAATTGGAGTAAATCCAAATGAACCTTTAAGTAACTAAATTGAGATTTCTTGCATGAGATATGTTTTTGTTATTCTTTTAGGGAAGTCAAAGAACTCTACCATTCAAATAACTTGTACCAACAAGAATATCAGGGATATTTTAGCGGTAGCGTCGGCTTTTTAACCTAGATGACTTATCAAAGATTTATACAAGCTATGGGTGTAGTGTTATTTGTATAGAGCTAGATATCTGTCTCTATGTGTCTATTTTATCTTTAGCGTCCCGCGTTGCGACACAGTGGCGGAGTCAGCGAGCGATTAATGCAAATATTGTACTGTGTATATAAGCGTTTTGATATGTACATCTCCGGATCACCGCGATAATACAATTAATATCTGTATTTTGACATCAATATAAATATATTATATTGGTTAATAGCATCTATTAACAATTTTTAATTGAAATCGAATCATCATTTGCAAAGTCCGTGTTTATTTGTTGTTCGTAATTTACCTATAACTACCGTATTTGAAAGATCCATGTAGAGTGGAAATTAAAGTAATTGTTAGCTTGAACGTTAAACTGATGATAGTGTAACCGATCCTTAAGATCGATCTGTATTCAAAACCTATGTGCCCTCTACGTGTTCTATTGTGGAGTGAATAAACTGGGTCCTATCCTATCTCAATTGTAGATGCATACCCACCTTACTTTAAATTCATTTTCGCAACTCCGCCATTGTGCTCGCACTGCTAAACATTTTAGATGACGCCGTTTGATTGTCATAGATAGGTTACAGATTATTTCTATAAAATGTGATTTCGATGTCCAGATTATTCAATATTTGCTGTCTTCTATATTACGTGGTAATTAAGGATATCCTATTAGCGTCCAGTGAGATCTTTGTGTATCAGTGTCTATGCGGCGTCTAGCGGCGCCGAACTTAACGTACATACCTAATACCTATTTATGCTAGAATAGTTTCAGTAAACGTAGGATTACGACCAAATTAGACGGTAATTTTAATATATCTTAACACACAAATATTATAACGTTACCTGTACGCTACGAAGCACTGGTGCGGACGAGGGGAAAATTTTAAAAGTACAAATTTATCAAACGTTTCCCATAGTCTGCGATGCTTTAAAGCTCTTTTCTTATATACTTAGTATTATATAAGAGAAAGAAGTTGCATTGAATTGTTTCTTAAACCTTTCTGAACTTTAAAACCTAAATGTCGTGTTAGAATTCGTCACATTCAGTGGTAATTTTTCATCGTTTGGATGTTTAAAAATTTCTGAGAAATTATTTAATAAATGTACACCATAACCTCATGTTTAATTAAATTATTTATTAATCACTTAAATGTATTAGAATTGTGTAGAGTTATAGTTGAATATCGGTGACAGGATCACGTTTTCGAATTAAATCGTAATTTTATAACAATTGATGTGCCTAAGTGTATTACTGTATTATTGTAAATGTATATAATATAATAATTGAATAGTTACGGTATTTATTGCAAGTCTCAGGGTGCGGTGGCATGATGACGCAAGCTACCAATTTCGTGTTTCCAGTATGTATTTTGAGACAATAATTCTTATTTGCATTTTTATCTTTGATTCACTTTTGCCAATCTTAACATTTCATTGTAACCGTTCGGATTATCGATAAGATTTGCTAATTCTGTTATTAACATGTTTTTCTACTCAATTGGAATTTTGTCACGTTTCATAGTATCGTACTGAATAGCGGTAGGTAATTTTCTATTGGAATCGTAGATGTTTTTTTGGTCGCGCTCGACTATTTGTGAACACGTAGGTAAATGTCTTGATACACTAGCGATTTAGATTTCCCAAATTTTATAGCACGCCCGTGTTTTGCAAAACAAATGTTATCCTAGCCATTTACTTTGACTTGTTAGATTTGTAACGATGTATGGTAGTGCGCCGGCTGGCGAGGTGTTTAAGTGGTAAATTGTCTATGTATCATTCATACTCGCTGTGTACACGATATGATGGGTAATCGGGTAGTTGTGTAGACTTGATTGTGATATCAGTAAACATTTTCATACGAGCATCCAAAACTTGTTTCATTTCCTATCCACCTTTCCTTGCTACTTCTTGTCTTAATTAACGTTGTGTACCTGTATAATTCAAGACAGTCTTGTCAATATTATAATCTGCTTTGTCGTAAATCTTTAGGAAGCGCTCTACAATTATGCGACCTTTTCGCCGCCATATCGCAAGGACAAGTGTTAGAGACAAAACAACTTAAGGTCGTTTCATAAATTTCAGACACTACGTAGTCAATGTTTTCTTTTTCGTCGGAAAGGGGGCGCCACGATTAATTTTCTGCCTCGGTTTAAATTAACTAGATTCGGTGCTCAACTTAATAGATAAGAAGTTGAAAAGATATTAACCATGTAAAATAAAAAAAATATGTTTTCATAATTAATGTGTAAGTTTTGATTGAACAAACGATTTTGATTAAACGTACAATTACTTGTATTGCTATTAGGTACCTATATAACTTTAGAAATAATAATAATAATGTCCTTATCTGTTTCTATTCCATTTTGTTTCACTATTAAGTAGGTATAGCTATGGAATTATTCTAGAAATATGGGTTTAGATTTTGATGTGGTACGTCGTCACGCTATAGGAATATTGTAGCGAATTTTTTTTATTTTACTTTTCTTCAGCATTAAAGTAAATAATTAAGTTAAATTAAAATCAAATTTGTACTTATAAACCCTTATTATTTGACATTGTTTTCTTGTATATTTTTGTGTATCAGGTAGGAAGCGGGTGAAAAATAAAAACAACATGTACCGTATGAAGTAAGCTTTTTTAACTAATTTTTAAATGGAACACAATACACTATAAAACATTAATTAGAAGATATTGGCCGAATATTTACAACGAACATACATATTGGTCGACGACATAGATACGACTGTCGTGTCGGGATGGTAGAGGTTACTTCGGGAATTAGGTATTTATACACCACGATTTTGTGTAATAAGTCGTCGTGTATAAATGCCTATAGTTCGGCTCAGATTTTACAAATTGCCTCTGGAGCTTAAATACAATGACATACAGACATACATTTTCCCTCGACCCCAGTTCTTATGCGTAATAAATACACTTGAGTGCATATTATATACAGTGTTTTGCAAAACGGGGTCTTTGGAGACTCAGTCACAACTACACGCACAGAATCATTCATATATTAACAAAATAAAATTATATCTGATGTATTAAATTATTTCTCATTCTTTACAATTCAGGGGTACAGACTGCTTTTCTCTGCGTCCAGAATTACTAACACTATTTTAAACAATTAAACATGACAATTGCATCGTAAAATTATGTTCTGAGATCATATTCAATACATCACAGGAGTTAGAGACAAATAATTAAAATTACAAGACCGACGTGCGTTCAAGGGTACCAAAAATGTTAAATATGTCTAGACCAGTGGTTCCCAATCTAACCTCGAACCATGTAGACCACGATATTGTTTCTCTTTCTTGCATGATATCGTAATTAATCGAAAAACACTGTAGTGCTTTGCCAAATTCAGTTTGGCAACGAACTACTGTTGTGTTAACTAATTTTAAATAGTTCGCAGGTTTCTTAGTTTCGGCCTTAATTTTATTACCAATATAAAAACCAATTATATTGTACAGTATAGAAATATGTAACATTGTTTGATTTTTTTTTTCAAAACAAACATCCAGGATTTATATTATTGCAATGCGTCGTAAGACATATTTAACATATTTGACTTTGATCTATTTCTCAAAAACTCCTCCACGAAATAAATGAACGATTAAGGATCCCGTTACGATACTATTTGGCACATAACAACATCCAAATAGACATTTAAACAATAAAATTATATCAAACATCCCATGTTGTTACATTAACAGCGGCTGAATTGTTAAATATAGGTACTTGTTCAAAGTAGTAAAGATTTTGTTCAAGTATCTATATTTAAGTAAATAATTTGTTTCTTGGTACTTACATTATATGGACGCTTAGCTTTCTGTACATAGTTTAAATCATGCAAATACATTATTTGAAATAATAAATAGAAATACATAATTTTTTCAGACATGATATTAGAAATACATTTACTATAAATTACGAAGAATTATCGTCGTATGAATAAAATTTAATAACATAATTGAAAAGGAAATAAGACGATCGACGACATTTTCTTTTATCCCCAATTTACCCATTTTTCAGAGTGAATCCAAAGTTAAGCGTCCAATACAATGCAGTAAAAATATATCAAAAATATTTTGGTGATAAATAATTACAAATTATCAACCAGCATCTGTTTCCGAAACAACAAAGTAAACACAATTCATAAATTCATGAACAACGTCATATTAAACAAGTCATAAAGTAAACCATCTCGCCTCGCAACAGAATATAAAAAATAGGGTATTTTTCTTAAAATTGTCAATTACAAAGTTCATTTACAATATATTTCATTATCGTGAGGCCTCTAGCCTAGTCAGACTTACGACTACTGACGCTTTGGTTGGAACGCACGGACGAAGCAAATACCAGTGTTGTATAGTGAATTTGCAGCTATTGTAAAACGGGTAAGCCGCGCATAAGTAATACGCCTACCATTTAGCATTTTATAGAGGTACAGAACTAGGCAAACGTACAAACCCGCTAACAATGCTCTTTAAGACTGATAACATTTGTCATAACTTATGAGTGAATAATATCAGTAGTTTCGAAGCATGGACTCGCGGTGTCGGTCGGTAATAACACCAATTCTGCTATTGCCATGCATGTCGTATGAGGCGACTAAAGGACATAAGATGCAATGCAAGGTCCAAGAGATGGATAACAATGTACTGTACAACATCAACATCTACTGTATGACAATCTTTTAAAGGCATCAACAGACCTGTCTCTTTATGCCTTAAAAAGAGAGATTTTTTAAAATTTTGATTGTACAGAGCAGAGATAAATGTCAAGCATAAAGTCTAACCATTTTCGCTCTAAGTAAAGGAAATCACATATTTTTGATAGGTTTAGGTCTTTAAAAAACAGAAAAACGTACAGTATATAGAACTCGGATTACCCGTTACCCCATAACTGCAAAAACGTGTAGAATCCTACAAACACCATGTATTCTCCAACTTTAAAACTACCGAATGAAGTTATGAAAATGAAAATGAAGGTCTTTTAAGTTTCCACCGCAGCCCTTATACCTAAACAGAAATGAGAATTTGTACTTTACTAAGAGCTGCGGTCGTTGGCATCACCGATTAAACAAACATTTCAAACAACCGGTAAACGCTAGAAATCCAATATTAAACAATCATCAATATATCAATATAATCCATTAAAATACAACAACAAAACGATTATACTAATTTGCGAAGGAATAGTACTAGAAACAAAACACAAATACTCAATTGTTGCAAACTTAATGCTTGAATGCCTTCAACTATCCATTAAAACTTTATTAAGCTAAGTTTTCGTTACGTTTAAGGCAACGAAACCGTTCTGAGTTGAGTATTTGTATTTCACTTACACTAACTTGGTGTTGTGTTCTGTTTTAGTGTCGTGAAAAATTATCTCTTGAAACCTAATCGAAAGCATCGAGAAAGGACACAAGAGAACAATTTTACTCAATTTGTTTAACATCAAAAATACTCGCACAATTCAGCGAAAATTTGATTTTCACTGTTCAGTGTCAGCATTTTCGAGGCATGTTATTGTGACCTTTCAATTATTCAATTGGACACTGTTACGCCGGTTCGATTGACCAAAATTAACCTTAAGTCCTGACAACTTAACTAATTACCACTACATCTACAAATATAACTTAATTTACTTGTCAAAGAGATCATAATAAACTTATAGTTAATTGTCACATATATTAAATATATTGCCCTGAACATTAAAATTTCAATCAGTGTTGAAGGAGATAAGACGGTACAGAATCCTTGAGCAAAATTTGGTAGTTGTGATGTAGCCATTGCAGTGACAAAATAATATATTATACTCATATACTACGATATAATGTCTGAAACTATCTTACAAATTACTTAACATAATTAAATTGTTCTCCACAATGTTAACGTCGCGACATCAAAAAATAAATTAAGAGATAAAAAATAAATTTGCACAATTGCCTTTAAACACTGCGCGCTCAAAATTGAACGATGCCATGATAGCTTAAGATTATAAATGTTATACATGATCTGAGGTATGCACGTATGAAATGGCAACGCTGCGCCCGTGACGGTTAGATAGGCTAACCGAAAGCTCTAGATAAGTGACGCCAATGGTTTTCTGGCGCTAAAGTCCGTGTCCGCACACAATTCGAAGCAGCTACGCGTAGTTTAGCTGCCTGTGGAACCAGTCCCGTTCAATTCTGGCGGAGTGTGCCGCGGCGGAGCCTAGCTGGTGCGCTTGAAGGATTGCGACAGCCGCGCCACCTTGGGCGGGCGAATGTGCGCTCCCGACGAATACTCGTGTTTGTGCGCGTGCGCAGGTGACTTCTTCCCGCTGCTCGATAGCCGCTTGCGGGGTTTCAAGAAATCTGGAAAGGCAGAAAAAATGCCGTTAGTTTTCTGGTAATGAAACAGAAACAACAAAAATAATTCTTTAAAATTATACATCGCATAAGGCAACACACGTTAAAAATAAACCACGTTTCGAAAAGCTTTCTTGAATCTTGTTAAAGTGCAGTATGCAGGCAGTAAAGTAAGAGGGCATAAAAACGATCGTAAAATCTACTTATATCGGAGGCGTGGCCTACAACGACTGATTCGGTCGAGTTTTACGATCTCCGAAACTGGTGGTTCGTTAAGACCCGGATGCTTACTCCGTCTGGGTCCCTACGGTTGACATTTTTACGACTTTATCCGTGGATAGCATTAAATGTTGCTCTAGCGCACTTAATGCACCCAAATCCTTTTACCAAAAGATCGTCGGCGACGCCCTTTGTGTCCATTTCTAATTTTGTAAAAATATAGCCTTAATAACTATAAAAGTTTTATGGTCTTTTTACTACTGTTTAATCTGCGTTATAATGGGCGAAGGCTGTGAGTTACTGGTGTGATTTACATTGAACGAGCTCGGTTCACAAACTATCGGCGTGTAACTTCAAAGTTCACGAGATTAGATAATGCGGGTTGTAAATTGCAACACACACCCAACTTACTACGTTAACTATTTTATGAGCAGTTTAAATGATACGTAACCATCACTACTGGGAGTAAATCTCGATTCAAATTCTGCATAAGAAGTGCGATAAAATCTGTCAATTTTTTTACAACTGGTTCTATGGGATAATCTCGAGATTTATATCATTTTATAATTCCATAAATTTTGGGAGCTTTCGCTCATGTAATTCAATTGTATTAACATCTATTAAAATTTCATTTTAACATTTCATTTTAACGCTGTTATAAACTCCATAATTACAGTTTAAATTTTATCCAATGTGGTAACATCAATCATCATTGGTGGAAAACTGATTGCTTAAAAACAAACATGGCGTTCTTAAACGGTAATAATTCAATAGCCATATTTCGTTGGGTTTTTGATTTTTTTTGTCCTTGGTGATTCATTTTTATTTTGGGATTAGGTATGTATTTTTTGTAGTGTAACTTGTACCAGAAACCTACTGTTAGAATCATTCAAAAATACTACATAATTTACTAACAAAATAAACACTATCTTTTAAGGAAGTTTTAATACGCGAATCGTAACGGTAGATATCACTTAACCAGGTGGATTTACAAGCAAGATTAGATTTTCGTTTTAAGTCTGGATGTTTTTAAGCATGTGTGTTCTTGGCATCCATAATGGATGATAAGAATGAAAAGAGTTATCTTTATTACAGCAGTTATATTTCACACTACACATATTTTAACCTAGTTCTTGGAATCATCACCTACATACCCTATAAATCAATACATACGTAAATTTGTGTCAATATTGGCTCGATAACGTCAAACTGTGAATATTGAGTTTGCCCCGACATCTACAACTATAAATAGACCAAGATAATCTCCAACTGAAATGGCTAACTGCATAGCAACGGACAAGGTCGGACTAAGATTTGGCGTCATGACATACCTACAATCCAATTAGGAACAGTATTTGAATAACAAATACATATGGCGTTGAAAATGGTCTTGTACCATCGGTTTAAAGTTCAAGGTTGAATTAATTCGTTAATTGATGACAACAAAACGTAGCATTGAAATAGCGCGGCAAATTTAGATTTTTACGATTGATTTTCCTTATTGGAAATCTATTTAGTTTCTTTGTTTCAATATTTGATCAGCTAACAGATTGGTTGAAACAAAAAATTGGTGTGATCTTCTGTAGAGTAGAGGCCAATGTTAATTTTGTTAATACGTTAAGTATGTTTAAATATTATAGTTAAACGGTTGTTTCTAACAACGCTGTTGTTTCTCACATAGTTATTGGTTATTGAATTACAATAAACAATTTAAGACCGTTGAATAGTAAACACGACGTGCCTACATCATAAACAATGACGATTCGGTCCAATCCCAGCAGATTGAATGTAACCTTCAGAGAACACGTAAAGATGCGAGTCATTAGAATTTAATTGAAAACAAATTCTTTAAGTGAATTCTGTTAAAACAGCGAATAATCTTGATAAAGCGAAGCGTTGGGTCAGGTAGGTAATAACAAACAGTTCGTCTGAATCACTAAAAAACCAAAGCGTTCTGCAGTCGGGAACTATGTCAGTGACGTCACGGCGGTCCAAGGTCGACTGGTGGACCACGCGTTCCCGCCAATTTTACTCGGTAACCGACCACGTGCGTTTTATATTACAAATAGGCTAATAGGTTAATAAAATGACTATTTGTTTATATTATATTTCATGCGTAAATTGTTTTTAAACGCACTGTTTAGTGATCAACATGCGGAGTTCTGGTTTATATCCCTGGTATGCAGATATTTAGGTAAATAATCCATATTTGTATATCTCATCGTGGTTAAGAGGTAATGGATGTAATGTCATTTTAAGTAAAATAATTAAAACACTTGTTTTAGTAGTGTTTGTTTCGGATATTTACAATGACATCTGACGAGAAAATGTAGAGTTTATAAATTCTTAGATCATGACATCATTACGTAACAACGTGGTTAACCTAAAGAACTGAATGAACTTTTAAACTGTTTACCCATTATCCACAAACAACCATATAAATAACTGCTATAAACTCGCTATTAGCAACGAGAAAATACTTTCACATCATTACGCAACGAGTTTCCCGCCAAACGTTCAATGGAGCGTTTCGCGCCATTTGCACGAAACGCGACCCATTTCGAGAGATGCCTCGCCCGTGTTGTTTGTTTAGGAACTCGTTAGATTCGTTTCAGTCGGATTATACTTGGCTCGCGTAAACAGGCGGACGTACGCGTGAACATTATGGCCTTGAAAGTTGAAGTTCTACGCGTGCTCCCAACAGCGACGCTTCAATCAAACGATAGGGATTTTATGAGCGTCGTAGGTAACCGTAACCTAAGCTAGGTATCGGGTATCCGAAATGGTAACTATCCAATACGGATATTATTGGTGTGTGTTCTTCAGAGATGAAAAGCTTAATATTAGTGGAATTGAGAGACATCTGAGGGATATCTGCATTTATTTGATTAATCACCAATCTGATGTTGTGAATGATGGAATTAGGAAGGCGACAATCGACAATTCGATGTAGGTATATAATTTAACTCATCGTCTCATTAAGTAAAATGGCGTTTATGGTATTCCAAGCGTTTAAGATCTTACATCAACGTATTAACCGATAATCTATTTAGTATTGATCTCAATCAGTTTGGATGTGAAGAAACGGGAGTTCACGAGAATTCTTATACATTTTCATTGTCCTAAACTCTGGGTTTTCAACAAACTTCCTGTCAGTGGGATCACTAAGGATATTCTTAGAATTTAACGTCCAAAAATTCTTAACTCTAGCAACACTAGCAAAGTTAGGAATCATTATCACAACGCCATTATCATTATAATCCATAATCTTTTATCATGCAGTACACGCATTGATAAGTGCTAGTTGGCAAATGATAACGCACGAACGATATACTCATATGAGTATTTTTATTTGAATTGTAATTGTATCAAATACTTGTCATCGATTAAGGAAAACAATTACATTTATCACTTCAAGACAGTAGGTAACCACAGAAGGCGGCGGTCTGATTGATGATTATATTGTATGTATTTGCTTTCTTATTTATTTTACAGATCTGTTATCACTTTGTATATAATTACAGTGGCTTACATAATACGTTTTAATCAGTGCAAGATGTATATAATTACCTATTACGTTATATAACATTAGTCATGACCAAAATCCTCATACATTCTATTATAGAGTATCCTCTTTTAAGAATATTTTTCAGATTTAACAAAAAAATGGCTTTCAGTTTTATAGATTTTCTTGTTTTCTTTCGTGTTAAAACTAGTGATCGTTAGTTTCTAAAATGTATCAAGATTTCCAAAAAACCCATACGCCCAGAGAGCGAAACACCATGATACTAGAAAGTTAAATTAAATCCTACCCACATTCATCATATTCTATTTGTGAATGCCAAGTTAACATAATGACAGAGTTCGTTGAAATTTATTGGGTAGCTGAAGTGCGGTTATTTCGGTCGACCTAAATATCTGCGCGGGCGCACGCGTCCTCTCCTTCAGTTATTTTACTTGTTTATAATCCGCCATATCTTCACCGTGGGATAGGTATTCCAGCAATTTTATTTGTATACTTCGGTTATTGTTATTGGCATCTGTATTTCTGGGTTCGTTAAATATTATCGAAAATGTCAATAATTCGCTAGGTAATTTGAAAAATTACAAAAATTTGGAAAATTCTAAAAAAATTGCTAGGAATAAGTTTTAAAGAGAATAAAGTTTTACATAATAATCTTCTATTGTATTGTTATATTACGTATATCTATTAAACAATGGAAATTAAAGCAACATTGTAAGTTGGCAACTGCTTAGCTTGAAATAATATGCACCGAATGCAGCGCACGCGCCTAGAAGGCTGTTCAATGGACACGCATCCGTCTCGTCACACGACTGGAATGATAGATGGGAGAAAAAAATAAAGGCTAGGACTAATCGACGTACGTGAAGGGTTCGTCCTGAGAAGCGTCAAATTGGATTTTTTGAGTCACGCTTCCTTGGGACCAAATCGCTTGTTGACGCGTCATTTTCATGTTTGTCCTTTGATTGCGGCCGCAGTGTATGGCCCACGGACCAAAGCCAGGAAACAACGCGCGCAACTTGAATAGCTAAATATTGAGTCAGTGTGGGATAACGTCGTTTTTGTTCTCCTTGGGCAGGTACAAGTGCAAAAGATCCATACAGTGTACCAAAATATTCTGGAAGTCTTAAGATTTCAACTTAAGTTCGAAATATTACATCTTTAAATGAAACCTATTCTTATGGATTTACCAAAATATTGTGAATCATATCAGTTGAACTAGTTTTTAAGAAAAAACTTGGTACACGCACAACTAATTTACCCACTTTAACCTATTCTTTATTCTTTAATTTTGAGCGCAAGCGTCAGAATCGTAAGAGTTCTTTGAATAGGCTTTACAACGTTTCTTGCGTGCAAGCGTCTTTAAAAAACCGATTACGTTCAGTAAAATTACTTCAAGTGCAGCAAAATTACTGCATTTACTCCTCCGTGTTTATTGTTACAGAACGTGCCGTACAAAGAGTTCGTGAGCGAAAAGTATTTCCTTGCGCACAAATGTTGTCCAAATGTTGGCTGTTGCCGAGCTCACTGGAATGACGTAAGGCCGCGGGTCACGATCCAAAAGGACTCAGTAAAACGTGGCCGTCATTACGGCGTCATTGCACGAGCCCCCGGCTCGCCTTTACAAATTGAAAATTCCTTTCGGAATGTAAATTATAGGGGTAATCATTCTATGAACTTATTATGTCTAAGCAAAGAATTTTTGAATGATGATTTCAAGATAATCGTCGTACTAAAAACACGTGATTGCTGAAAAAAGGTGAATCAAACGACGACAGACGGCGCCCACACATTTCCTGACCTGGGAACTCATAAATTTCAGCTGCGCAGACAATTCGCAAACATTTCCAACAAACGATTGCATGACTTGTGACGAGTGGGCCAAACTGTATCCGCACAGACAAGTCTGAACTTGATCGAACGTGTCACCATCGTAATGTTTGTAGGACTATAGTGCTATATAGAAGAGATAAGGCGCGCAGTTCTATTCATGATAAAAATTGATTTTTAACTTTTACGCCTTTTTCCGCTTTTGACATCAAGAACTAGACTTTGCTAAGCTTTATAATGCCCTCTATCACTAAATCCACTAAATCACGGAACGACACGTATTTTTTTTAACACATAGCATAATTTATTGTTTTAAGGTTAGCTTCTCACGCTTTGGTTCAATACATTTCTGTAGAATTAATGAAGTTTAAATAAATAAAGTGTTTGAAGGTGAGGGGCGAGGGGGTAAAGGAAAAAACGGGCGCGGATTTGTCAGGCGTGGGCGGCGACTGCGCTCGCGACCAAACAGGTTAGTAACTCGCTGCCCTAGCGCACACCGATTCACTTTTTATTTCCTTCGTACAGGGCTGCAGAATCAATCTTGCAATTTCACGCGTTCGAGAGTCTGTAATTCTTTCTAGATTTTTTCGTCCTTGGACACTAAAAAATCAGCATAGTCATTACACCTTTGCTTTCTTTGCTGCATTCCGCGTAGCTTCGAAATCATTTTTTACGCTATTACTGTTGTTTGAATACCTCCGTGCAGGATATACAATAATAGAATAAATACCCGGTACAGAAAAATGTTCATGAATTCCATATTTACCTTTAGGACAGAGTTAGTCCTGCCGACCCCAGCGAATAAAGTTCCAAACATAGTATAACAAAGATTATAGCCAGTTGCACAATAGCTCCATTGAGTCGTGGACAGGAAACCAATTTGTTATAACAGCGGCGACTAGATCGCGAACGGGAATGCCGAACGCTTGCATTGTGATTACGAACCAGTTCCCAAATATCTAGGTCAAGTGAAAGGCGATTCGATGTCAGAATAGCTGCCCGTTGCGGATACGCACTGCGTCCAAATACATCTTGGATTTGACGATGCCGATGTTGTTGCATTGATTCCTACTAGGACTTATGCATAGGAGTGAGAAGTTTAAGGAATCGACAGAAGTTTCGCTGTGATTTGATGATGAAGATGATGCTACAGACTTCGACTATTTCGTTTCTTAAACGCTTCTAGGTCCTACAGGTTTGTACGAACAAAACTTTGAACCCGTAAGTCATTTACGGGTTCAAAGTTTTGTTCTTGACAAAAACTTCAACGAAGTTGAAAACATCGTCTGATCTGAATCAACGGATCTAATAGAGCATGACGATGATTTTCTATTGCGGACAACCCTAACAGAAATCTAGTGTACAACTGGATGATGATAAAAAGTAACAAAAAGGAGCCCCGCGCGTATCCGTAAACCGAATACGTATATATAATATAGCGGTTTAACTCCCAGCTACTGGTTTTAAGACAGCAGCCTAAACAAATAAGTGACATGCAGTCAGGTAGTATTGTATCTCGCTCTTAACATTTGTTCAATATTATCTGATATAGTTTATTTAAATTGCGGTCGCCGTCGGATTTTTTGTTATCGTCGGATGAGGGCTGTCCTTTGAGATGTTTTATTTTGACAAAAGGTGAAGCGTGCGTGACGGATATATCTTCGTCAACTTCCTAAAGTGATATGACGCGTATCAAAAAACTGTTCATGTATGCTAAGGTTGTTACGTAGATTAGATCCACAATCTTCTATTACGTTGTTATACAAGTGCTGTGTGTGACGTGTGACTTGACTGCACTATGGTAAGCGCTAATACACACCTGTAACCAACTTTAAGGGGAGTTCTCAATCCATAAAATCAAACTGTTGTGTTCTCATGGACTAAGATGGAAAGTCTTGTTTGTACTAATGAAATTTTCAAACCGAAATTTCTAACACTACGTTTAAATTTTAATTTCAGTAATAATAATCTAAGAATGGACATTCTATTTATTCTGTTATAATAAGATAATATGCACGATAATACCGCTGATTCAAATTTTGTATGGTACAATATTTCTATTTTTAATCCGAGTGAATGTGCATACAGGAAATTACGTGGTTTGGTTACCCATTCAAATTATAGATCTCTGTCAGATTGCTATATTTGTCAACCTATTTACCCAGCGTAGCGGTAATGTTGTGAAACAGTAGTTTATTATCGTAACTTTCATTTTCCGTGTACGATTGTATCACTTTCATCAAATTAGAATGTTTATATTATAAATATTCGTTATCTTGCGTATTATAAAACTAATAAAACTACATCAACAAATCAATATCAAGCGTCAGCTTCAAAACCAAACTGATGTTTATTAGAAAAATGATTATATTATGCTCTAATATGGATGAGTTTGGTCATAAAACAATAAAAATAGCGATTGCATAATCAAGTTTGGTAAAAACTGTGAGAATCTCTACATCAGATTGTAATAATGGTTTCTAAATAACCACGTTCGGAGTGCAGATTTAGACTCAGGCGATTCGTGTAAGTCTAGACGGAACAAACTGTGTGCTGCAATTATTTAGATCTAATCTCCTAAACAGGATGCCGTAAATTAGATGTATTGCACAACATTGATACCCAAAGTTGTAACGTGGAATTAGGAATATTTTTTGCAGATATTGCCCATAATACTTGATTTCATTCATTTGGGTGGGCGGTTGTGTGCATGATTCTGTAATACACTTTGAATAATTATATGCACGAGAAAGTGGTGCGATAGTCGTCACGTCGTTGTAATTGGGACAGTGCGACTAGACTAACACAAAACTATACATTTAATTTTAGTTAAACGTTATGTATGTTATATACTATTATTTTTTAGATGAATTAATTCTAACTCAACGATATTAGTGTAATTGTATTTTGGCGATTCTTATGAATGGGTTTGAAATGGTTATAGTTTATATAAAAGGAAAGGTCACGTTCATTGCCACTTCTCATTTCTCATCATAAAGTTAAAATTTTTCAACAAACTCACACTCAGTAAATAGTGTGGTAGAGTCAGCCGTGTGAAACTTGGAGTGTAGTTAACAGTGAAATGTCAATGTCAATACTGCATAGCTGTTTAAACATTACGTTGGACATAAGTTTTCGCGTGCACTTGACAAAAACGGGCGTGATTGATAGGTCACCCGATAAAGTGGGCTTGTCTTGATATGTGGGTCTAACATGCTTGGGTATTTACTTTAGATTAGAATAGCAATGTCAAGTACAAGATATTTAATAAGATTAATGGTTAAAAGCGTGTCGGGAATCGGCCGAATTTTCTTAATAAACTTGTAGGAACTTGTGTATGGTATGAAATGATAAGTAAAGTCATTTAATTTAAACAATAATATATTGTGTTAAAATGAAAAAAAATACTAGTAGGTACCACATTTATAACTAAACACATTTATTCGTTTGTTTAAGGATTTAAGCCACCCTAAAGTAAAGGGGGGAAATACATATGTACCTCTTTAAATAGTCAAAATAGAGCTCTCCAGAGAAGTCCTTCATTTCTTCAAAGGTTCCTGAGACTTACTATTAGATCGAGAAAGCTATGATTATCGTAATAAACTGTTTGCCGAGTGCTTTCCTCCAAGGGATTCATGCTGAATATCATTGTCGCGGTTTGTTTATTGCTTAGTAACAAGGCTAGAACTTTAGAAACTGGTGTACACGTAATTGTGAAAGTAAGTGGGAGGCATTGTTGCGTGTCGGATTGGTGGTTGCAGTGAGTGGTGACTATCTAACGATGTTTATATGCACGTGAGGCGTGTGAGGGAAACCTTCAACAAATCTCGCTTGGTCTAACTGGTTTTTAAAATACTTCACTGAGATGTTAGCAATATTTACTACTATTCTTAGAATTATAGTGCAATTTTCTCTGTAAAATATCAGTCCGAAAAATTTAATACCTGTCCGTTCTTAACATGATATAAAATCAGATAATGGACTCTATTGTATGTGATTTCGTCCCTTTACATGTTTGTCTACAATTAAATATTTTAGCATTGTATATAAAATGGGAGGGAAAAACGATATACCGCAGTAATTCATAGAGTTCCTAAGTGTCAAAAATTCCATGTGATTGCACGGGCGTGCAAGAGACGAATCTACGACACGACCTCAATAAAATCGTAAGCTAAGGTCGTGCCTTTCACCTCTGGCGAGTAAAAAGTATCGCAAATATGGACAACGTTGCCATGACATAATACAGGTTTGCTTTAAAGGCCTCAAAGGCACTGATACGTACATGTATCTCGTCTTTCAATGGCCATAAGTGTACATATGTGCACTTAACTAATGATCAAATGATAATAAGCTAAACGGTTGGTAATAAATGGATATACAGCGAAGGAAGGTGGACGGCCTTTTCCTGTCATAACTGTGGTGAGACACAGAAATACATGTGAATGTAAAGTATAGAGTATGTACAACCCTTGTTTAAGTACCATTGCTGCCAGAAATTAGGGGGCAAAGGTTTCTCACTACAACAAGAGGAAGCTTGGAACGCTCATCAAGGCTCCTCCAATGCATTTCCTAAATACATCTAAATCATATCGCCAGTCAAAAGTACGATTTAACGACCGGCTGACGGTAGCAGCTATGTATTGAACGTATATTTTCTTTATCACGTGATTTGGAGCAATAAAACTGAAATAAAATCGGCGCGGGTCAATTTGCACAGGAGCACACGGCCGAAGTTCAACGCACGGACGTCCATTTTGAAATTATTCATGCGACCTCCGTTTTATGCATTGTGGCCCGCTTTGTTATTTCACAGATTAACTAAATCATCATTTAGAGATGAGAAATTTTGTATAAAATCGCATCGTACATTCTTTTACTCACACTAAGGTTCAATTTCGAAACTGCCATGGACGCACACAATGACAAGAGGATAAACACACAGACACATACATATACTACATACATCTAAATCTAGATATAATAAGGGTTCACACTAATTTGATTGATTACATATTTCATATATAATCTTACACTTACAACTACCCACAACAATATTTGAATGTAATACGTAAATATTATCTCCTTTTAAAATATTATGAAGTCTTAGAAGACAACGTAAGGGATTATTTTATTTATGAATAACTTTACGCACAATGGCTCTAGCTGAAGACCTAATCTAGATTAAACCAAAATTATTACCACTAACAGCATCATGGTTGCCAATCAACAAACTTATTTGCATGTGATCCTTTTGTCTCTAACAAGCATGATCATGAAGACTTGTCCTTTATTTTCGTGCTTGTGAATTATTTATTAGTTAGCGATTGGTTACAAGAGTCAAGTGAGTGGCTTATATGCATCAGATAAGCGGGAACATTTCTGTCAGACTTATCTCAATCTTTCCGTTTCTTGTAGGTCAACTTTCTCTGTTCGTGTCTAAAGTTTGTTGCATTTTATAGACACGATACATCATGCTTATGTCCTTAGACTGTTTATTATAAGTTAAATTTTATATAAAAAATTGCTACTTATGTTTGGGCACGAACGGACACCAGGATGATTATAGTCTTACATGATATTCGCCACAACTCGTTGCTACGTCCCGAATACGTGTTTCTCCCTTACCAATCAGAAAAAAATAACCTTAACCATAATACTCTGGTTAAATTTCTTTGCGTAAATATACTACCAAAATCAGTTCACCTGATCCCGAGATTATTTTTATAAGCAAGTACGATACACGATGAAAATCAGCTAAACCATTTCCGAGATTAACCCGAATATTTAGGCAGACCAAATTAAACTCGACTTTAATGAGTCGCATGAGAAATAAACACACAACTTTATTAAATAAAAGACATGCAGTCTTTTTAATTTTATTGAAGTGAAACTTCTTTAGGCGCATGAGGGTAAAATTTTTACAGATGAAACGTCACGTCGGTATGCAACGGAAGTGTCGGAAAAGAGAGAGTGATCGAGACCGATTGAGAGAGAGAGTAAGACAGGGCGAACGTAGCATGAGCAACTAGCCGTGGAGTGAGAGTAGGGAGCAAGCGAGTGAGAAAGATTGAGAGAAAAAGTGAGACAGAGCGAACGTCGTATCACGCCTTTTTCCCTTCCTCTTAATCTTGGAAATTTAAAGTTTTAGATTTGTATAAATATAAACAAGATTTATAAATTAGTTCGCCAAAGAAGTTTCACTTCTGACATGTGTACTTTGTACGCACGCATGTTTTTTTTATTATTTTTCCATCGATAAAGCTAACGAGTTAGAAAACAATTTGTTCGTCCAGTTCTTGCGTACCAGGCTGGATAATGTAATTGTGTGAAGAATTTTTTAATCACGCATCCGTCACTCGCATCTAAGCGATCCTGCGGGTGTCGCTTAGGGCGTTCACCCTCAGCGATCGTTGACTTGGTCTAGCCACAGGTGAGGCAGGGACAATATCTAGCTCGGTGGTCGGCTCGAGCGAAGATTCTGTTTCACGGGAAACTGCGGTAGCCGGCTCTGATTACTTGCAATCGATACTAAGGGCTGATTTGCAATGTTTGCAGTGATGCAATATGGTTAAAGAAGTACGTTATATATTCATGTACCTAATTGTATATTAGTTGTAATTTGCAGTTAAATCTGAATACCCCAGTGTAAATGTTCCATAAGAAAATTACAAAGTGTCTTTCATTATTATATCTGTAAAAAGATTTGAGATCCCCGCAAGATACAAGTCAGTGTTTGCGTCACTTTTAGCTACGAAGGTAGTGTTTATATTTTACAGTTTAACAGATAAAATCCGAATAACAGTAGATTATATTTTAAGATTGCCGGTCCAGTTATACGTAGATTGTTATCAATATTTCAGTTCTAGGGTTAACTGTAAATAGCAACTAGCTTAATTGTAATAAAATTAATTATGGGAGCATAATTTTAAACTTAAATTATAATTACGTCGATCCTTTGTTCAAAAATCATAACAAAAACCGTCGTAATTAATGTAAAGCAAAGAGAATGTAGCATTCATGTGCTAGATTGTCAATTAAATAGAGGTCCGTTCCTCGAACGAATTATTAAAATGTTTCTCAGAGGCAAGCAAACACTGGGTCGTATAACAGACCCTAATGAATGGCTAATAAAGCACACCCGGGGTGCGGCTACATCAAAGGTCGCTGCATGCGCCCGCGCATCTCGATCAAAGCGCCGACATTATCGGCCACTTGAACTATCATCGATGGCCCACTCGTTTACAACCAGCTACCGTTCGCTATCATCCGATCTACATTATAAGCTACATGTGCTGTGATACCGCCATGCTTTTAGGAATGCACTTATTTATGGCTTTGAACGACCATTAATTTTTTTCAAAATATTTCGATCACATAAAAATTGATCTAGATAACATTTGTATTGAATTATGTTTCTGAATCGATGTAAGACGATACTTTGTTAGCTTATGTTAAAAATTCGTTGATTTGATCAGCCGACATTCTACTGTCCCTAAATTGGGTCTAAATATGAGAGCAGAAAACATATGAATAAATGTCGTGTACACATATTCTGTTGAAGGTTAAAACGTTTCATACTGCACCAGAATAAGGCATTTAACATTATGTACCAAATGCGTCTGAAAGCGAGTAGCAATCAAGACGCAGCCGCATCCTTACTTTATGTCAACCATAAACGTAAATCAAATTTGCAGCTACCGAGCGACGCGACGCCGGGAGGAACACGCGTCAGAACTTTAAAAGGACGGTTCTCTTTCTTGTTCTAGGTCCAAAGTAACTTTACAAATAATAATTTTTAGTAACACAAGTTTCGAAATAGAAAAACCAATTGCATAAGGCGCATCAATCGCGCAATAGCAAATTTGTATTTGATTTTCGATGTATTTAGCTTACTGTCATTGGTTACTAAGATGAAAGACTTATTTATGTTTTCTTTTCATTAAATAATAAAACATTGTTAAACCTACGTTCAAAAATATAATCCTACTTCTGTCATGTAAATAATTAATGGAACTATTGTTTTTATATTGCACTAATAACAATTAGTTTCATCTTAATTAGCGTTACCCGTAACTTCAAATAGAACAATCTATTTAAACTCGATAGGTTTGTGTGCTCCTTTTTTGCAATCTGTACCAAACGCATCAACTGCAATTTGTGTATCGCTTCTTCCATGGCGTAGGTTATTACAATATTATTGACTCGTCCGAACGATCGATCTCCATGGCTGGTTAGCTCGGAAGATTGAAACTGAGATTGACTTATGATCGTATACTAGATACTTGATCCGTATTCTTCCAGACACGCTCCATCATTCTTAATCTCATGTCGATTTGGAAGAAATGAAACAAAAATAAGAATTGAAGGATAAGAGGAAAATAATACCAAATATTATAATAAGGGTAAATTACAGGTGGACGATCGTTAAAAATTAAGGCCAGACACGAAACCCCGTTCCCATGATAGTTAATATTCAAATTCTGTTGAAACTGGAGCCGTAATAGCTCCATAAATTGGGAACACAAAGAGATCGATAATACTAAAAGGTGTAACGGTCGGAACGGTAGCTAAATAACTTAAAGAACAATATAGCTATTGTGGATCTCGCATTGTTCTGAGATGTCCACAATTCTCGACAACAATCGAAAACAAACTAGTCCGAAGACTGGACCGTGGAAGCAAACATTGGTTAGTTGTGAGATGTGACCTAAGGTTAGCGAGAACGACCTCTGGACCAAATTTAGAAGCAGCCACTAGATCTCGCATTGTCCACTACAATGGGGCGAAGAGATCACGGAGGGGCGAGCTGCTAAGTATTACACGAACAATGGACACAAAGACCGGTGTATGTTTACCCATGAATATGTGGAATATAATAACACAAATAACACAATAGCCGGTGCTATGCTAATGAGATGCACAACAGGTTCATACCACTTTTCTCAAGATAAGCTTCGTGTATAACGAATTCGCGTTTCAAGTTAAATCGTGCATGTGCGGACCCACGGATTGTTCTGTGTAATCCCGTTTTTAAATGGTCTATTTAGACGTTTCTGCTAACAGAGAGTGCGGCATTGTTAAGTAAATTAATGAAATCATATTCACTGTCCTGCTTAGTATTCTGTGTCAGTGGTCATTCAGATTGTAGACAATGGACAATAGGCTTGCATTACATTCCGAAGTAGTATTTTCGTTTTGAGCTTGCTTTGAATTTGATAAACGAAGTATTATAGCTATAGTTATATTACGAAGGTTAAATTAGTTTATTATTTTATCAATAATAATCTGGATATTAACTAATTTATCAATATTATCAGAAGACTACTGTATTCCAGCAGATGGAACTATATTATGTAAGTAACCTTTCTCAAGTATATATACTCGCGTACGATACGCGACATTTGGTAGATGCAGCTATTTGGGCAATTATAATCGGTGTAGTGGTTTAGAAGTCCGGGGCATATGTGCACACATCTGGCCTGGATTAGCCACTCTCGCGCGCTGATGAGTGCGTCTCGCGTTACCCGCTCGTCTTACTGTGTCATTTTAAAAATGGTGCTACGATTCTGGTTTATGGCCTCTTGACATTGCTTTTTGAACGTAAGTGCTAAAGATTGCAGCTTATCTTGAGTGCGGAAAAAGCACAACCATTAATGGTTCGTAATGGGACTGTTTCATCTATGCCGGCGTTTTGCCATTTGCCACTTTCCCTAAAGGCTACTTAAGGATTTCCTCTTTAGACCAACATTTTTAAGTGTCGTGTGACAAGAAATACTTGTATCATTAGCGATGCCACAAAAAAGCGAACAAGCAGAGCAGGAATTTTAAAACAATTTGTTAGATTTCATAAACCACTGTATAGTAATAGTTCACCGAAGCAGTCATAAAAAGTTAATCTGATACAACCGTGGAAGGTGGGAGGGCAGTAGGACCACCCAAGTGGGACCTGATCTATTTCTTTAAACCTGTCCTCAAAAACTTAGAACGTCACGATTCTCGAAAAACTAGTTTAAACGTTTAAGATGCTAATTAAAGTATTTTAGTAAGAAAGTATACGAAGGACAATGAATTCGACATTGCCGCAATATATCAACAATTAGACTCACCAATAAAACTCAACAATGCACCGAGAATGGGAAAATGAAGGCGCTATGCCACAAGATGATTTTTAACATAAACATTATTTTACGACATTATTATGCAGGGCTCGTTCGATGCGTAAATATTTTTTACTAACGAGCTTTTACGAGCTGACCGCTTCGGTTTGGACATATTCCATGTTTTAAAACGTGTGAAAGTAAAACATTGAAAGGGTGTTCGTTTGACACTGGCAATAAAAGAATAATGCTCGCTGACCGGCCGGGGTCGATCGTAAAAACGATTGGTCAGGCATTGACGGATCAAATATGTAAGGATGATTATGTTCTTAGAAAAGAATTCATGAATATGGGTCAGCGATGTCTTGGGAAAGGAAATGGCATAGGCGAACTGGTAGTGCGTCGGTTACATTTTATGAATATTGAAGTGGCGTGGCGCAATATCGTAAAATGTGTTTGTATGCATCAAACGCATCACCTGCCGAAATTTTATGATAATATTTTTTTATGGTTTGAAAATAATAAACAGCTCACGAATTACAATTGGTATTGACTGAGAATGTTATTAGTTAAAAAATAAAAGTACCTATGTCAAAACAGACCTTGTCCTTGATCGTCAGTCTAGAACAGAAATCGAAAGCTCTACAATACATCTCAAATAAATATGACAATAGTTAATGATTGACATAACAATTCGAGTAAAACATTTCCCTCTCAAGCATATTAACAGTCAAAATTCCATAATAATTCATTAGTCTGGCATTCCTAACGCGATTGTTCGGGCTTCCTATTCCCAAGATCACAGTCAAATACATCAAAACAATAATAGAATGTAATGCTATTTAACCGTACCCATCCAGTTGGCTAACTGTAAACCACCTGTACGTGTGTCACGTTTAGTGCATTTGCACGTGTGCTGGCAACCAATTAATAAATCGATTTGTTTGTTGTGACTTGCCATCGGTTTTATTGTTCACACCATTAAACATTAATGGACTTGCAAGAATTTTAATGGTTAGACGCGATATTGTTACGTTTTTTTGTTTTAGCACGTTTTCAAATTGCTTTTGTCGTATCTATAAATTGTGTAAAGTAGCCTTTTGTTTTTTTTTTAGACAAAAGCTAGTAGCTTAAATTTATGGTGTCATATAAATAAAACATTCAACGAAACAAAAAATACATTCCACCTAACATTTTTTTTACAATCTTGATTTTGTAAAAAATCTGATACAGTAGGCATATTTTGATTAATTTATGTTGCGTTTCATAATTAATTCGAGCACTAGTTGCCATTCAGATGTGTATCAAATGCATTATCGCCCGTGGGAACGTATTTAAAAAGCGAACAAACCAGTTTCGCGAGCATGTAGCAATATGCAAATATTGCGTGCACCTAACCGAATTACGGATTTCGCCTCTTCGATAAAATGAGCGCAGTTTTTTCTATTTCTTTCGAACTAAACAAATCGAGATTTTTTTAAGAAATAAGTACCTAATAACAAACTAATGGATTAAATACACAGCTGTATTTATATGCGAAAATATATGATTTTTTTTATATTATAAAAACGAAAAGAAATATTTTAGAATTAAGTACCTATATCGCGTGATGGTGTTCACAACTTCACAAAAAATATTATAACTTTTTGCTTCTATACGTAGCCTTACATAAACGTATTGTGTATTATTATAGTGTTACGGAAGAAGTAACACCTATTTTCCTTTATAGCAAAATATTTATATCATCCACACAGGAAAACCAAAGTTAACCACAACAAATTGTTCTCAATCCTGTTAGACTTAACTGTGATTTTCTATTTATGTATCACTAGTATGTATTGACCTTATATATACACTGGGACCTTATAACAACAGTGTCAAGTGTATGAGTAGCTTTGTCCTGGTTTATATAATGTGAAGCTAATACTAACACGCTGTCTATATCCATAGACTTTTCTTCTCTACACACATAAAAATAACAACTTGATAATTTATTAATAATATTTAGAACAAGTGAAAATGTTTCATATAAACATTATATCAATATCTTTCCATATTATAGCTTTGGGTGTATTTGCGTAAATTCCAACAAGTACTCTACAAACTTTTGCCATTTATGGCTACGAGATCAAGAGAAAATCATTGTATCTAGACAATCGTCGAGAGAGTGGTGGCAAGAAATTAAACAATAAAAACAAAGGGTTCAATTTCCCACCCGTGTGACTATGCAGATGAACAAAAGCGTGTAGAATACATTAACGCAACGCGCACGAGTAGGGATGCCAAGCTTTAACATAAAAAATGGGATTCATTACATTTTAGCTCTAAAGCCAGACGTTTTGTTTTAGTAGCTGTACAATCCATTTTTATTAAGCGACATACTTTTAAATTACTAAAAGCTCAAGTAATCTTAAAATCTGACATGTCTTTTAAACCAAGAAATATTATTTTGAGTGAAAAAAGCACATTATTTTAAATTATTCCATTATTTATCAATATTAATAAGCCATTATTCGTTGAGTGCAAAACGGTAATATATTTGATCAAGTTAATAATATCCCACAAAAACGGACACGACTGTCAAAACTAAACGTATTCCATTTAAAGCCATGGTAACCCTATCCACAAGTCTTACGACAATCAAAACATTGTCGGTACAAAGCCGAAAAGGAATCATTCCGCACCGATTAATAACAAAACAGCACACAATTACAGGATTACAGTTGTAATTATTGCTGCATTTGCATAAGACAAAGATTGTAACGAATTTATTGTAATGCCCACCTGTGGCTCTTAAGAATTGTTTGCATATACGCAACGTAAGAGCGTATTATGTGTAACGGATTTTGGCTCAGTTTTAGTAGATTATTTTTAGCAACGTGTGATTAAAATAATTAAAACTGGCGTCCAATTAATGGTAGTGATGTCAAAATGATTAAATTGTCAATTTTCTATCTGTGCACATGCACAGAGGTTGTAATGAAACCATGAGTTAAGCGCTTTCTAAAATTGTCATGACAAATTTAACTGTGTGGGTGCTGTGAATATACGTATAAAGACACCCAAGCTGACGAAATGTCTGACCCTTAAACCCCGCCTGAGTAAAGGTACAGTGCCGCATGCCGTATATGATGGTGATAATAATAAAATACAAAATGTGGTGATAAGTAATATTTGACCTTAATGTTGAATTCAAAGGCTCATTTTATGTTTAATATTGTATCTAATGAAAGTTATCTTATAGTATTAATTAATTTGGAAACTTTACGGCCGCACATATATACGGTTGGATTTAAAATTTACTGTTTATTATTTTTACATTTTATACGCATAATATCTGAAAGAAATATTAAGTTTCCTTTCAAAAACGCATATCTATAGAAGAAATTTAAACAATTCAAGCGTTTATAAATCGGAATGTTCCAATGGTGCGATAAGGCAATCCAAGCATGGTTTATGGGTTATAAATTGCCAAGGTTGCAAGCCGATAACAGTTACCATGCGATGGTAAAAGTATTAATTCGATTGTTATGGCTTGTTCTACTTGAGTTTAAGCGAATTTTCTTTTTATTTTATTGAGCACAATAACTTGTATTGGAATCGCTTGGAAAGAACTAACAAAAAAATAGTCGAAAAGTTATATCAAATGTAGCTATTTCTATATAATAGTGCGACCGGCGCAGTACTCGTTGTGTACTTCTTTCAAGCTGCTTTATAAAACTAAAAATTCAAAAAATATTACTGATTCCGGGAAAATCTTTCGACGTTTTTCCATAAACATATGTGCAAACTATCTAAAATCTATGGATTCACGGGAACCGTATTCTAATGTGATAATTTGCATAGATTGTGTTAAATGGGAAATATACACCTAGATCAATCACAACTCATTTCCATCAGTTTCCATGTTACATCTTATGCGATGATTGCGTAAGTACGCTCATTATGATTATGTAAGAATGCGTACGCAATCGCGAAATAAGATTTTCACTAAGATTCTGCGCGCAATTTTTCATTGTCTCACTTTTTCCCGTATCTGTAAAAAGTTTTTGTAGTGCCATAATGAATGTATGTGAAGATTGTTTTTATAATATTGATAATTGTTTTTATGTCGATAAAAATACTCCGAATAAAACATAAGACTTATGTGCAGTTACTAAACACGTAAGAATTTTATTGAATATATATTGATTATTTATTTAATGCTTAGAAAAACTATTAGAAAAATCGTTTGTAAAATTTAGATATAGCTAATACTAATATTAATAGGTACGTGTTTTTTATTTATTTATCATTGGACTGTACAAAATCAGTGTTGTATAATTTTATGAATCTATACGTTAAGGTAATTAAACACGACAGTAACATATTTAAACGATATAAAAATCATAGATAATATTATTTATCTTACAATATTGATTTAGCAGTGTCACATAATTATCACCTCACTACGTGAACGAAAACTTCCGTTATATTTGGCTATTAAACTGAATGAAATGCGTATTTAGTGACCAGAAAATATACATAAACCTACAAATCAAACACGATGACAAAATCATAGAGCGTGTCATAGTCCGGTTCCCACCAATTAGAACCCCAAATCTTGTCGCAAGGGCGGTTTAATTAAGTAGCCAAAATAATGGACTGAATGGGAACTGATTTCATCGGTAACGAAGGGTTGGCCCAAATCTGTGATTTGGAAATAATGACGCGTTTGTAATTACGTGTAAGTGGTTTTAATTAAAACATTTCAATAAGATTTTCAATGATTTAGCTGGATTTTCTTGGACCGCAGAAAATATTAAGGGGTTACCAAAGACGCATTACTGTATTCACTTATCAAATTACCACATTTAAAATTACCTATTTAACGACTACTTATTTACTACTAAGCCCATAAACTTCTTACGAAATTTATTTTACGTATTATGTCCTGACTGAAGATTTAAAATGACTTTTAGTTATAACAATATTTTCCTGAAACGGATGGAACACGTCATCGCTAAGCCTAATTTCGTCAAGAGCTCGGACAGAAAAACAAACAATGGCAAGATAAACAAAGCCAGGCGCTGCGAAGAGTTAATACCTTCAAGGGTGATTACGACATTGTTCTGAAGAGTTATGAAAATTGTAGAGATTATACATTTTTAATACAAAGATTAATGAAGCATCGCAACTGGGATTTTTATCTGGTTTAGTCTATTTATATAGTTACGCTATTTATACTAACACTAGTTAAGAATTAACCTAGGTCAATTCCAACCTATCATTTTTTTTATCTGACTGAAGTAGCAAACGAGCACGCAGTCCACCTGATGGTGAGTGGTCGCTGCCGCCCATGGACATCTGTAATAAACTACATACAGAACATGGGTTCCATCTGAAATCAATCACAGATGCGTTGCTACTCCCGAGGGCTATGATGGTCGCGATGAAAGTGTGCCGGCATACTTCAACTCTAAATAAATTCACACGAAATTTAAATAGAACCAGCTCGAGTAGCAATCATTACGACTCCGATTCATCCATCATACTTCACGATAAGGGTAGTATCAGTTTTATATAACTGAAGGAATGCATCGTGTACGACCGATTTGACCCGACGTGTGAAGAATACAGTACGTAAACAGTGCAGGATTTTACAATGCACCGCCCACGTCTGTCGATGACAGATAAAACAAACAAATTGAAAAGATTAATGTGGGGTATTGAGTTAAGAACGGCCATTGTTCACTTGATGAATTAGTTTTTGGAATATCAAACATCAAAGAACTCATGTTCTAGGAAGATTGTAACAGATGTTGAAGGTTGATATAATGATGCTTTTAATATAGAAGATCGATTGGGGTACAACCCATTATTGTCCCACTGCTGGGCACGGGCCTTCTCTCAGGATGAGAGTTTTAGGCTATAGTCCACCGCGCTGGCCAAGTGCGAATTGGTGGACAGAAGTGGTGATAGAAGATCGATTATATAAGATATAGGCTGCTTGTAGAAGAAATAGACTATACGCCATAAATTTGATTGTTCTGGCATTAATAAGTTTTTTACTTCATTCAAAAAGGGAAATCAAATCAGCCATAAAATATATGGCAATTATGTAAGACCTATAAAAACGAGAGTTTATTAACTTTGTCATAGGAACAAGAATGTTAAGTGGAGGTTGATGTTAAGTGGCGGCTGTGGACATTCGATTAACTATATAATTTAAAATAGGATTGACAGACTGACGTTCAATCCGTAATTGGTCACAGATTGACTGCAT
This sequence comes from Spicauda simplicius, assembly GCA_949699795.1. Lineage (NCBI taxonomy): Eukaryota > Metazoa > Arthropoda > Insecta > Lepidoptera > Hesperiidae > Spicauda > Spicauda simplicius. The sequence goes on from OX453076.1 coordinate 12,918,350, forward strand.
CTAGAAATTATGGTAGAGCGGCTTGTACGAGCGTACGGCATGCCTAAGCATACCGCCGGGATGTTTTTCTTCGGACGAAGATAATCAGATAAATTTTGATCATTATTTTCATAGTATGAAGATATAATTCATTTCTTGCGCACATGCATTAAAGGTTTATCGACGAATTGTCAAAATAAGTCCAAATTTTCACCAAGATTCATCGACGATACATTTAAAATGTTACATAGACTTGGTACAGATATTGTATTTTATCAAAGGGATAAGATTGGAATCTAGTTCAAACATATCAAACTAGACATGATCAATTTATCAGTTTGTACAATACTGATAAAGTCCTAGTGGTCTTTCAAGCAACTGTGTCAACAACTGATAGTGTTAGTTTTATGTGGAAGTTTGTAGATTAAATGTATCTAAATTTTATTTTTCTTAGATATTAGATGTATAAACGTATTTATTCAGTTGTGATCATCGATATAGAAAAACTCAAGATACACATTCAGCGTCTTAAAACTGTCCGGTGAAAAAGAGCGCACAATTTCAAAATTGAGCGCTCATTTCAAGTAGTAAAATTTTATTGCTTTTTGCTTAAAGGGTTGTAAATACAACTTTAGATTATGGAAAAATATATGGTCTTATGACCATCTTTAAATAAATAAGTACATTTGACGACAGTTTTAGGTGTCATGTTTGTTCGAGACTGTGTATCTAGTGTATTTCTATATCGATGGTTGTGATTCAAGAAATGGTATTTTAAAAAATGGAAAAAGACAAGCAGTCTTTGAGACAATGTTTCGAAATAGTCTATGTAAAAGTACGAGACGTACCTAAAGTTGGCTAAAAACGCATCTTTTAACCAAGAATTAAGTTAAATATCTTCGTACGGCAGAAATAATGGCCTGCGAAGTCGAAGCGTAGAAGATTCTACCACCTTCGAAACTCTACTTCGATAACTTCTAATTTCGCTAGAACGTTTGTAGTTTTCAATTACTCAAAATTTAACACCAAAATGTTCAAAAACATGTCACACTTACCACTGTACTGTAAGAACAAATCTAATTAATGTCAACACATTCGAAAGGCGCCTAGCGACCCATTGTGCATTAGGGTCGCGATGGAGAAAGATCTTTGACCCTTTGCCCCTATTACCTACATGAACAAGTGACTCACTTGCGAAATCCTCTGTTCGATAACCATTGCATTGTGTAACTTACGCACGCGGTTTTGCTTTCACACGTGAATGTTATACACTTGTATTAAGTACCTATTAAACATAGAATAGTAAATAAGATTTAAGTGATTAGTTTATTAGGTACCTATAAATGTATTATGATCTTTTTTATATTTTTATTTGTAATATTAATTGCTAGTTAAGGTAGTAAATGTACTACGAAATTTCGAACCAAAACCATCACTTTTATGTCAATAGATCATAAGTAGCTGTCACATAGTTTTTAACGATGAATTTATGTACAAAAAGTAATCTTTAAACATATAATCTGCAAGTACGTTTCAAATGCACACAAATTACAGTTTTTATCGTTATATTTTTTGCAACTTTGATTGTTGCAAGTCTGAAATATTTATGAGCCTGAATCACACAAGTGACGTAATGTTTTAATGTCGTGATTGTTTCTCCCATTATCGTGATTCATTTTATAAACTGTTTAAATTATATGTATACTAGATGACCCGGCGAACTTTGTTCCGCCTAAAAGTCGAAAATCTAAAATTATCATTATTTTTCTACTATATTATACACAAAAACCTTCCTCTTGAATCACTCTGTCTATTAAAAAAACTGCATTAAAATCCATAGCACAATTTTAAAGATCTAAGCGTACAGCGACAGACAGCGAGACGCGACTTTGTTTTATACTAGGTATATATTTAGTAACTATACGATTCTGAAGTTTGTTGAATATTATAGATTCATACAGTCATATTTCATTAGGATACCATAGAAATTTGCAGAGTATATTTATGATTAAATGAAAGTGACAATGAATACTATATGGTTCTCTGTCTCAAAGTTGACGTTAAAATTACCGTTACATCAATGTTACTGGTTCCATAGCAGTCGTTAACTAAACACGCACGTGCGTAATGTTTGTCTGTTCTTCACAGAAAATGTAGAGTAAACAGTAGTTAACTCTAACTGTTGCGGCCGCTGTAGTCTTAGTTAAATGTCGCAGTGTTGATTTAAAAGTTATTTGAACTGTTAAAAAAGACATATTCCCGTTCAGAAATTCAGTTATCTAACACGCAATGTCTAAAAAATAAGATGATGAGATTTAGTAACTGACAGTTATTCCAAATGTAATTCCGAAAATTACATTTGAATTGGGCTATGGTTGAATTAACACTGTTGTTAAACATTTTTTGCTAACCACGAAATTATATCACATTATTCTAACGCAAAGATTCCGTTAAATATATACAAACACTTTTTTAGCTCGTAAGATAAACGTATGTACTTCATTCGTTTCAAATTTGTATAAAAATGTCAACTTCAAGCAAAAAAATACTTTGTATGCGTTGTGTACTCGGAACATTTGAGCTTTGTCCGTTGCTTATTTATTCCATGCTCATGTTTACAAACCTACCGCACACAGAGACACCGCTAAACTTGCTAAGAAGCCGCTCTTCCAAAAACAGAGGATTCGCTTCAAGATGTAGGCCACGCTTCCTGTTCGAGGTGTGGTCTTTGTGATGTAAACTTCAAAGGTGTAGCGGCGCATTAATGGCCTACTTTGCTTGTTTATTTTAAGTTGCACACTGCCTTGAGCGGGGTTACTTTAGCTTCGTACATGAAATTTTGTTGCATGCTTAGAATTTTTTCACTACGCATTTTGTGTCAGCAATTTTAAACAATAATGCGTTTTCATCTTATTTGTGTTGATTCTACTGTTTCTTGTGGTTATTTTGTGTATTTAATAGAGGTCATGTTACGCGCAACGTAAGCATTGGAAAGCCCTCTTTAAGTGATGTCGTCTCTTAATAGTAACGTGTAAAAGTGCGTTTTCAGTATCCGGATTGAACTACAAACTAGTATTCAACTTTAAGCAGGCAACACGCACCAGACTACGAATCCCGTTACAGACGCAAAAAGAATAGCCAATTACAAATTGCGATTAACTTCATTGGATAATTGGCAAGAACGATGTACTAAGTTGATAAAGGCTGAGTCAGTGTAATTATCGCGCCTGTGGCCTAAGGGTTGGGAACGAAGATCCATCATTCTGCCTATTATAGACTCAATTAAATCTCATTTACATAACCTTAGCTAGGAGGGCGCTATTCTTGCTTAGATGTCACCACCTTTGTCCCTTTGAGAAAGAAACAACTTAGGGCGACAATGCGAGCAGTTTGACCCTCAATGGCCGGACTGGTCTTATTTGTGTATTTTGAGCAATAAACAGTGCATTTTATGCGATTGTCAGTTTTTTTGTTATCTGCATATGAATGGTGAATGCACATTGTCCGTTGCGAGCTCGTGGACTGCACCGCAGGTAGGTACCGTTGGTGCATAATTATTAGAAATGATCGAAGCTGGGCGACGCCGTTGTGGGAATCAAACTCGCGAATGCGTTTGGCGGGAACAGTGACGTTTACTGACAGGTGACGGATCATGTTTTTTTAATTACAGCTAGGGTCCGAAATAACAGGTTTGTTCTTTGGATAATTGCAGTAAATTACTTATTTGTGCGTTTTGTATTAAATAATACATGTGAATGATTCACAGAACAAAGTTCAAAAGATCATAGGTATAATTTACTTTATGAATAAATATCATAGGAATTTGGTTTGTGTCAGGGATTAATTTCTAAGCGTGTGACCTATTTTACCTATTGACTTGCCTTTGTTATTGAGACGTGTCCACACGCCGGGAACCGGAATAAAGAACAGAATTGTCGTAATCCCTACATAATACCTCCTTTTAGACCGTAAAACCTTCAAGCCTATAAAAGCTATTGTTCGAACTGAAAGAGACATGATCTCATACCACGTTCATATACGTTGATTGAGTAAATCTTAATAGTATATGCGCAAGTAGTCTAACAAGTATATTTTGTTCCACGAGGAAGAGTTTTGAGTCGGTACTTTCTGATTTTCGCGCTTATGTGCGTATTAGAAAATAATTATCACGCGCTCTTCGGTCAAGGTGAAGAACGTGAGGAAAGTTACGTCCAATTTCTCCGTTCAGGATTTCACTGTACTAAGCAGTGTTGTTCAATGGTACAGGGAAATCCTGAGAGTACTCCTGAGAGACGCACCTAGCACCCAGCAAATATAAGGAAATATTCACTTATACTTTAAATCAAATACATGGTCGACTATTTGTCCAATTTATATTTATATGTTCAATTTATTATTCTCATTGATATGGTCAATATACATGGATTTCGACCATTTTTTTTTAAATCTTAGGGAATATTCCTATAGCGTCCCGCTGACCCTGTAACAGAGTAACCATAATAAAACGCAAAACATTAGACGCACACACCTACGCAAAGCCAACAACATACAAAGGATAACAAACAATAATACAATCATTTTCATTCCTTTTCGGTGCGTACGCGCATCCTACCTATCGCGCTCGCACGTGTAGCGACGTCCCTCTCTAGCGGTCATTGACCGCGCATCTCGACGAGATTGCATCTAGTGGCCAAGCAGCTTCCCCAGATAGACGCAGCACAGTTGTGACCAATTAAAAGATAATTTTTAATCCCCTACTGGATTACTTGTGTTTTGTATTGGATAGAGTTGTAGTACACGTAAAATTTTATAGCAACAAACAGTTCATAAGCGCTTGGGGTTATGTGACGTTTGTAAACTGGTTTTAGCGTCCTATCGTAAATCCTAGGTTCGGGCTTAGGTTGCCTTAAATATTCAATTAAATACTCTTCGGCTTTGCATGTTTTAATAAGTTTTATCTACTACTAGCTCAGAGTATTAAACGTTTAATTAATACCTATTCTATTAAAGAGATAAGCTGTGACCTAGTAACTGTATAACTACAGCGCAATAAAACAAACATCAGCTCATTACACCGTACCGGCTTCAAAACCTCTGGAGCACCGTATAAATGACCGTTGGATCAACAGATTCAAATTTCACTCCGATAAAAAAACTACAAACGTCTCGTAGTAGTTTATTTATGTAGTACAAAATCTCCAATAAGAAAAGTGAGTTTTTATACTGGAGCGCGTTCCCGTCTTGAAAAAACCAAAACAATTTTTTGTCGGCTCCAAAATCAGTTTACGATCGTCGAATAGTAAATGAGAGGTGTATATAGGCTCTCTCTATCTGATGCTGCGGGATCTGACCCTTTGGTAGTTCTAAGGTTTCTCAGAAAATGCGTTGGTGTGACCCCTTTATTAAGACTATTATTTCAAGTTCCAAGAAGTGAGTTGGCTGTGGTTGTGTGTTGGTAAACATTACATAAAGATTGACTAGGGTGTATGCAAGTGCATTATAATCTAATATAAATAATTATAATAACGTATTTTAAAGTCATAGGGCCACAATAGGATTCTTTCCCGGATCGTAGGTGTATTATACGAGTACATAGGCTTATAGACGAATGTACAAAAACCCGAACTTTGAACAGAGATCTAAATATAGATTTTTATCTGCCCGGGAATCGAAGACAGAACCGACTTGTCGACCGCTCCGCCACGCAGTCATCAAGCCGTATCGTATGTATTATAAATGTTATACGTTCTTCTTGTCTTCAAAATTGAAATTACTTATTAACCGACTTCGTAAGAATAGAGACTAACTTTTCCGCATGTATATTTTTCACTATATTAGGTATATATAATGTGACGACAGGGTTATAAAGCCCGAATTGAATGTCTAATTATTTAGGAATTCTTAATGACAATAGAGGTTAAAAATATAATAATCTAATATTAATTACTGTTTATAAATGACTTACTGACTTGTGTGAAATATGCAAGTGTTCGCTAATGAGACTTAAGATGCATTTGTGAAATCAATCAAAATAATTGAGCTCGTATGTAGCTAAGTGCCCGATGACAACGACAATGATTAATGACTTTAATGCGAATTAAATTAATATCATCACAGTTTATCTATTAAATGACTGTATTATATACGTTAAAGTCGCTTGACACATATTACATAGGTAGGCAGGAACGCTAAGTCAGTTCTTAAATTAACACTTAAGCCCGGGAATCGAACCCCGACTCTTGTACGATAGATCGGATATATGATAGAAAGACAACATTTTAGAACGACTACCTATAGAAGTGACAAACGAGCATGTAGGCTGACTTTGCCTTACGTTTTCTGAATACAACCATTTTTTACGTTTTCCTTCATACGTTTTAATGTGCATCGTTCTGATACGTTTGCATTTTTGGTCATACTTTAATCAGTAATAATAGGCACTATTTCATATAACAATATTTCTTTTGATAAAACATAACCTCGAACTAAGTTTGCATATTTATTCTCAATACCTCTGTATGTTGAAAAGCTATGAAGTGCGTCTAACTTGAAACCAAAGCGTTTAAAATTACAAGACAGAAATTGGATAATTTACCTAGTCTTACTTTACAAACCCTTACAGTGTGTTTGGTGTTACGTAGGTCAGTTTCCCATCCTTTCTCAGATTACGTTGATTGCGGTTGCTTTATCTCCCTAAGGCGGTTAGTGGGACAAAAACTAATCTGTTATAGTGGCACACTTGTGATACCCTTCGACCTGTTCATCAACTCAAGGATAGTTCAAAGGTTAGAGTTTATCGCGTATCCTTTTTTATCCTGAGGATAAAGCGTAAACAGTTTGAAATCGTGTTAAGATAATGGTTGGTTAGATTAATCTTATTGTCGAGATAACGCTGATCTTATAGCTATGTATTTATTATTTATCATTAGAGAAAAACATTAGAGCATTTTTAAACTCTATTCTAATGAAGCGTATTTACTCGTTATTCATAAACAAGCCTGATAATTGATCCCGCAACTTGTACCATGGAATGGTAAAGTTGATTTTACTCTAAAGTTTGCTAATATAAGAACGTTAGTGTTGTTGCAGTATCAACATCGGGGATTCATCGGGGAAGTACGCAGTCGAATTGATGGTAAGTTGAAACTGTCACTGATGAACAAAGCTAACCAATTCCACGAAGAACGGAGGTTCTATCTGAACTTAATCCTTCCTAAAGTAAATTGCTGTAAGCTAGAAATACGTTGAACTTTATTCTACTAAGTACAATCTAGAACTTAATTGATTTGAATGACAATTTAAAAGTGGTTGAGTCAAAATAATATTATTTCTAAGTCAATGTTAAGTTGGTGGAACCACATGTGGAATTTGCCACTTACTCGTATGTCGTATTGAGTCACGACTACGAATATTTAGACATACTTGTATCGGTTATCGAGGGCCTGCACTTGACCCAAAACTTAATAGGGCTCTCACGCTTTCACACACTATTCGAACGAAAACAAACGTGAGCGTGGTTAAATAATAATTAATACTGTTTAATGTAATATTGTGGTTATATTCAGTTTTCGAACCGGTGTAATGTTGAGGTGTGAAATCAATTCACAATCTGATGTCTTGAAGTCACACGTTTCTTTTATTATGATCGGCAAGTATGTATATGGATATAACATGAACCTTCTTAACTTAGTCCTTGGGAGTATTAACGCATATAAACATTTTAATAACGATTATCCTTCTTGTTTGACTTACAAGTTTCATCAAAGTTTGAAAATAGATGTTTATACATATGACGTTACACTAAATGTTAGACAACCATTAATCATCTGTTATAAGTTTCTTGACTGACTATTTCTATTATAAATAAAAAAGTATGAATAAAAAGAACAAGTACTACTATTTGGCAAAGGAAATAGTGTGTAGAATTTTACTACAACTAGTAAACAAATCTCTGAGTACGTAGCGTAAATGGGTCAATGTTAAATTGCGATACGTTTAAAAGTAGAACGGACACATTTACTTGAAGTAAATTGGACTATCCAACATGTTAAATGGTCATTGTAGCCAAGGACGTCCTAACTTCCTTTATGGCAGCTATTTAACGTTTTTTTCTTTTAATGGACGATATATAGTAACGTGTTAAAGACATTATGTGCCAAGCACTGTATTTAAATTCATAATTTTGATGTCTGCCGCAGAAGGAACCTGAAATCTTTCGACTGTTCGACAGACATATGCATATAGGTACTACGACCATCATAATCATTAGATACAAGTATTTTTATGCGTTGCCTACGATAAGTAGGGTTTTAATCATTAAATATCTTGTAATATAAAAGTGATAGAAAAAATTGTGGTCAAGCGGCGGAATCACCCATATCTATTATACAACTTTTTGCTCTGCGATTGGCTGGTTAGAAAAGAATTACGATACATTCGAATTCAGTCCTGAAGGTAGCAAACCACATATGGTGACTTCAAGCATCCTACCTTGAATTGCTGTGTTTAATGCATATGTATACCTACTCCTTTTCATACAAATTCCACATGTTTCTTTCTTTCCAAATTTATAGCAATTGTTACATAAGATGTCAACCATAAAACATAGGTAACATGAACACACCGTGAAGATCTGAATAGATTAAGCCGTCGAATAAATTTCGCTCCACGTCAATTTTGTTTGAATCGATCAAATCATCTCAGTACGTGAGATTAGATCAGCATCGTGCCATTACAAATTGGACACGTGATTACTATCTTATTTTGTACAACTACCCGTCTGAATAAGGGAAATATTAATATTTTTTATTAAAAATGTTAAACTTACGGATCGCAGAAAAATCCCAAAGATTGATCGTTGATTCTTACCTGAAAAAATAAAATAACTTATTAACATCGTTTACATATTAGAACACTTAATGATATACAAAAAATATAGAAATGAATACTTTTCGTTAGGCGTAATTGAGCTTATCAACATAAATGGGACCGCACGCAATTACTTTTTTTCAAAAGATTTCTACGTGAAATATTCCGGGTACGCCGGTACAATTATCCGACTAGGACAAAATGACCGCTTATTAAAATAATTGTCGTCTACGTAGACCCGAGACGGGTTGAGTGAGTGCAATCAAGATTGTGTGGTAGATTTCTAATTCAACCGGTCCGAGCCCACTCTAACGCCGATGTTTCTAACATTCGTATTTAGATTTCATATATGGAATGGACCGTTACGCTTACCATTTTTGGAATCGAAATATTATTTTTTAATTGATAGCACCGTAATTTGAAATTCGAATAGGTATTTGTAAATGGATTATATGGAAAATACGTTCGGAATTAAACATCTGGACAGCTGCTACAGTACAGTGCATATGAAAAGTATTTTTAAAATGAAAATGTTCATAATCTCGTATTTTATTTGCTAGCAAGCCTGTGGAGTTGCAAAAAAAATGATAATTTAAATTGTCGAATTATGGTAATGACGTTAAAGTTACGTTAAAGTTATAAACGTAAAATATACATACACAAGTACCTATTATTTAAGATGTTTATCGCGCTGCAAATAACAAATTGTCGTGTTTTGTATTATTATTGCGTTGAACAGGGCAAGAATAATTTACATCGACGTTTTTAGAGTTGTACAAGAGTGGTTTATGAAGGCAAAAACGATAGTTAAGCGCAGTGTCGGCAGTAAAGATTAAACGAGATGAAGGAGACGTGGATTTTTTATCAGGACACATCTATCATCCCTCGTCTATAATGATCTTTTTATGTCCGATAATTATTCTAGGATTTTCCTATACCTGTTACTTGTGAGAATTATACAATGTTTGTCATCACCATTACGAACACAGCTTTTTGTGGATGAAATCAATTTACAATGGATAATGGATAAAAAGAAACGCAGTATTCTTAAGATAGATACGCTACTGTAATTCATGCAGTGCAAATTGATTAAAAGTGTAATCAACGTTGGATTCAATTACATAAATCAAGGCTTGAAAAAATAGAATGTTCAATAACATTTATTTGTTCATCGAGATATTAATGGCTACAGTTTCTAGTAAATAAATCAGTCTCGATAGTTAATTATGAAACGTGTTTGCGGCGATTGAACTAGACTTGCGCACTTTACTTTTATAAAGAAAAGATTGGCCCTCGAGGGTTCACTAAGAATAATAAAGAAAAGAAAAGAAAATCCTCGTAATATTGAAAATGTATGATAGATAATGATGTCCATGTCTTGTCGATGTCCGCAAACTTTTCACATATAAGAAGAAAGTGTTATTTGGAATGACTAACATACCTTAAAAACTTGTAAAAAAAAAATATGTTTTTAATATCCAAAAAATACCAAAATAAATAAAAATGTTATAATCCCTAATATTATTTACGATATAATATGAGTGTTTAGGTGACTACATAAACATTTAAAATACAATGACCTTATTTAAAAAACACAAAAGATCCAATTAGTACTTTTCGTCCACTAACAATCCATTATTACCCAATCTGCAACTCAGAATGGCCATTGTTCTGAAAAGTCTCAGCACGACAGTGGTGCCAAATTGTCTAAGAAAATTGCTTACAATTTTCATCCGAATCATCCAAGTTGAATAACCTTAATCGAACGAGGTCCTCTTCCATATTGCTTACTGATTTCCATCTCGTTTGTTTGTACGTAAAGTGAGAGAGACGGGCTGTTTGTTTGTAAACTCTCCATTGTGACGTCAATTTCGGGCATTGCGGTTATTGCCATGCATAATTCCAGCAATATGCCTATATCTATAAGGCAGCCCTTCCGTTTATTTGCGTATCATGCAAAAAAAGGGCCGATATTAATACTATTTGCATAACTAAAGCAAAAAAGCACTTTACAAACATAACACTTCTTTGTCATTAGTCTGATTTATATTAAATCTCTACTGTAGAGATTTAATAAGAATAATAACAAAGAAAACTCTCAATAAAATGAAATTGCATATGTGCAGAGGACAAGTTAACCTAATATTTGCACTTCCTAAATGTATCACTTTTAAGTAGTGAATTAATTATAACAGCAGTAAATAACAATATCCATCAAAATATATACCAGGAGCAGTAAAACTATTGTCTAAAATTGTCTAATTCTTTACACAATATGCGGTAAAAATATAATGTCACGCGTTTACAGACGAAGTCGGGGGCTAGGCTATGCTAAACAACGCACGTGTGTATACATAGGTGTGCGATAACGATATCATAGATATTGCACCATTCACGACGCGTTATCGGTAGCAACCATTACGACAATGAATTCATTGCAATATGCAATTTGCATGTTACTAAGTAAACAAAGTCAGTTTTAAGTTCAATTACCTTTGACGCCTACGTTTTGAGGATAAAACTAGCTATTAACTGTAAGTTTGTGTCGTTGTGTGCGTGCAGAATACGATAACAAATGTTTGCAAATTACATATGTATTTCTTTTACTTTGAACATTAGAGCAGACGTAGATTATAACATAACAAAAAAAAATAAAAAAAAATGTATCGAAATATAACTTTGTAAATCTTAAATAATATAAACAAATATTTCATCTGTTTTAGTTTATTTCTGTGAAGAACTTTACAGATGGAGCACATAATAGCAAACGATAAAAAACAATAATATACCAGATCCGTTGAAAAAAATTGCGAGCATTATAACAGTGCTATCAAAATCGCTATAAATTAACAAAGAAGCAATAACACGGCATTTGAACCAAGAAATAAATTAGTTCAAGTTCAATGTACATGTAATTCCAAGTATTAGGCATGAGGTACAGTTGAAATGCGTACGCGCACGTATTTGAACTTAGAATACGGCCTCGCGAAAAGCACTGTCATAGTACCGTTAATTGAGCTACCGTCCGTTTGAGCCACGCACTTATGTTTTGACACTGCTTTGTGTACTCTGGACATTCTGTACACACGGCTTGAACCTTTCTTTCCCTTAGGTTAAACGACTGTACCGACAAAAGTTAATGGTGACTATTGTGAAGAAATTGAATGTTTAATCAAGTTATTCAATGAAAGGTTTATTTAACTCTTGTATGGGAAATGCTTTATATACTTATATGTGATGCTACGAAACACAAAAACGAGTGGACAAAAACCCATAACCTAATATCAAAAACGAGAAAACATCGCGTATGTAACTTAAAGTAATCTTGTCGTTGGGGGATAACAATGCACGTGTGAAGACATACCGACAAACATTAATTTTTATATATTAAGATTTTATATTTAAAGATCTACCATAATACCATAATAGATAGAATTAGGGCTTTTTTAGGATCTCTTTTGCAGTAGAGATCACTGTACATCAAGTAAACCCGAAAGTTGTTAACTTGTTAGTACATAACAAAACAATCCTTTCATGTATAGATCCAGAACATAGTTCTTAAAGATTTCCCCGAAGCATGGGTAACATGCAAACGAGCCGTCATTACCATTTTATACCGGTACAACCAGTTGGATCGATTTCCATTTGTCTATTTTCACTGTAATCACTCGATAGGTACTTAATTAAAGTGAAGCCTTAAATACAGTGTGTGTAATAACATGCCTGACAGTGCTTGGTATGCCTCATTCGCCCGGTGTACTGATGACATGAAAGTTTCTTTATGTACGGTTAAATCAATCGACAGAACAATGTATGGTTTATTGTGTATATTGAATAGAATAGTACGAATTAGTGCGTTTACGTACCTAGTTTTCGATCTCAGTTAGCTATTTGATGCTACTTAACAAATCCGTGTGACGATTGATCTTTTCCTTGCAGGATTTTCTCAGTGGAAACCCTATTCCGATAGATAGTAGATGAATGATGGAAATTTATGGTATCTTAGGAAGACCATATAATAATTATTTTTAGTTGTAATATTGGTTAATCCCAAAACGAGAATAATACTAGGAATTAATACCTATTAAGCTGTGTGTATTTACCTGGTAATTTCTAATCATGTAGGTATTATTTTATCCCATAATATTGGCAAGCCATAATAGAAGATTAATTTATTTGAAATGTATGAGCTGAGCAGAATTTGTTTTTCAATATTTGACTATTGTCTATAATTTGTTCAATCAGTAAGTCTAGGTATTTCTAGGGGTACTGCAGACATTGAGGTTTCTAAAAACTTAACTTTACGATTTCAGGATTTATAATATCAAGTAGCTATAAACTAAACACGTAGAAGCATATGTGGCTTAGAGCACAGGTATTCATTGAGTTTTACAAAGATACGTAGGAAGGTGACAAAGTTTGCGTTGTTTACCAAATCTAATTTACTTTCTATCAAACACGACCAGTTTTGGTATGATATGTCATTAGTATATGTATAAGTGATAAGATGACAATTTGTTCAAGTTGTAACCTAGCAAGTGGTATTTTTTCTTTGTTTAGTGGTCGTTTCCACCACTTTCGATGTTGACTGTACGTTCAATAACACGAGTGGCGTCGGTTCGACGACCCCGATGCGCCGGCGCCGCGAAGACAGGCCGGTGACTCGCGAATCTAACATTGGGCGATTTTTTTTTGTTTTGTTTGTTTTTAATATATTTTATTGTTCTATCCATTAAATGTAGATGAACGTAGATTTTATACACAAACGTTGGAAAACGTCAAGGTTGCCAATGCCTGGCGAAATGCCAGCTTGATGCATGTCACACATGCGTAGCGACAAATGTGCAGTAAAATTGTCTTACATAAAATTACGAAATGTTTTCTTAAAGACCGTTTATTGGTTGTATATTTTTCTAAGTGTAACAACAACAATCAAATTATTTGAAGTTAAATGTTTCACGTAAACAATAGCTTTGTTTATTTGAAGCATTTGTTGATGCTTTAATAAACATTTAAAACACTCATATTAATGAATTCTAGGATAGAAAATAATTGACTCATTTGTAAGTGTATATAGATTAACTCTAGAAGTATAGTATACAAGATTCTATAATATATTATTTTTACGAGTACCTATAATATATACAGATATAGTTTGTATGATGAAAACTGACCATTGAAACCAACTCGAATAGAATTGGTTTACATCACCTGAAGTCGACAAAAGGGTTCAAGTGATCGACCTCTGCGGACAACGTCCATTCCGCAACCATACATTTACACATTTTTCATAACCATCAAATGAAGTATTTACATCACTTCCTGGAGCTAACATAACATCCTGCTGTCGACATGTACGATTACCGTTAGGATAGGTAACCCTATAGGGCCTCAGTTAACGGCACCATGGTTTATGAGTATATGTTCTGGTTTCCTACTTGGGACTTGGTCTTGTTTTTTGTAACTGGCGAAACAAGTTACGAATGTGAGATGATTACAACTTAGAAGAAAATATCTCGAATATTGATGGCTATGAATCTACACAAATAAATTAGTTGGATACGCTAGTAGATCCGCGCGACTCCTACGCGCAAAATTTATTACAATATGATACAAATATTTGGCCCCTGCGTGCGAAATATCAACAATGTTGTACCTATATAAATATATTTTGTCAAAGTGAATGATTCAACCTTTAGTACTTTAGACAAAAATGTCTATACTTTCGCGGTCACACCATACTTATTACACTTATATATTATATATAAAGGATACTATCTACTTTACATCTATATACATCGTGTCTGTTAGTTAAGTCAATTATGGAATAGGATCGAGGCGATGGTGAAAGCGCTTACAGGCATAGTTTTATTTATCTTTTAAACGTAAAATAAAAATTAAAGATCTTTAAATAAAAATTTATAACCGTAAGAGATTATATATCTTTATATATATAATTATAGTAAAAATAAATTTAACAATCGAAGAAATTGTCGTTATATCAAATTAATGTCGGATCTCAGAAAATTGGTAAACTATGATAATCGCTAGAGCCAAGTAATGTATAAATAATAATTAATAAAAAAAAAATCATTTAAATCTAATCGGAAAAAATGTATAGGTTCTATACATCAACTCGACATAGATAAACAATTCAGTAAACACCTCGCCCTAGCTTCACATCGTACTTGACCTTATTTGGTTTCCAATTCCATGCGACTAATCAACATAATCAATATTCATATTTCTCGGCTTATAAGCGTTCGTTCACACACAATTAGCTCCATTATACAACCCCATTCAAATACAAGAAGCGATCTAAAATTCAGATCCGATCCATATCTCTAATCTCTGAATAGTCGAATGGAATGAAATATTATTTTTTCTCGACAATACTTTATTTTTATTGTAGCGGTTTGAATGTGAAGGGGCGTTATTCTTTGCTTTTTTATCTTACTGATTTCTAAAGAGATTTCAATTTTCAAAGACATTTTAAGGCACGTCTCACATAATAATAAGCGTATGGTATTCGTTATCAATCAAAAAATTATGTCACATGGACGGACGGGTCAAAAGGTTTGTTAGTTTAGAACTCTTCATAAAGATTGAACGTTTTCTAGAAAAAATCTCAATTCATACTATACAGATGTTAATACACTGGTGTGATATGGTACAAAATATTTGTTCAGTAGAGTAATTAGTGTACACATGCGTATGTCAGAAACTAGGTTGTTTATACAGAGTCATGTGAAAAACATCTTCATTACATAGCGGGACCGTTTTTATACGAATTTGCGTGGTAATGTATTTTTTATGTGAGCAGTGGCAAATGATCCATCTTAACATCTGCCACCTTTAATCATTGCCAAATAGAACAGGAATTGTACTTAGTCCTAATATAACTAAGGAACAAATATTAAGGCCACCGTCAAAGGAAATAGAGATAAGTTTTCAAATTTTCAAACTTAAAAGAATAATTAATATTGTCAGAAAAAAAGATTTATTTATGTTTCAATCATTGTTAAAATATTAACATGTGAAAAATGTAAGTACATAATAAATGTAGAAAATATTGTATATTAAGTATTTTCTGTATATTTCGTAAACTGTTTGTTTCCGAATGAGATAATGAATAAGTTCTCAATACGGAGCAGATTACATAAATTTAAGAAAATAAAATGAAAAACAACAAGACCAAGGCACCATTAACACATTCGAATGTGTGAAACCGAGACGATCATTACTATTTATTCAGTTGTACACTCGACTCAATAATGATAACACATTAACATATCAATTTGGCATTACCATAACTATTCATTTGCATCTATCCATCACTTTGGGAAGGGTAAGACATTTGTGACAGTTGAATTGTCGCGAAGAATGAAGTGTTAGATTGATAGTGGACTGTGGAGACCAAGAGTTAAAGTTCACACGTGTTCTTTGCTAGTGTCGAATAGGGTTAAAATAGTCACCATCAAAGTGACCATCAACTCAGTTGACAATGCTTTTAAAATAAAGCTGTATTTTCGTTTAGAAATTCCGATAAGTACACTGGTATTATTTATCTCTGTCACTAAAATATGGTTTCGTAATGTACCGATGTTAAAGTTCTTTACCTCTCTAAATGTCAATTCGAAAGCAACCTTGAGGAGCGTCGTACTTTATGCCGTATTCCCAACCTACACATTAAGCCCCAGCTTATTCATATCACGTACTGCTTGCTAGGTTCTTGTACAAATATACTTGTACAAACACTTTAGTCTTAAGGGCCTGTCGATAAATTGAGCATCTGTTTGCATATTTCGTTTAGAATTAGTTTTACTAGTTTAGAACTCACAGTTTAACATTTGTTTAGGTCAAATTCAAGGATTATCTTTAGTGATGAAGTAGCAAACAACCATGCAGTCGACCTTATGTGAAGTGGATTGAAAAGTACAAAGGCCTCAACACCTTTAACAGTACCGTGCTGGGGTTATTGGATTGAAATAACAATGAAAGAAATGCATTA
Source organism: Spicauda simplicius (assembly GCA_949699795.1). Lineage (NCBI taxonomy): Eukaryota > Metazoa > Arthropoda > Insecta > Lepidoptera > Hesperiidae > Spicauda > Spicauda simplicius. The sequence goes on from OX453076.1 coordinate 12,935,208, forward strand.
AATTGAATAAAGAAATGCATTAAAATATACGAATCGAGAGGCTAATCCAACCGCGTCTTGAGTGGCCGTTGTCCTCATTTCAATTGAAGTGGATATCAGAATAACTAATGTGTTGGTGTCGCTTGATTTATAAATATACCCTGGACATTTGTATTGACCGAATAATGAAGCAATACATCAAGTATTTTCACGCCCTTCTCTCGGGTGACAACATTTCAAAGACTTGATTTACATAATGATGGAAATACGAGATGTCCCTAAGATACATGTTTTATTAATGAGCCGAGATTAATTATATGTGTACAACGTCTGCGTGTCATACGAGTGCATTCTTACAATAAAAATAAAAAACTTGGTGACGCGAATGCTAATGTAACGAAATCTTAGAACGCTTATTTGGAACACATTTTATTGTAATCAAGGTTTTGTATTCTGTAAGATGTAACAAAATAGCTTGCCTCTGTGATTCCCTGAGCCTAATAGTTTTTGGGGCATATAAATGAATAGGAGGGTCTCTGTGGGTCTGCTGCGGCGGTCACTGTCACGCCTACTTCACTTTATAAAAAGTTGTCACCTTTAATCGCCTTTAGATCGATCTCCAGATTTGATTTAAAATATCATTATTATCAGGGTTTTGTACACATCATTTTATCACATGTATTTCAAGTACATTGTAGGACCTGTACAGTAAAGTTAATCTGTAGTACGAAAACTTAAGATCAATGTAATAAAATCATACGTCGTCTTAAGGTATGTTACTTATTTTAAACATAGATTTTATACAGGAATTGAAAAGGTCTATAACTAGTGTGGAATTGTATCTCACGCGCGTTAAGTATCAATTCCAAGCAACTATTTGCGTAGACCTAGATTTGCGGCTGAGCTGCAATCCGCTTGTTTCATTTACGTATACCGATGAAATTACATCTAGTAGCGGTCGGCCTTAGTAAATAATACGGCAAATAATAAGGACAAATAATACCCCTAGTCATGGGAATGCGCTGGATCTGTCATTAGACGCCTAAAAAGTAAAGTTTACTAACCATTATCACACATTCGGAGGCACTTAGGAATCCTTGCGACATGTAATTATGTTGCCTTTCCCACGACAAGTCGTTAATGCGACTTCCGACTTGTCGCGCTGACCGAGCCGACACGTGGGTGCATATTTGTCAACGAAAGTAAATAGTTTACGTTCAGTTTTGTAACCAGACTGTACGAGAGATTTAATCCGTTACGAATTTTAGAAAGTTTGCACCGTCATGCCAATTGTGTTTTTTGGTTCGCATTAACGGGTAGAGAGAGGCCACGTCGGTTCGTCGGTTAACCGTTATTTTTATACACTAAAAACTTAACTGCCTCGCAACTTATCGTTATCCTGTGCACTACATGGAACATTACGGTTTTTATTTAAATTTGCAACCCGAGTCGTAATACAACCTTCTCGATATTTATTGGACTCGTGTATGTGCGGGTATGTGACGTACAGACAATGGATTTTTTCACATCGATGCATTTATTCTCGGACAGCTGTCAGAAAAAAATCCGACGCGCACCTAAATTGAAATTGACGCGTTCCATTTAAAACAATAACGAAGCGCGTTGTAAATTGAAAATAATGGAATTTGATTGATGTATTTGTCGAAAATAAAGTTGGTGTGAAATTCGAGTAAATGTATTTACAATAGGTCTACTTCGTTTTGTGTTTTATGTGCCTCCTAGGTTGAATCCCATTTTTTATTATATAAACTAAATATTATAGCTGTAACGTTAGTGATCTAAGTCGTTTATGACTAAATCACGGAAATGTCAGAATTAAAACCTAGCTTTCCTTGAAAGACCACTCATAATGTATTTAGGCGTTTTAGGATAATCTCATACATATTAAATAATAACGATTAAATTTGCTAATAGCGTATAGGAAGCTATAAATAACAGTCGAAACACTAAAATTTTATCAAAGCGTAATAAATATCATAAGACAATAAATATAGAATATAAAACGCTAAATCTACGATATTTTAATGATTATAATTCTTAGCATAACTATAAAAAACACTTTCGATAAAGCCTAACGCATTGTAAAAGCTCTGATAACTAGTTCAGATAGGTCAAATTCACACGGCTTGTAAATATTTATAGATCCGGTGCAAAATGGGAAGTGGTTGGTGCGAGAAAAAATCCCCCTCGTTTTGTTTCACTGGATCACGGACACGGGAGTTAACTGACGAATCGGAGGGTTGTAGCGGGTGGTATTATTATATTGGATCGTGCTTGCAGCGAGTTATGCACCGAAATATTATTTGAACCTCATGGTAACTGCTGTTTTAGGTTATAATTTTTTTTATGACTGACGTAGCAAATGAGCTTGCAGTCCACCTGGTGGTAAGTGGTCACTGCCATGGCCATTTGTAATTAACTTCATATAGAACATCGGTTAAATCTGAAGTCAATCAGATGCGCTGCTACTTCCGAGGACTATGATGGTCGCCTCATGTGAAAGTGTGCCGGCAACCACACCCTTCTATCGAAACGCAAGAAAAGCTTCACGCTAGAAATAGGTGTGGCGGTGGCACTTTCCCGGTCGAACTACACTGGTTCTACAACCTTGTAAATTGTAATTGTAAAATTTGTTATAATCATAATAAATTTAAATAAGGCTGGAAGGTTTTCCCTATAGGAATCCTTAGAGAAAACCTTCCAGCCTTCCAGCCAGGCTAAAAATGAATCATTGGACGACTCGAAAGGAATCAAGCTGTCTTTAGTTCTTTACCAACTCTATACATAAGAACGTAAACTGAGAATATTCTAATCATATTTTGACCATTCTAACTTGCTTACCTTAATGTCCGGTTCTTGTTAAACAAAAGCGAACGGAATATGTGCATTTCCCATATCGATTTCCTAACAATATGAGCAGCCAATTAACGAATATAATTAACAAGACCGGTAAACTCTATGAACCGAAACAGTGTACCGATCCCATACACGTGTGCTGACCATTCATGGGAAAACGCTTAACGAGGGTGATAGAGTGCTGATATCGTCAATTATCTACCCCGAAACCTATCTATTTGGCTTATTATTGAAAAATTATAGATATCACTAAATGCTGTTTGAATAAAGCAACCGTCATGGGAACGGGATAAACGACAAATTGATTCGGTAGCCCCAATACCGTTTTGTTTAATTAGACTATGTTTTGGAACATTGCCATAACGGTTATTTTCAAAACTTATATTGTGAAATAGGTTTGTAATCAAATTTCGTATGTTTCGAGGTGTGAAAGTGTTACATAAAAATCTTTTAAAAAGGAGATTTAGTTACATGCTTTTGGGATAAAGGATAACAATGTACAATTGGAACCATGTGTTAATATGAAATATGTCGTGTACATCATTTTCCTCTACAATATATAACACATTGACAAGCTTTTTGTCCAACGACGTATCGAAACTTATCCCCGAGAGCTTAACTTGCAATGTTTCCGTTGAAAGCAAAAGTCGAACTTTCACTGGGCTTCCAAACAGGAATGAATCTCAGATTTTACGCTCTGTGGGACCGAGCTTTCCCATAGAAAAACCAAGGACTCACTGCCCGTAACAGACGTTACCTTATCAGCTGTTTTTATGGCACCGACGCCATAATTATAAGTCTTGGAGGGTGGAACTGTTTCGTAAGCAACAATTATTGAGGTGCAACCGACTTAAAGTAGGGGTCAAGATAATTTCATGGAATTTTGATCGTGATAAAATCTCGCGGACGTGCAATTTTCAATCATATTAATTACTTTGGTTTTATTGCAGACAGTAAACGTAAACGTTTCAATTTCATTGTTTCCATTCCGCCTCTAATTATTCGACTTGCGATTGTTTTTTTTTCTCTTGAATAATTTTTGCGTTTAACTGCCATTTTAGATACTAAATATTTTTACTGAATCAAATAATTAACCTTCAGTACGACCTACAATCTTCATAAAATAAAAAAATCTTGAACATAAAAGATGAATTCAAACAATGTCCTTTGTTTTTATATTATTCCCATTTATCTTTGTGTCTATGGCAACCACGGGTAAGTATTTTTAAAGTACCTAATTCAAAATCTGCATCTTTCTGCATATTTTCTTTCGCCACTTTCATTGCATGAACGCAGTGTATGCGTCGGTACTTTCGCACGTAAATTAGAAAGTGCGCGTTTATCCACGCACGCTCGTCTCAACTAAATTTGACTCTCGTACTATATCGTGTCCAATTACTGGATCCGTTAGATAAATGGACATCTGTTACGTTAACGCTGAACAATGATGGGTAACTGTACTTTAAATGCAGTTTTGGTTTTTCGTGTTTGGTAAATGTATAACGGCCGAGTTTAGAGATTAACACGGGATAGTATTTTTGGTGTAAAAGTAGTCTACTCGTATGTAAGGTAAACGCTTTATCATATCCTATGTCGTTTAGTTAAACTCGTATCTACTAGGTCATAGTCTTTGTCACCCCTAAGATTTGCAAGTAAGTACTCCTAGCTAACTTATGTTGGTCTTAATTAGATTTTAAAGATTATTGGCTTTTTTTGAAACTTTGCATCCATGTACGAAACTTCTGTTATTTTTCATGTTATTCGAACAAGGAAACTTGGGTCACCGACAGCAGATTCTTGTCAATAATACATACAAATCACACAATCACTCATCATCCGGAGGTATGGTAATCGTTTTTGCTTGCAAGCAAAAGCCTGTGAAAGCTCATTTTTTATCCTGTTCGTTAGAGTTCGTTGGGCGCACTGAACCATATCTACCTTCCTTAGGGTAGGTTCACACGTGAGGTGCTTCGTGAGAAATGTCGGCCTACAATTACATTTCTGCATTAGCAGGACTACCTGTCGCTGGCACGCGTAATTACAAGCCTAATGGGTACTGGACATTAAAGTAAATATTGGTTTTACACTGTAACGGCTTGTGTATTCAGTACGGTGAGGCAGGTGTTTGTACTTTACTTGACATAGCTATTGCTCACAGCATTTGTTCTAACTTGTCAGCAAGAAAATCTCTAAAAATATTAAGTTGACGATGTAATCATCCAATTTGATTGTAGGTATATTTATATTTTGATACATTGTTTCTCTATAGCTAAATATCAGTAATATTTTTTATATCTATATAATTGTAAAATTAATAAGTAATAGTTTGTAATTTCAAATTTATTATCATTAAATAATTTGAGCTAAGTTAATACTTAACTTAAAAATAAAGTGCTATAAAAACGTCTTACTTGTCGCTGTTAATAATACGGCAAATCTGTTTCAATTAACCATCTCGTCCTTGACACATGATTAGGCAAAGTACATATACGAAATGGCGACTTAGTGTCCAATCAAAACAATTATCTTTATTGCGATGCACATTTGTCTATTATGTATTTTCCTACTATTGTCTATTATGTTTGTGAGCTTCCTTACGAGGTATTCTCAGTAAGCTCCGGATTTCCTTTCAAAAAAGGTTCAGAAAGGAACTCTTCTTAGTCGAAGATGCAGTGTTAACTCCTATGGTGTTTCCAATGTCCACAAGCGACGGTAACTGCTTTCAATCAGGTAGCCCTTCTGCCTGCCAGAAAGGCTCATTAGACAATGCGCATTCTGACAGGTCTGTATAATGTTACACTTAAAATATCTTATGACATGGAAATTATTAACTTTACTAAGAGGATTGCTTGTGTTACAGTGCTATGATATAAACGATTCTAAATCAGAACAAATTGCATCATCGCCAATGATTAATACAGAACAAGGCCCTTATCGCTCCCAGACAACCTTGGGAAGAGGATACAATGAAGACAATGGTACTACGTATCTACACAAAATGAATTGAGATGTCTGCGGTCTATCGCTGTTTTCATATATGCACACTGATGTTTTTTAGTATTGTTTGAACTATTTTTGACGGGCTCACAAGATAGGCGGGGGCTTGTTGTATTTCTATTATGCAGAGCTGCCGTAGAAAAAACGAAATATGGATTTTATGAACACTTAAATTTTCATTTTTGAAACTCAATATTAAGTACTCTAATGATTACTTGTCAATGCAATAATTACCTACCTACATAGCAATGACTGTTTGGATTTATATATTTTTACTGCAAGATAAATGAATCACTAGGTAACATGATGAATGCTAATCATATTGATGGCCCGTGCACAAACCTGTTTGTAAATGCATATTATTATAAATCAATGTTTATTTTTGATGCTCAAAAAGGAAAAAAAATCTAACTAGTCGAGGGCGTGTGAAGTCGTGACCTATCGCGATAACAAAAAGTAATGGATATGGCAGACGATTTTTATTGATGTAGTAGATAAATCAATTTTTTCAATTTTCTTAGGTAACGTGCGAGGTGAGAGATGTGATATGATATGTAAGATGTTGGTCTAGAATACAAGTATATCACTCCTTTCTTTATTATGTCGTATAGAGGTAGGAATTAAATGACTAAATGCTATACTAGATATGTGAGCAGCAAGCAGGTATTCTAAAAGTTTAAAGGTGAAAGAAAAATAATTTTAAAATGGTCATCAACACGCATAGGCAAACTCGAGATTTTCGGCAGTTTTCTCGCAAGAGATTCCTATCTTTTCCATGTCCTATATAATAAGAGCCGTTAGATGGGGCACGATTTAAGTCAGGAAAAGGCTTGAAGCATACTCTACTTAACTTTACTGTGGTTGAAGTCAATTAAAGTATTGCTTAGCAAGATAGAGGTGTGCTGTGTTATCTCTAATCTAAAAATCTAACTAAACAATTTTAATATACACTAAATTTTAAAACAAGTACTAAAAACTTTTTTTATTTTTACTTTCTAATTAATTTTGAGAAATTAAATAAAAAAAATTGCGTGTTGCCATACTAAAACCCGATCCGCATTGTAACAGATGATGGCATCCCCCGGTCATTCGTAGAGGGTGCTATTAATATTGCACCGCATGCGGGGGTAGAGCAGATGCGGTAAAACCGTTACCGTTCCCCTATCTGGCTGAATTTCAAATTTGGAAATCGAACACGTGTGATGACAGCTTTTTTTGGATATTTTCGTTTCGCAATTCAAGCGGATGTTTGATGCGAGGAGTGTTTGTGAAGCAATTTTGTTTAATTGGGTTCGCTTTATCGTTTGAGTGATTTATTACTTTTTATTGTACGTTCTTCATTTTTAGAGTAAGCTCTAAGTATTTTAACTTTTACATGGTCACCAATGAAGTTTATATTTAAACCACATAAAATAAGTTCAGTATTTTTATAATATTTTTATAAATATTTTACTCTTAATGATGTATATATTATATCTCTAATGATTTCATAATAAAATAGCATCGATTGAAACAATCAAACAATAATTAAACCTAGATCAACCTATAAGTACATACCATGTATTCATTACCGGTTAGGTTACGGGGAATAAGCTCAATAATAATACCAAGTAAAATATGGGCAGAACTCGGATACCACAGGAAGCGTGTGGGGAGAGTGACAGTTAAAAAATCAATATGACCGTTGAAGTCAGTGTCCGCGAGGGTGCGCAACAAAGGGTGCGCACGCGTTACATGAATCACGGGGTAATAAGTTACGGGGCGAGTGTAGTAATAAAGTTTATTGGGGATCCCGCTATTGTCATTGGGTTAGGAATGTATGACAAAGCGTAATATTGGAAAATTTGTCTCATTATATATTTTTTTCGATTGAAGTAGTAAAGGAGATTGCAGTACAGATGGCAAGTGGACACTTTCGCCCATGAACTTCTTCAACTTCACATAGAACAGAGTTTCCATTTGAAGTCAATAAGTCAATTGTAAATGCGTTGCTACTATCGAGGACTAAGATGGCCGCCTCATATAAGTGAGCCTGCAACTACATCCTTCCACCGAAATGAAAAACGCATGAGGTTAAAAATAAATGTGGCTGTAGTACCTCCTCTGTCGAAATACATTTGTTGCCTCCTCTGTCGAATCACACTTTCAAAATGCAAACATTTTTTAAAATTAGATTAAGCGTTATTTTAATGTTAAAGCAATCTTGTCTAAATTATACACAAGTTAATTAAGATATTTTTAAATGGAACGCATATTATTTAAAAAATTAAAATACCGCCTAAATTCCTATGATGGTATAATTCGTTTTTAAACTTTTTTATCCGACAAAATGCTACGTTATCTATACTTATTAGTTATGCTTGAGTGCCAAAATACTTTCACTAATAAGATGCATCTAAAGCAAGCAGTTTCGAGTAACTTTCAACTGATTTACGGTAACGAATTTCCGGTGTGATTTCTAAATTCAAAATGACCACTGCGACTCAAATCAGAACAATTTCAATGCAGCAAATATACATTCAAAGATGTATTAAATTTCTCAATTTCTATTCACCTAATAATTTCAACGGAAACGTAATGTAATTTGACCGGGTCCAATTCTATTGTAACAATTTCTAATCCTATCCCAAACGTTCAACTAGGCACCCTGCCGTCAAGTCCACTTATATTTTCTAAGAGCGCAAACATTAAAGTTCAACGACACTGGAAAGGTGTAATTACGGCCGGAATCGAACCCGGAGGGACGTAAGAAATTGGGTGACCCGGTTGTTTCTTGGACCCCCTACTCCGTTTGTACGCATGGTCAGTTTCAGACAATGAGCTGTGACCCTCAAGTGTTTGAAGAACTCTTAGAAACGCTTAGAATTTACATCTGCAGTAAATAGTGGGCTATGATTTTAATATTTATGCCAGCTGTCTATTAGAGTACTTATGAAGTATTCGAGTACGATATTAACTGACGAATAAAACTAGACGTGATAGTAGTAACGCTCCCCGGATTGGCACATTTAAAACTATTTTTAAATTCTTATGTATGTTTATCAGAGTACATTTCAGTTGAAATATTGTTTGGATTTGTTGTTAAAACTAAAGTTAACGAATTAAGTTGTTAAAATTTGGGTCACTAACATTATATTACCATTGGGCCGATTTGATTCAATATTATGAGTCAAATCGGCCCAAAGTAGATAAATATTATTCTATACATTTAATATTTTTCATAAAATATCCATTGATTCCTAAATATCCGTTGAGATATTTAAGCAAACTATATATGTACCATAATAAGATTAAGTAAAACAAGTGCGTTTAACTTTTTTTGTAGCTGAAAACCGCACATGCGTAAATGACGCCAAAATACTACAAAGTTGTATAGTACGAGGAAATTAAATGAATAAGCGTTCCATTATCGGTTTTATCGTATTTGTACAGATATCAACTGTGTAAATAAAATATGAATAAAAAACTATTTGTAGTCGATGGTTACTTAATTCATACAAAAAATGCTGCAAAAAGGTGTCCTAATAAAGAAATATCGGATTTAAACAATAACCTTTTGGGTATAAATTTGCATTGATTACACAATAACATGACATTTATTACTCATTAAGTATTGGTTATAAAATTATATTTTCGAGAAAAGTTGATTTATTTATATAAAAAAATAAACTGACCACCTTAATCGTTTAGTTATCAAAGCCACAATGCAGGGTAAAGAAAAAAACGCTCAGCAAAATGATAGAGCGACGCCATTTTGCTCAAGCGCGGGAGCAGCCGACGCTCGTGCGCCTGCGCAGTGCTAATGTCACGTGCGGTAGTGTGGGTGCGACAAGGACGCGCGATACTATGGCTTACGCTAATGAAATAATCAGTAGGTATTTGTATTCATAACTGAAATAACTTTAAAGTTATTTTATACTCCTACTTATTTTTGATTAGCGTCATTTTAAATCTAGGTAATATGATATAAAATGTCGTTAATGTTGGCATTTCACTGCATTATAATAAAGAAATAATTAAAAAAAACTGTCGTCATGTTCGTGTTTTAAATAATAATGTGTTCGTATCTTATCACAATTACTACGCGGTTGTTTACATAGTATTTTATTATTATCAAACGTTTTACGACATTAACCACACATGTGCAATCTAAAATGGGACAAGTGTGGGAGGCCAGTCAGCACATCGGAGTAGCTCTCGCGTAGAGCAATGTGTCAAAACAAACAATGTGTATCTAGGTCACTTCGCTTAACGTACATTGGTAGAACGACAATGGAACGACACTCGTCAAACAATTTCTTGCATCACACCGTTGAGAAGCACAAAAACAACTTAATAAGCGCCTAAACATACTTTTTTCGGAACCCTTTGTGTTTAAAATTAACTAAGAAAAGACGTATTACATCTTAATTTTTAATCACACACCACCGAATGATTTAATGAGGGCTTCCTTTGGACCCTTATGAAGCTTTTGACACCTCGATGGACAAAAAATATTAGCACGTCGGCCACTAAGTAGGAAATTACGGGCGTATGCGGAAGGGGTGGCATCGCAAATTGTAAAGAATATGACAAAAAATGTTTGTGTAAAATTTGTAATTACAAGGTAACTTAATTAATAATAAATTTAATTTTAATTCGGCACACGTCTTGAGCGAGTAGCACACGTTCTTATCACTTATATAACGGTTAATTATGTAATATGATACGTTATAGGTATATGAAGACAGAGGTGGCAATATTTATGACTTGATACTTGATATGTGGAACACTACACTTTCGTACGAAGAACATCGGCTTTAGATAAGAAACAAATCTGAAGTACTATTGAAAATATTGCTGATATATGTATGTATGAACAGAAGAGAAAACAATGGTACTTCAAACGAATAAAGCGTTTTCATTTTAATGTTATTTAAGTATTTGATATAAAGGGAAAAGAAAAAAAACGTGTTTGAAAGTTTTCGGTATGTATAAACCGAATATTTAAGAGCAGTGACAGCCTAATGGTGATCGGGAGGTCCGAGATTCAAACCCAGGTACGCACCACTGATTTTTCTAAAATTATGTGCGTATTAGAAATTAATTATCACTGCTTTTCGGTGAAGGAAAACATCGTGAGGAAACTTACACACCCGAGAGTTCTTTTAAAAAAAAGTTCTCGGAGGTGTGTGAAGTCCACCAATTCGCACTTGGCCAGCGCGGTGGACTATTGCCTAAAACTCTAATTCTGAGAGAAGACCCTTGCCCAGCAGTGTGACAATATCGGGTTGACGACACTAACCGAAATCAGTGGAATGTTATTTCAAACATTTTTATTACACACGCCATCAATAAATAATAGTTTGATGACAGACTGACGTAAACCGAACTTCTTAGTACATCCAATGTAAGTTTCTGCAAAGATTGACTGTTTATTTACGTGTTTGAGGAAGGAAACAGAAACAACTACGTTCTATGTCAAGGCGAGTATGTGAAAACATACGTACTCAGCATTCATATAACATTTGTATGAAGTCACGAGTCACGATTTATTATACAACTAGACGCCAGCACGTCTAGGCATTCGTCAAAATACCTACTGCCATTTTGTTCAATACGAAATTTTCACTGTACGACTTAAAATGTTTTATACTATTTTCAAAGTAATAGAAGTAGGACATCTGTAAACTCCAGAGTAGGAATGAGAGGTAAAATCGAACAGATGCCTTACTACCCCTGAAAACTAGTTTCGGGTTAATTGTTGTAACATATAATTTCTGAATTCTGATATTTTACGAAGCAGTACTTCGTATTTTTGAGGATCTATGACAACCCGCAATCGGTTGATCTTAATACATCTTTCAATAATTAAAACATACAATTACCTAATTAATATTAATAATCCTGCAATTCAGTCCGAATTAATAATGACAATTGATTTTAATATGTACTTATAAGGTTTCGAATGTATAAAATGCTGATAAAAGGAAAATCATTATGAGACCTAATACGATTAAAAGTTGATCACTATCTCTAAGTCTATCAATCACATACAAGTTAATATTTGCTTCTTCTGGGAATCGAACCCGTGACAAGTAGTAGTTGCTGGCCATTTATTTCGTAAATACAATGATGAATGGCTTTGAATAGATAAACTTTGCTTTAGGTAATAACAATCGTTGCATTGTCTGCATAATTGCTTCCCGATAAGCGGTCTTACTCGTGATTTTTTGTATATCTGTTTATTTAACCCAACTGTAAAATATGTTAGTAATACTAAATTTGTATTACTAACATATTTTACAGTTGGGTTAAATATGATACAAAAATCTTATAAGAAATTTACATTGTATGGTTATGAGATATAACAATCGACATAAAAATACGAAATTGATTTGATAAATAATAAATAATTTCTTCGAAAAAATCAATCACATTATAGTGACAATAAGTACCTATTGTGATTTTAACACACCACTAAAATATTAAACAAAATTGTATGACATATGAACTCGTCTGGTATGGAAACAAACCATTAATTTACACATTTAAAATCTGCATTATGGAGGATAAAATAATTATACTTATAAATTTCATGACAATGAATGCCAAGGTATTTACATTTTGCGGAAAATTTAATTTACCTGTGTGAATCACATCAATTGCTACTTAGTAATGTTTACCATGTAAACAAATTGTTTTTAATATTTACTGCATAAAACTGACATATTTTAGTGTATATTACATACATACAAAGTAAATACACTACATGTAGTACATTTTGTTTTTGGTTATCTCTCCCGCGCAATATTGTCTGGTTCGACTGCACAGATAACGCAATGTTTACATTGGTAATTAGCCTATTTATAATCTATGGTAGGCCGATTGCTATTCATTCGATTTCATTCAATCAAATCTCCGTAATGCGTAGTACGCGGTAACACTATGATTGTAAGAGTAAAAAACACTAACCTGTTATTCTCTTCTGCGTCTTGTTGCTCTCTGGACTCGACACCTTCGCTTCTTGTGGGCAACCTGTACTCGGTTTGGGTGTGGTTATGGTGATCGGCGACCTTCTGAGCGCGGCAGGGACAGCGGACGCGGGCACCAGTTGCCATGCGAACCTCTGTGCTCCCGGCAGGGGCTTTTCGTTAGCGAAGTCGAAACCCCATTTTTGACTGTCTATCTCCAGCTGCCGCGCCAGTTCTCTCTCCGCGAATCGCCTGTTCTCCTCTCTATCCGTGCACCCAAACAAGTTCCTCCTCACGCCGTCGAGTGTTGTCACCCCGCGGACTCTCAACGACCTCGTGTCCAGCACGGTGGCTTGCAGGCCGGGTGCCCTCACACTCAACGCAGACATCTTCAATGCAATAGTCCAACACGGTCGAGCACGGCGCGAACGCACTTCCCTGATAGCATCCGCGACCGTCTTTTCACCTATCACAAACAAGGTCAATATTCAGTTCTTTTGCGCGATACAAAACGCTAGATTCGTAACACGTATCAGTGTTTGGTTCATCACGCACCAATAAGAATACTAATTGTAGTTTTAGCGAGTGTGAATGTAAACAAGTCGTATATGACGCGACGACGCACGCGCGTGACGTAACACGTCCTCACGAAGCGAGTTCGAATGACGACTGAATTGAAAAATTGAGGCGCGGATCGCGGGCCGCGGTGCGCGTGAGCCGAGAGAGTCGCTTGATCGCTTCGGGCTTCGGCCCTCGGTCGGAGCGACGCCGCAAGCCCCGTTAGTTCCACCACTCGACACGGTGTGGCGCTACCTACCTACTCCTAATTGCCAAGCTGCGTTGCCTACGGCCCTTTATAAATTCTCCTTTGATTCTTGTTCGATTTTAGTAGCTTTGGCTTCATTTAAAGAAAGTTATCGATATCTAAATTTTTCGGAATAAACTTCGGAAATTTGTATTATTAAACTGACCGCTTTAATGCAATAAAATTACAATAACTAATATTTAATTAAAACCGCTAAGTAATTACTTACTATTTCAAATGATTTTTATATTTTTTAGTATCATGAAATTTCAAAAGCTGAAATATCATTTCAATTATTTAAATTATTTCGTGACAATATTTTCAGTATCGTGATTTAATGTTACTATACAATGAAGTTTTAAGTGCATTGTTAAATATGCAGCCACTTAAATTACTAATTAGTTAAGGCTATTAAAAGTTAGCTAGTTAATCACAACACAAAATAGTCGACACGAACAAGTACCTAGTAATTACAGACATGATATATTTTCTTCATCATTTTTATTCGATATTAGAAAAAAGTAGGAAGTTCTTTTAAATACAATATAATTAAATTATTTCATAAAACAATAATATTAATTGTAAAATAATATTATTACAAAAATATACACCAAGAAATAGAAATTTGTTCATCTACCACTGTAATAATTTACGTCTAGAAAAAAATATGGGAATTATTATTTTTATTAATTATAACTTTTGTTGGTAATTCTATTTAAACTATTTAATATTGAAAATGTTAAATGGTTATAAATAAGGACTTACCTTAAAGATCCAATCTATCTATATGGCTGCGTAATTCTTTTATTAACAACTGAGATTTGATTAGGATTCTAACATATTACGACATATAAATATTACGTATGAGTATATTACGCCTCGTTGAATACTTATTTATAAAATATATAAAGAAAATAAATAGGTTTTCTTTAATTATTTAGTTCTTTTTTTTAATTTGACATGTCTGTCTAATTTTAAAACTTCAGAATATATTTTGTGAAGAAAGATAGATTTGGTGGAATAATAAACTTGAAATGTCGAATAATAAATTTAAATATATCAGTGTATAATATTGGTGGGACTAACATATCCTTTAATTAAAAGTATAATTTGAATTACACTTTAATTAAGTCCCAACAATGTGGGAATAATACAACGATGCACATGGCAACACCGCGATCGGACTTGTTTACGAAGAACGAAGACGTGTCTAGTTACGTGTGCAGCATACTCAAAACTTCTTATCAGAAACATATCTGTCTCTTTCACTCTAACGTACGGCCAAATTGTGTGAATGAGACAGAGAATATATTAATAGCACACAACATCGCCGCCATTTTGCTTGACAAAAGTAACTAGAATATTTTGTATGAACTTATATTTTGGTAAACTTGACTGTGAATGTATTAATAAACATTATATTTATTACAAATTTAGGTAACGCGATGTTAGTTTTGTGTTAATTTTAAATCAAAGCGTTTTGTGATTAATCTCTCAGTTACAGGCAATAAACGCGAAATAAAATTGTAATGAATCGTGTAAGGTCGCGAAAATTGTCAAAAATGCGTAGATTTTTTGATACTTTATAGGAATAATAATATAAGGCAACTTACCCTTTACTTTCGTATTATTATTTCACGGAAAATCATCAATTTACCGTCGGGGTTCACTGCACTGGCGTACTAATTTTCGAGATATGACAACGACGCGATGGCGAGAGCGCGGGCTCGTCGCTGATTGGTTGAAAATGGCGGCCATTCATTTTATTGGCTTGAGGTGTTTAGGCGCCAAATTTCGGTTGGTCGAGGCGCCGGATGGCGGGAAATAAGCGACACGCTTTCCGGTAAGCGCGAGTTGTGTGGAAAATCGCGTTTGGCGCGTTTTCGATATTTCGGTAATGGCATTGATGGATATACTTTAGATGTCTTGCGATAGGAATAATGATTTCAAAATTGCATTGTTTTTATATCTTAGAAAAAGACATTGTATTGAATAAAAATAAAAATTATGACAATGATTTGGCTGCTATTCAAAACTTTTTTCTACCCTGTTGTCCAGTATAAAATTATATGTCTGTTGTAGTTTGTTGGTTCGTATAATGTATATTTTAATTTAGTAAGTTTGTATTATGTTGCTGTGAAATATATATTATAGTAAAAAACTATCGTTCGCATGTTTGCCAATACTTATTTAAATTTATGTATTTTATGTTACAGTTTTTACGTTTGTATATCGACTTTAAGACCTTAATTATTACCGATAAACGACATAACCTACCTTTACCTATGCCGATTTTTAACTTTTTAATAACTATTGAATATGTATTGATTGATATGTATTGATTTTAAACTAGTATTATCGCGGAATTGATATATTTTAATACTTAACGGGTACCTACTCACGATATGCGGTTTATGAATTCTTACAGAATTCTTTTTTTTACAATTGGTCACCCTAAATATTTTATGACGAAGCATTCACGATTTTAGCATTTGCCTATGTATGCATATAGTTATCTATAACAAGCGTTTATCGACCTATCCGTTTGTTTATAGAAATTAGATATCTTTGCAGTGTTGATTTACATTTTATTTTTCATGTGTCGTATTTCACAACGTTGTAACTTTGTATCTTGTTTAATTTTGATACCTACATGTTTCAAAAATAATATGACCTGATTACCAATTTCGTATGTGTAAAATAATATGTGATGAATGTTTTAAAGAATGCTTCTTTTGGTGCGATAGGAGAAAGTAATTGGCATGTATTAAGCAAATTACGATCAAGTGGCGTACCGATTACTTCTATAGCATTGATCCAAAAAACCTTAAATAGGTATATCATTGTATGGGTAAATTAATAATAATGAATAAAATGATTGCGCTTTACAATCTCATATCCTCTTCACTAGGTTTAGCAAGGTTGTCCCTGTAGTCCTGGGACCAGAATAGGGCCACGGTATCTCCTGCCTATCGTAGGCGACTAAAAGGGGCTTTCAGGGTTGCGGGCGGCTAAAGCGGGAGCTCGAGCCGTCCAGAAAAGCGACTCCAGGAAGGACGGTGGCATGTGTGGTCGCGTGGCACCGTAAATAACGGAAGGTACGTTGAGCGTATTCGCTCATCAGAGAAGAGCTTGACATAGGCATCGCGCTCGGGGGATTCCGGTTGAGTTCCGTTGGAGATCCCGAAGTCCCCCACGCAGCGCTGAGGACGGCCACCGGGGTGGTTTTAGTGTGGTAAGAATCCTACATAACCCGCTTCGCTCCCACGGCGTCGGGTACCTTTTAAAGGTTTCCCCCTCGTAAAAAAAAAGGTTTAGCATGGTGGTAGAACGTATATGGTTCGATCGAGGAGGTAACACCGCCATCACGGGCGTAACCAGGTTTTGGTTTCGGATGTGTGAGGGGGGTGGTAAAAAAAATACAGCCGAAACCAGGTTTTGGTTTCGGATGTGTGATGGGGGTGGTAAAAGAAATAGGTAACTCCTTGGGTGGACAATGCGCACTACCACATTGAGAGCACGTGAGCTAAATAATAAGAGTCAATCCAAACCTCATACATATTTAAGTGCATATTTTGAATTTTCGGGTTTGAATATCCAACCAGGGGGCGAGGGGTATTGGTTACGCCTATGACCGTCATACCTATTTAGTGAAGCAGGTCTTGCGTTTCGATGGAAGAGTGCGGTTGCTGGTTCACTTTTATATGAGAGGACGAACTTAGCCCACGGGAGCAGCAAGATAGAGTCCCTGTTCTGTATGAAGTGGCTTATAGAACTCCATGAGCAGCGATTACCATCAAATGGACTAAATACTCGTTTGTTTTGATCGGATAAAAAAATCTATTTCTTTTGTGTCAGTCTGGATATAACTTTGGTTGGTATAATTTCGAGTAGGTACTGTGTTATAAAATTTTCTTTATTTATAAAGTAAAGTAAAGTAAAGTAAAGTAGAGAGATATTAGTCAGTTTTGTGCAATGGACATTCATTATACGTTTTTTTATCTGATCAAAGTAGCAAACGAACATGCAATCCACCTGATGGTAAGTCACTTTTTTTTTTTTTTGTTTTCGAGGGGGAAACCTTCCAAAGGTACCCGACGCCGTGGGAGCGACGCAGGGTTATGTGGGATTTTTACCGCACTAAAACCCCCCCGGTGGCCGTCCTCGGCGCTGAAAAAAGAGGACTCCGGGATCTCGAAACGACTTCAACCGGAATCCTCGAGCGCGCTGCCCCATCGGGCTCCTCCCAGATGGGCGGCTGGGCCCACCGCTCCGTCTAATCTTTACAACGGTATGCGACCACACATACCGCCGTCCTTCCCGGGATTGCCTGACCGAACGGTTCGAGCTCTCACTCTAGCCGTCTGCAACCCCGGAAGCCCCTTTTAGTCGCCTCTTACGACAGGCAGGGGATACCGTAGCCCTATTCTGACCCCGAGGCTACAGGGACGGATGGTAAGTCACTGCCGCTCATACACATCTGTAAGCAACTTCAAATAGAACATGGGTTCTATCTGAAGTCAATTACAGATGCATTGCTACTCCCGATGACTATGATGGTCGCCTCTTATATAAGTGTGCCGGCTACCACACCCTTTCATCGAAACGCAAGAAAAGCTTCACGCTAGGAATATGTGTGGCGGTGGTACTTCCCCGGTCGAACTACACTGGTTTACCACTTGTAAAAATACAAAGACCTTGAGAAATAATATTAATGTGACTCACAAATTTGTCAATTCGTTACGTGATTAATGCAACTGTGCAATAATTTTACCATTTAATTAAAATGATAAGATTGAAACGCTATGGTCACATAGAAATAAATAAATATTATTTTTAACCGTAAAAGATCACTTCACTTCTACATATGACCATTTATTGCTTAACATATTAGATTAGAAACCGGACGCGTCATAAAGAACAATTTCTCAAGATAATGCTTATGAACTACCACTTTCATGGAAGGTCATTAAGTGAGTTGCGATGGAACCTCCCAGGTCTAAGCAAATTCCCCCTCGAAGGGATCTCCACCTTGTCGTGGTGAGGGGGCTCAGTAACCGTGGCTGGGGGCGCCGCGGTGAAGCCAAGAGGGATGCCAGGGAGGGGACGCTCCGAGCGGGCTTGGCTGAGGGCCCGCTCCGGACGCATCCGAGGGGGCTGTGGAGGTCGGTGTTTTTTGGCCTCTGCAGCCAGGAGGGGTCGCGGGAGGAGAGGTGTCTCGATGTGTCGTTGCCGTGCACCCTATCTCCCGCGACCGAACGGGGGCGCACCGTCAGATGCGTTGGCGGTGGGGCTGCAGAGGAAGAGGAGATGCGGTGTGTCGTTGCCGTCCTCCCTATCCTCTGCGGCCGTTTGGTGGTTTGCGGCGGAACCAAAGAACGGATCCGCCGCTGGGTGTGGGGGGTCGATGCCTGTAGGGATGCCTTGCGGGTGTCGGCTTGCCACGCCCACGGCCCCTGGGTGGCGGTCTCGCGGTTGGACCGTCGCCCTGCGGATGGGGCCTTGGAGGTAAGGCGCGCCTTTGTGTTTTCTGGCGCGCCTTGCTGTTGGAGGGGAGCTTTATGCTCCACGAGAGGAGGGGCTGCGGGAGCGGCCAGGCACCGGCGGGTTCGCGGATGACTGCGAAAGCTTACCCGTGTTCCCGCCGTACGGTGCGAGGAGAAAACACAGTGGGGGTTTAGCCGGTAAGAGTCCGGCATAACCCAGCTGCCGCCCCGGGTGGCTGGGTATCCATGAGGATTACCCACTTTAAAAAAAAAAAGGTCTAAGCAAATTGCTTCTCTCGTCAACCCATTATTGTCCCACTGCTGGGCACGCGTCTTCTCTCGGAATGAGAGAGTTTAGGCCATAGTCCACCGCGCTGGCCAAGTGCGAATTGGTCGACTTCCTTTCTATGGTTTCCTCACTATGTTTTCCTTCACCGAAAACCAGTGATAGTTATTTTCTAATACGCACATAATTTTAGAAAAATCAGTGGTTGTGTTTTAACCTCGGACCTCTCGATCGAGAGGGCAAGTTTTAACCATTAGGCTATCGCTGCTTTTACCACCTGGTATATCTATAATCTTTATTTTAACTTTAAACATCCTGAATTTTTTTACGTTTAGGTACAGGATGTTTGAATTAAAAAATAATACCATAAGACGCCTGTCAGTTCGTACTATGGTATTATTTTAGTTAAAAAGTAAAAAAATGTTTATGGTCGTAGAAAGGAACGAGTGACTTATTGACCTATTTATAACGGAAACCAGTGGTTTCGATTTGCGGTGCGCACAAAAACTGTTTCCGTTGTATGCAGATGTTTCGTTACACAAAAACCGGGAACAAATCCCAGCTTTCTCGACATCTGCAGGTGTAGAGAATGCTTTAATTAAATTTTACTTTTTACTTCTATTTTCGGATTTTACACATTTTTTCTTTTTCATGAAGCAGTGCCGTAACTATAGGGTGGCAAGTCCGCAAAATGTTTTTTTTTTTGTATTTT
This sequence comes from Spicauda simplicius, assembly GCA_949699795.1. Lineage (NCBI taxonomy): Eukaryota > Metazoa > Arthropoda > Insecta > Lepidoptera > Hesperiidae > Spicauda > Spicauda simplicius. The sequence continues at coordinate 12,955,303 of OX453076.1, forward strand.
TTTTGCTTGATAACATAGTTTATAAGCTTTTTTGTTATATACTAACAAAATGTATGGACACAACATGGTCTGAAATAAATATATATTATTATTATTATTATTAAAATGCCACGGGCCCCAGCCGGAAGGGGCACCCGGTCAGAGGAGAATTTCAACTCCTAATATTTATTATTATCGTTCAACTTGGCGACCAATAAAAAAGGTGAAACGTATACTGATTTAAGTTTGACGACCAAAAAAAAAAATCAAATCTATAGTGACTTGTATAGTGCATATAATGCGATTTCTATTTACTATACTGTGAACTCATCCGGTGAATGAGCCAAGGGCCTCGAACGGTATAGTTACGGAACTGTCAACAAGTATTTTTAAGCATGTGTAAAGATTGCTGTGGTTACCTGCTCACTTTTATCCGAGGCGACCTTCTTGGTCCTCAGGGTAGCAACGCATCTGTGGTTGACTTCAGGTGGAACCCTGTTCTACTTGAAATTGAATATGCAGCAGTGATCACTTTATATCAGGAGAATTCCACATTCGTATTGCTATTTTAATACAATAAATCAAAATTACAATCGACGCCCACACGTCAAAAGTTTCAATATAAATTTTGCAACTAAAACAAATTGTTACCCGTGGCAATCAGTCCAACTGAAAGCAAAGTTCTTCGTTATGGATAAGTATTTATTTCTTTATTTTGACTCCATGTCGAATAGGGAATCGACATGAAGTACTTTACAGGTGCGTTGTGCACTATTTATCTGAAGATCTAAATAACTTATAATCGACACTAGAACTGTTTAAAATTATAATAAAGTAAGATCGCCCCAGTCATTCCATAGTAGTAGTCGTCAACTCATTGTTGTCCCACTGCTGGGCACGGTTCTTCTCTCAGAATGAGAGAGTTACAGGCCATAGTCCACCGCTCTGGCCAAGTGCGAATTGGTGCACTACACACACGTCCGAGAACTTTTTTTAAAGAATTCTCGGGTGTGTAGTTTTCCTTGCGATGTTTTCCTTCCCCGAAAAACAGTGATAATTAATTTCTAATACGCACATAATTTTAGAAAAATCATTGGTGCGTGCCTAAGTTCGAACCTCGGACCTCCCGAACGAGAGAGCAAGTTTCAACGATTTTTTCACTGCTCTAAATCCGTAGTACTTTATTGTTATTTGTTACTCAGAAAATATCTATGCAATAGTTTATGTAAACAACAGTAACATAAAATATATTTACATTCAGAGTAGCACGTGGTTTCCGCAGATAAATAATAAAACAAACTGTGTATAATCTGTGCAACAGTTTCGAGTCTCTGGATGATTGATCTGAAACACATTTGCCGCTTTCGCCCTCCAATATAAACAAAAAACACATCTACGCCACCTGGCGGCCACAGTTTACTATTTCCGATACTGATAGAATAAAAATGTGTTAATACTCTGAAGTTTAAATTAAATTTAAAGTGTATATAAATATTTTAAACAGCCGCGGTTGAAATTTTGGGGCGGTTTCATATTAAACTGGAAAAGCAGCTAGCCGCGCGGTTAACCGCTAGTGCGGAAGAGGGGTGAGGTAGTCTGGAAGAAATCGCTGCTTAGCGATAAGACCGCCTTTTGTATTTTAACATTGTAAATAAAGTATATTATTATTATTATATTACTATCTTTCGAAGTAACCGTATTAGTCTGTACTTTTACTTCATAAGAACATACCTGCAGATATAGTTTCTAATCGGCGTAAGAATGACATTGCAAAAGACTCTTTGTTTTATTGTTATTGGAGTGAAACGAAATGTAATATCATCTAATAACACTTGCCATAAAACAAGAGAAAATGAAAAAGTATTGCAAGTATTTTCACGCCATTAATTTCAAAAGCGACGTTTTGTTCTTCAATAAGTGCAAAAAAATGTGACAAATGTAGAGTTTTTATGAATGTTTTCTATTTTGAATTTGAGTTTGTACAAATAAAATTAATTTCGTATTTGCCACTTAACTTCCAATAATAATAAGCCTGAGTCCCTACCTGAGAAGTTGAATACATGTCACTGGGCGATATAATTACAGTTTTTTGACCATGATTCATCAGATCACAAAATTCAAGGAATAAAAAATGTCTACCTACGCCTAAGGGTAGGTGGTCCCGTTAAAGCGAAGACCTAATCAAATCGTGTGACAAATTGTGTTAAAAATTGGCTGCAAATGTGGCGTGTAGCAAGGTTAGAGGGACTCAAAGCGCTCGGGTCTAGTAAAATGGACCATTCAAAGGGCAGGCAATCGATTCCTGTCAGATCCTTGAAGGACGTCGTGCCAAATCACCGTGTAATTACCGCACACCTGTAAACTTACGAATTATTATTTATATTTTACTAACTGAAACGGGGAACTCCGTTCTACCAAAAATTCAAAAATCTAAAATTTTATCAGTGTTCCTCCACTACATTATGAATGTATTATACATAAAGTCCTTCCTTTTAATACTCCATATATAAAAATGGCATTAAAATCCGTAGCGTAGTTTTAAAGATATTTAAGACAGACAGCGGGAAGTGACTATGTTTTATACTATGTAGTGATGGTTACTTACTGTGTAGCCGTCTGGATTGAAGATCATGTATTTTTCTTCGAGGGTGAAACCTTTAAAGGTACCCGTGTGACGCCGGGTTAAATAGCATTTTACTCACTAACCCGGTGGGCGCCTTCAGCACTGCGAAGAGGACTTCGGGATCTCCAAAGGAACATAACCGGAGTCCTGTGAGCACGTAGCTTTCCTAGGCTCCACCCTGCTCAGCCTTGGAGTCTACTAACTACTACAACAATTTCCACCAGTTCGCACTTGGCCAGCGCGGTGGACTAAGGCCTAAACTCTCTCATAATAATGGGTTGACGAGAACTACTACAACTATATTTCGTCCGTTGCGCTCTAACTTCATTGTCATGTTCAATGTATGTAATGTATGTTATATGTTTTATGTATATATGTTTTTTTGTGTGAGTGGATCACAGAATTACTATTTAAAGATTGTAGAATATATCAGATAAATGCTTATTTCATTCATCCATCCATCCATCAGCCCTTTGAGGTCCACTGCTGGACAGAGGCCTCTCCTAAATGACGCCACTCCAACCGGTCCTATGCCTTTGTGAAATGACGTAGTATCTTCTCGACCACAATTCCTCCAGGCCTCCAAGATCCGCCAGGCCCGAGTGGCCCGAGCGATGCTCCGACCAGTGTTAACATCCAGGTTACCTATTAGGACGAAACTAGGTGTCTACAAGACCTATATTCGTTCCCGTCTCACTTACGCGTCGCCGGCATGGTACGCGTTGGTGTCTAGGTCGAACCGCCAGCGTCTTCAAGCACAGCAGAGCCTGGCCCTACGTGCGATCGTGGGAGCCGGTCGCTATGTCAGGAACGACGTGGTGGAGCGCGACCTTAATATGCAGCCACTGCAGGAGTTTGTGGTCCGTCTCGCTCGTTCAATGTATGAGCGGGCGGAGGCCGGACCACATGAACACCTAAAGGGGTTCGCGCCCCTACACGATCGTCCACCTGAGGGGCGACCGCTCCCGCGGGTTCTCCTGGGACTGGACACCTCCGACCATCAGGAGGGTAGTGGCTCATAGTTCGGAGGTAGACCGAAGTTATTACCGCACCACCCACTAAACAGTGGGGATGGTATTACATTAATACCGCTTCTCAACATTGCAATATTTTAATTAATATTGCATTGTTGAGATGCGATATTATTGTACCAAGGGGTACAACCCCCTTGAGAACTGCCCGGGTAAAGAGGAGACCCTCGAGACCCGAATAATCCTTATCCCCCCCCCCCTATACCGCTGACAAAGCCGTCGTATATGTGGCTAGGTAGGGTAAGAAGTCCCCCGTAACGTAACAATTCCTCCGTGCCTGCAGTCGAAATTATTCGAGCAATGTGTGTTATCAGTGATGACCTATGGCGCCGAAACGTGGTCCTTCACTGTAGGAATGCTTATTTAAGAAAGGGTAAAGAGAAGTTGCTATGGAAAGGTATTCTGATTTCGCTATGAGTAGAAGAACTAAGCCGACATGACATAGCTCTCAAAATCAGTATAATGAAGTAGCGATGGGCCGGCGGCGTTGCTCCAAGAGCTGAGAATCTATAAGGAAGAAGTGTCCTTGAGTTGTCAATACGATAAAAGAAACAGGTCGCCTAACCCAACTAGGTGGATTTATGACCTGAAGAAGACAGCGGGAAGCCACTGGATTCGAACGGCTCAGGACTCTCTTACAGTGGCGCCATTTAAGGCATTTCTAAGTCCAGAAGTCTAAGGCAATTCTAACTCTTGATGTCCACCTCCAAGAGGCTGATGGATGGATGGAAAGAGAGGTAATGTTGTCAATAAAACTTGTATACATAATTTATCTAAAGGACATTCAAAACAATTAAAAAATATTCGTCAGCGAACAACCAGCTCACTTACAGTTCTTTAACATCAGGATAGGATAGCTTCAGAAATATTATTCAAGCTTCAAAATATAAACCAGCGAACAGAGAGCACGTTTACGATTTTTTAACGTCAATTTTGAGTTCAGAAATCATTTTTCGACTTAACGGTCTGATACTTCAGAAAATTGTTAACGGGGGATCGTTGTGGTATGTCTCGGATGTGGAGGTATTCTTAAAACAGTCCTTATATATTTTTAAACTTCGGATTTTTTTTATATTTTTATAAATTATCGTATTGAAAATTAATATATTTATTTATTAAGCTTAGATATTATGACGGTACCGTAACGTTTGATATTCTATTGCAGAAGTTAAAAATCGGTTTAAACTTTTTCAATATTGGCTAAATAAACAGACAAGATAAAAGTGAGGAAGCGCTTACCCAGCAGTGGGATAAAAAAGGGTCGACGATAAGACAGACTAACGTTTAGTTAGGGGACCTCCAAAAACAAGAGAGACATTTTTAGGTCGGGTCCCGTCAAATCTATTTTATGAGAGAGTATTGGTTTTTTTATTAAGAATTTTATATGCAAAAAAAAAAAATATTCATTCGACGACCCGCGTGGCGGAGCGGTTACCATATCGGTCTGACGCGCAATAGGTCCCGGGTTCGATTTCCGGCCAGATATGTAACTGAATGATGAGTTTAGATTCCTGTTCAGGGTCTGGGTGTTTGTGTATTCGCCTTGATTGTGTCCATGGTACCCACGACACAGGAGAAAATCTTATTGTGGGGCTATGAACGTAGTAAGCGTGTGTGTGCATCTCACCTAATTTTGATCAATCTCAAAGATTTTTCCATCTTTCCTCGTTAACTTTTGCATTAATAACATTAGTAATATTATCCAAGTCCCTAGTGAGCTTTGATTTCTCCATTGAATCTGGATTCTAAATGAGGAGGTTGTAGTCCACGTAACCATGTGAATCGGTCAACATTTTTTTATGAACATAATATTATCTTTAAGTGTTTAAATGTATATATTTAGTTACTCATAAGATACTAAAGTAAAAATATTTTAAGTTTGTTGTACAAATACTTATAGCAAATTGTAAAAAAAACATATATATAACGAAGTGGGCGTGAGATGTATGGCGTTTGGAAGGCCAGGATTTCATTACTGTGTGATTCCATTCTTGAAAATTTCAAGTAAAACGATTTATTCACAATTGAGGAGGTCCGATCACTTCGACGGTTAAACAAGATTCCTTTCTATCGGCGTTCGCTCGCCTTTTTATAACAATGTTTGCTGAGGTGACAATAACAAATTTATGGAGGGTAAACTAAATTACAATTCTAAAAATCACTAAATATTGCTAATTTAATGAACAAACAATTTTCTATCTTTAAACTAACTAAAATAATTATTTTCGGCGACGTGTTTTTCATAAATACGCGGTGTCGCGCTGACATATAAGTATAAAAAGTAATATGTCACATTATAAAACCATACATGTCAAAATATGATGAAACCATCTAACATTTGATAGTTTAGTTTCACGTTTGACGCATCCTTTGTTATCTAAATAGAGTGAATAACTAATTAAATTAATTACGGACATTGAACCGACAGCTGGCCTTATTTGTACGGAAATACTTGTAACAATAAATTTTATTTCATATCCGGTGATACGTTTATTATGTCTTTGTGACGTTTATGTGATATCTGTCTATTTATCCATCATTATTAGTCCTTTGAGGTCCACTTTTAGTTATAGACTTCCACTTATGAGGTCTTTGGCAGTAGCCACTGCACGGCGTGCCTGGTACACTTGTTGGTAGGAGTTGATATGACAGAGGAAGACATTACTGTCTATCTCCTGAACTTTGCCCCTAAGTCGCCTTCTATGACAACCATAAGAAGGCAGGGGAACGGTCTTTTAACTTTTTTTATCTGATTGAAGTAGCAAATGAGCATGTAGTGACCTGATGGTAAGTGGTCACTGTCGCCCATGGACATCTGTAAGCAACTTCATATAGAACATGGGTTCTATCTGAAGTCAATCACAGATGCGTTGCTACTTCCGAGGACTATGATGGTCGCCTCATATAAATGTGTGCTGGCAACTACACCCTTCCATCGAAACGCAAGAAATGCTTCACGCTGAAAATAGGTGTGGCGGTGGTACTTCTCCAGGCGAAATACACTAGTTCTATCACCTGCAATATACATACACACCACACAGTTGTTTTTTATTCTTGGGCTGTTACATGCCCGTAAGCTATTTTAATGATATAAAAAACAGCTTATCCCGCTAGGTTAAGACCTAGCGGGGTTACCTTTTGTAGCATTCAATACCTTTTGTAGCAATCAATAGCATTGACAGTAAACATTTTATCAGTGCTCCTAATATATGGTAGCATCTGGAATGGCAGCCGGGTGCGATGAAAAAAGGACTAGTAAAATTAGGTATTTTATTAGATATTCCAAAAGAGAGCTAGTAACGAAGACTTAGCTAAAAAACTATGTTCACCTTTAGGTAGAATACAAAAAGAATTATTCAAAAGCAGTCGGACACATATTAAAATACTAAACCAAATGACTACAGAGAAACTCTTTTCTAAAAGTTGTTTTGTAAAAAAGAATCTCTTAAATTAACCCTTAAATTACCACCCTTTACAATGCTTCAGTTCTAATCGCTCAAGTGCGTGTCTAACTTCGAGGCATCCCAGCGTTTACGGGTTAAATCGATCAACCCGTGAACAAATCTGAGTATGGTCGTGTGAGAATGTGAGGGTCAGTGGTTCTTTGTGATTGGAAACATCTGGCCGATGTCCGTGGTATGAAAATGTCCCAGACTGATTAGAAATGTTTAAAATGAATTTATATACGAGTATTTGCATAGGACTATGGGGGCACTAATGACTTTTTCAAATTATAGCAATATTTCTGCTATAATCAAATCGGTACATATTTGTTTTTTTTATAAGATTGAAGTAGGAAACGAGCATGCGAGCATGCAGTCCACCCATGGTAAGTGGTCACTGCCGCCCTGCAAGTAGCTTCATATAGAACATGAGGTTCTATCTAAAATGAATCACAGATGCGTTGCTACTCCCGAAGACTAGAATGTTCGCCTCATATAAAAGTGTGCCAGCACCCACACCCTTCCATCGAAACACAAGAAGTGCTTCACGCTAGAAATATACATATATGTGGCGGTGGTACTTCCCCGGGCGAACTACACTGCTTCTTCTATCTATACCAATATTATAAAGCTGAAGACTTTGTTTGAACGCGCTAATCTCAGGAACTACTGGTTCGAATTGAAAAGTCCTTTTTATGTTGAATAGACCATTTATCGAGGAAGGCTTTAGGCTATATATATATTATAAACGCGAGTGAAACCGCGGGAACTGCTAGTCATATATAAACTAAGATAAGATAAGATTAAGAATAGTGAAAAAATAACATGGGAAATATAAAGCCAATACAAATATTTCTCTAATCAATTAAGAAAGTATTGATTAATTCATAAGCATGTAAGGTAAAATTTTAATAATATATAATTTATACGAAAGTTATACTAACAACCGAGGCAATTATCCGATTCGCTCCGTGCTAATAACAAAACGGGTCTAATTATAAAATATTTCTTCGTGTACCAATTAAAAAAGCGAGAGGTTTTTAATTTAATTGTATAATACAATAACATAACTGAAAATCAAAGTGAATTGAATTGAATTGTGATATGTGTGGCCGCATATGTAAAGACCAGACGGAGCGGTGAGTCCAGCCGCTCACCTGGGAGGAGCTCGATGGGACAACGCGTTCAGTGGATCCCGGTTACATTTCTTTAGAGCTCCCGGAATGGGAGCTCGAACCATCCGGTCAAGCGACCCCGGGATGGACGGCAGCATGTGTGGTCGCATGCCGCCGTAAAGACCAGAAGGTGCGGTGAGCGTTTTACGCCCACCAGAGAAGAGCTCGAAAGGGGCATCGCGCTCGGAGGACTCCGGCTGTGTTCTATTAGAGATTCCGGATTCCTCCACGCAGTGCTGACGCCAGCCACCGGGAGGGTTTTAATGCAGTAAGAATCCCAAATAACCCGCGTGGCTCCCACGACGTCGGGTACCTTTTGAAGGATTCCCCCTCGTAAACAAAACAAAAAGGTTTTATTTTCATCAGCATAAGCGCTATATAACATTGTGTTCTAGTTTATAGTCAAGGAAATGTCACTAATACGAGGCGTTCTTCTAAGTTAGCCCTCGGAGGAATCGAAGCATAATCTATAGTAGAAATCAAATCTGCAGTTGATGACATAAGTCCATAAAACTTAGTGACCAGAATAATATACTTTATATGGCACGCTTGTTTCATTATTCTACAAAAAATCTTGATATCTAATTTATCATAATCAACTTGTTTTTAGGGTTCCGTACTGAAACAGTAAGACCGGAACCCTATTATTAAGACTCCGGTGTCCATCTTTCTCTTACTAGATTCTATCTCATGAACCATCTCATGAACCGTAGTGGCTAAAAAGTTGAAATATTCACAGATGATTTCGGATGCCGCTATAACAGCGTATACTAAAAACAGAACAAGTCAGCCCCCCTTAAATATGTATTTTGTATATACGTGATTTTTTTAATAGCCACAAAACGTGACTTTTTACATTTTTATACATAATAGTAAGGAACCCGAACCCACTCGCACTTGGCCGTTTTTTTAACTTTCGTCAATAACAAGCTTTCTATAACCCTTAATTACTATCACAATGCCATAGTTTTAATCGCCGCTATGCGTGTCTAACAAATCTCAACGATTAAGGGTAAAATCGATGAATCCGTGAAGGAACTCATGTCCTTGGCTAAGCGTGTGGGATAGTTTATCAATAATACACACACACACATATTTCTAATGCATACCTTGCGTTTCGATGGTATGGTTGCCGGCATACTTTCATATGAGGCGACCATCCTAGTCCTCGGAAGTAGCAATCTGTGAAAGACTTCAGATAGAATCTATATTTTATGTAAAGTTGCTTACAGATGTCTATGGGCGGTGGTAACCACTTACCATCAGGTGGACTGCATGCTCATTTGCTACTTCATTATTATAAAATATGTATTAACGCTTTCTATAGGCGTGTAGCCACGCCTAGTGCTATAGATACGTACAGGCGAGTACGTATCTATAGCACTAGGCTATAGATACGTACCCAGACCCACAATGAAAAAAATATTGTTTTGACGTCCGGTCCGAAAATGCAGAATCATTTGTAATATTTTAAAAAAAGTTATATTTTTTTTTATCTCTTCGGTTAACTGATATTAATTTAAAATTATATTTTTTTTATTTTTTTCATTTTCAGTCGCACTGAAGTTTGGTTGTAGGTCTAAATAAATGTGAATGGATTGTGAGTGAATGGATTCGCAAACAACGGTGGTCCTATTTAAATCGATCCAATCAAAATAGATTCAATTGGTTTGAGACTAGTCCGGACAAATATAGAGACATCGAGAGAAAGCTATAGCAAGAAAGTCATTGGAGTAAAACGACAATATTTATTTCATTGATATTATAAATGCGAAAATGTATATAAACTACGAGTTGGATATCGCAGAAATTTACGTACACATAATTCATCAATACATAGTATAAAGAAAGTCGCTTCTCGCTATCTGTCCCTATGTATGCTTACATCTAAGCTACGGATTTTAATGCAGTTTTTTTAATTGGTAGAGTGATTTAAAAGGAAGGTTTTTATGTATTTTACATGTATAATATAGCAGCGAAACACTGATAATTAAAAAAAATGACTTTTAACTAGTAATGTTATATAGGATACTCATTACCGCGGCAGTGACTACAGCGGATGAAGCCGCGGTAATAACTATGTAATAAAAAAGAAAAAAAGACGCTTTCAACACTCATAGCTCCACACTAGGATTTATTCCTGTGTCGTGGGTGCCATGGGTACACACAAAAACGAATACACAAACACCCAGACGCAGAACAGGAATCTAAACTTATCATTCAAATACCTGTCTGGCTGGGAATCGAACCCAGGACCCTGTCTGACAGACCGGTATGGTAACAGCACCGCCACGCGGATCGTCAATTAGATAAAATAGTTCTAATTGCTGCTAGTGGATAAAGATAATCATCTACTAGCGGCAAGAAAAACATCAACCACCGTATTTCATGACCACAGAACTGACCTTCCATAATTATTATTTCGGTACGGTTCTAAGCTGTCAGACGTAATGACCTATGGTGACTGACGTACTGACAAATTACCGTGGTTTATGTATTCCATATAATTAATGAGATTTACTTTAAATTCGTGATCCAATCTGGGCAGGAAGCGAAACAAAGATCATTTTTCAGAATATATAAATTGTTCCTAATGTCTTTGGGACGTATTGTTTGCTATGCTTGGGTGCACCCTTAAGGATCCTATTAATTAAGTGCATTGTAAATTAAAATAGCAAACGAAATTAAAATAGCAAACGATCAATATAATGCATTCCACATGACAAACGTTGCAGTGATAATGGATTCGAAAACACTACAAAAAATCTGTAACTAATATTGTCAACACGCGGAGTACCTTATCATATAATTATGTATGCTTGTTTTATGTAAGCAGTCGGTGTTTCCTTTGCATTTTTATAAAAACTAGTTATCCGTCGATAGGTCGAAATTCGACCGTAATTTAAATTAAAAAACTAAACTTCATATTGTCCAAGGTAGTACGAATATTTCTCAAATTCAAATGAAATGAACGCGCCCGTTAAATACAAAGAGTTTAATAATCTAAGCCGCATTTAAAAGCAATAGCGGTATTTAGATAAAGACATCTGATATTTTTGACGTTATGTGTTTTCATAGTAAGACATTGAATGTTCTATTTCGCTTATTCTATATGTGTTTTTGACAAATGCACGGTAGTGAGTGTAATGTGGTTTTAGTTGATTTTATGTATGATATATGCATTATTTGAAAAAGATATTAATATTCTGCACTCCTCTTCTACGTCTACTATAACAATGCAATTTCATACTAAACCGTCCGCGGCATATTATTTAAAAATTCGTCACAAGTTTTTGCTTCACGTATTAATATAATAATAATGATTAAGTATTTGTTAATCGTGTCTGTACTAAATAAGTATTTTCTAAGATAAGAAATTCTATAAAGGACATAAATATAATGATAAAGCAGAGCGGGTTCCTGAGGGAAAGTAGTCACGGTCGCCTATGTCCAATTGCAATAACCATAGGAGACGTTAATGCGTCGCCGGCTTTCAACATGAGCTTCACAACTTTCGTTTCATTTCATCATTCCTCACCGTTTCATTCATTCTTTCATGATTTTGTGCATATTTTGTATGTTTCCGTATATAGCAATGTTTGCATATAGCTTGGTATCGAAGTAGAGCGTGGTAGCCCGGCGTGTCGGAGGTCGACAGGTGCCAATCTTCTGCGTTTGTGGTCAGACGACACACACGGGGTGATATTTATCGGGACAGGCAAAATAAATCGAAATATAATTATATTTTTCTCACAGTTTCGTTTATGGACAAAAAGATTGTGTGCACATGAAACTATTCGCACATACTTCCGACACTCAAAATATGCATCGATAAAATATAATTCCCAAGAAATGATAATAAAAATAATGACAAAATATCAAATTTGATAATATCATAATAATCCTCGTAATCTTCTCATAAGAACCGAGGATATTGATTTTTGTTATTTACCTCAGTAATGGCAAATAATTTAAAGCGGAGAACAACATCACAGAGAGACCTAGTTATGTACAATGGATATCTCATCCATTAAACATGCAAAATAACCTTGAAGAAAAATCTTTATGCGATATACAAAGTTGTCAATTCGCTACGCGATTAATTTGCTAGCAGATGAATTTTACCGCTTTCTAGAAAAGATAAGATTGCAACGCTATAGTCACGTAAAAAATACATAAATTACATGTTTTCCTTTTAAATATGACAATTTACTGCCGTTACATAGTTGCAAATAATAGATTAGGGAAGGTCATTAAATTATAGTTGACGTCTTTCCGATAGGCACAGTGATGTGTACGAGAAATGAAACCCGTTAGCGTCTTGGACGATCATATCGAACAAAAAAAGATAATTAATCTAATATATAAAATTCTCGTGTCACAATGTTCGTTTCCGTACTCCTCCGTAACGGCTTGACCGATTTTCATGAAATTTTGTGAGCATATTGAGTAGGCCTGAGAATCAGCCAACATCTATTTTTCATACCCCTTAGTGATAAGGGTTGTCCACCCTTAACATTTTTTTTTAATTTTTATATGACAAAACAAAGTGTGCCGGATCAGCTAGTAATTACTTAATATTTAGATATGTACCGAGACGCATGCACATATATGGGTTGATAAACTAAATTGGAAAATAAGGATTGGATTTCTACATTGCATCAAGTTTCGTACAAAAATATTAGCACTAATCAACATTATTAAAAGTAATGTAATTTTTTTTTTATAGGGAGCTCTTCAATCCCCCCGTGTGGATCTCCCGCCCAAACGAGTTCACGCGTCACAGAATCCTGCACCGCGATTGCGGAGGATGCCGGCCATTACAGGACCCCTCTTTACTATAACTACTATAAAATCGTGACTGAGGTGTGTCTGTCCGTTGGTGATACAAAATCGAAGTGATTTTAGGAATAAGACATGCTCATGTTCTCTTAAATTCTAGGTTTTCTCAAGTTTTAAGATATTGTTTTTATGCAAGAGTGCAAACATGTATAGATCACAGGATAACATATGTAACGTTGAGCTGAGGTCGAACCAAGTTGAAATGTACCATATGATTGTGTTTTATACTACACCAACTCGGAACACAGCAACGTCTGACATTGTTGTTATAATTTAGAAAAAGATGTATCTTTATGTCATGGAAGCACCAAATATCATACAATCTCGTAGTCGTACAGAAAAAGCTATGTCTGAAATTTCGTCTAAACTTTTATTAAAAAAAACATTATTTTTTATTCTATATAAATATGCAAACGGGTGTGCAGTCCACATGATGTAGAATCATGGATAGCAGGTAGCATTAAGTCTTACTTGTGAATGGCTACCGATGCTACTTCTGAGGTCTAGGTTTGAAAGCCTCTTATGCCTTCCACACCCAGCCCACATACTATAGTCAAAACGCAGATACCATACCTCTGTAGTCGAACAACAAATGAAAACTACTCTTAGTATAACTTAAGGACACATTTTTTTTATCTAATTAAAATAGCAAACGAGCATGCAGTCCATCCGACGATAAATGGTCACATTTTCATAGAGAATATGTTCTATTTGAAGTCAATCTCAAATGCTTTGATACTCCCGAGGACTATAAAAGTGTGCTGCAACCACACCCTTCCCTCGAAACGCAAGAAATGCTTCACGCTGGAAGGAGGTGTGGTGGTGGTACTTTCCGATCGAACTACACTGGTTCTACCACCTATAAATATTCTGGCTGTTAGGTCATATAGAACAGAGATCTGAGGTCAATCAAACACGCTTTCTACACTCATAGCCCCACAGTAGGATTTTCTCCTGTGTCGTGGGTACCATGGACACACGCAAGACCAATACACTAACACCCAGACCCAGGACAGGAATCTAAACTCATCATTCAGATACCTGTCTGGCCGGGAATCGAACCCGGGACCCATTGCGCGTCAGACCGGTATGATAACCGCTGCGCCACGCGGGTCGTCAATCAAAATAAGATCTACCATGGTCGCCTCATATACCGAACCGACAACAATACTCTTACACCAAAATCCAGAATTGCTTCACGCTAGTAATAGGTGTGGCGTTGGTTCCTCCTCGGTCGATCTAAGCCTGTTATAACACCTGGTCAAATTTAAATTTGCCAATATTATTTACTGATTATAGTTCTCGTCAACCCATTATTGTCCCACTGCTGGGCACGGGTCTTCTCTCAGCATGAGAGAGGCCATAGTCCACCGCGCTGGCCAAGTGCGAATTGGTGGACTTCACACACCTCCAAGAACTTTTTTTGAAGAACTCTCGGGTGTGTAGGTTTCTTCACGATGTTTTCTTTCACCGAACAACAGTGATAATTAATTTCTAATACGCACATAATTTTAGGAAAATCAGTGGTGCGTGCCTGGGTTTGAACCTCGGACCTCGCAATCGAGAGGGTAAGATTCAACCATTAGGCTATCACTGCTCTCACCATTAGGCTATTACTGCTCTGCTCTCTATATTATAGTTAAGCATAATATCTTAACTCTACTCGATATTCATATTACATTCTCTTTACTCTAAACCTTGTAATGTTTACTTCGTTTAGGAAAATAAACATCAAAACCCAAGCAATGCACGGCTCAGCCGCTTACCACAATGTTTATAAAAAATAAATCGAAACGAGGATTCACCGCAAAGTCCTTTCATTTTTTGTCTATTAGTGTTATTGAAAGTTTGTTTTATTTTTCAACCATTATCGTTTAACTACAAAGCGTTACTCCGAGATGACGTAGTGACTTCAATTTCACTTTCAATTTACAATGACGATAGTGACTAAAGTAAATTCAGAGAACTGTTTTATGTTTATAATGAGTATGCCTTCCATCTGATGTTAAGTTGTCAATGCCGCCCATGGAAACCTATAATGAATTTTATATAGGAATGGAACCCCAATTGAAGCTAATTATGGTATGCTGATTATTTTTTTTGTTTTCGAGGGGAAACCTTCAAAGGGTACCCGACGCCGCGGGAGCGACGCAGGGTTATGTGGGATTTTTACCGCACATGTCCCCCTGGTGGCGTCCTCGGCGCTACAAAGAGGACTCCGCGATCTCCAAAAGAACTCAACCGGAATCCTCTGAGTGCGTTGCCCCATCGGCCCACCGCTCTGTCTAGTCTTTACGACGGTATTGGACAACACATACCGTTGTCCTTTCCGGGATCGCCTGACCGAACGACTTAAACTCCCACTCTAGCCGCCCGCAACCCCGAAAGCCCCTTTTAGTCGCCTCTTACGACAGGCAGGGGATGCCGTAGCCCTATTCTATGCCGGAACTACAGGGACCTGATTATTACACAAGACTTACAAACTTAGTCCTCAGGGGTTGCTACCCCTAAAGACTAAGTTAGAATATGTTGCGTAATTTTATCTGTCTTACCATATCTTTCACACTCAAACACAGCAGTGTTTGAAAGTTTTCATACTTTTATATGAAAATTGTCTATGTCTTCTGATACCTTTAAGATGTCCATGGGGTGAGGATACCACCCATCGTCTGATTCTAAGTTTGTTTGCTAGTTTAATAATATAAAATTATATTGATATTAAAGATGTAACGGTATGTAAAATCCTAATACAGTTAATTTATGAATGTAGAGTCATTAAATTTATCAATTGTATTTGATTTTTTCATTTCGATATCAATGAACCTGAATTGGTTTACCGGGTTTAAAATTTTAGTATAGTAACTGTTTATTAACATAATATAAATACTCTTTATTGTACGCATTAAGTATACATAGCATAGAATTATAAAAATTAAAAGAACGATACAAAAGGCGGCCTTATCGCTAAACAGCGATTTCTTCCAGGCAACCTTTGGGTAAGGAGTTAAGTAACAATAAATATAAAGAATAGGTAAGTTGCAGTGAATTAATTTAAGGAATAGCTTAACCAAGTAACAAGATAACAAGGAAGTGAGCATAGCAATGAGAAGTAAGAGAAAGGTGGCTTAAGTTAAAATGTTTATAAGAGTTATGATTAAAGAAAAGAAAAGTAATTTTATAACAGAGAAGACGAAGTTAGTACTGAAGATAATACCATTTATTATGCAGTTTATTAACCGATTGTATTAAAAACGGAAGCATAATACAATCACACAATGGGCCAGCAATTACTAAATGGGTAGTGTCACCAGGCGATTTCAATATCAAGGACTTATTTGTGCGTTTACATAGCGCGATACATTTCTGATTTCGATCATACCATCGTCGGGTGACAAGAAAAACTCACTAACTTCAAAAATGTATAATCTCGATTTTTTCACTTAATACACTATTCTTTAACAATACATTATTATTACGTAAATAATATATGGATATAATAACCTGTACGATATTTAATTTAATGATATAACTTGAGGACATTTCATATAAATTAAATTTTGGGATCAGAATATTATTGAATGCTGATAACTTCATGTTGCATATTCTGTAGTTAGTGTTTTTCCTGTCACCCGATGTGATGGAGAATAAATAAGTATATTTTTCATAAAATCGATATTTTGAACTATGCACGTAGTTATAAGTTCAATTGGTTTTGTTTTTATATAATAAATTGCAATATTGGCTTTCAATTAATGATAGAAAAATGCATCGAATCCTCGAATCGAATATTAATTGAATAATAGTTATATCTGATCTTTGTAATTTTTAAGGCAATGGCTGTCTTTGGTGATAGCCTATTGGTTGAAACTTGCCCTCCCGATCGGGAGGTCTGAGGTTCAAGCACAGGCATGCACCACTGATTTTTCTAAAATTATGTACGTATTAGAAATAAATTATCACTGCTTTTCGGTGAAAGAAAATATCGCGAAGAAACCTACACACCCGAGAGTTCTTTAAAAAAAAATCTCGGAGGTGTGTGAAGTCCATCAATTTGTACTTGGCCAGCGCGGTGGAGATTGGCCTATAATTCTCTCATTCCGAGAGAAGACCCGCGCCCACCAGTGGGACAATAATGGGTTGACGACGACGCCTGTCTGGTTTACTTAAATGTTTAATGAATTAGAAAATAAATGAGCTAATGCATTAATGATAGTTACTAACGGTGAAAATACAATTCAAACTAATACTGTAATTACAATTTAGAAGGACAACACAATCTGTGCTAATCTTACAAAATTGTCCATATGGATGAATGGATGCGATGGAGCGAATAATGGATGGATGGATAATTTCAATGTCTATAACTCAATATGTACAGACAGATATAGACATTACATCTATTTTATTATTTATCGCGTGACATCATTTAATGTTGCTATGCGCGATGTAATATATTTGGAATGAAAAGTCCTAATAAAACTCCACAAAATGGATACCCTAGCCAAAGTCTAATTACAGAAGGAATAAGTACTCTTTGTCATTGAGATCACGCATTGTATTGAAATTATTGTGTCATTTACGAATGCTATGAAAATTGGGTCCCAATTTTACTGTCGCAGACCAGGTAATATTGTTTGTGGTTTAAAAGTAAAGAAAATTTTAATAAAAATTGTTTAAATTATAAAGTAGAGAGTATCCGTTGACGCACCTTCTTCGAGATTTTACTAGACAAAGGAATTTCTCAGAAAAAAGGAGTTACTCATGGTAATCATATTTGATTTTTATTTTTTACAATATGGAAACTCCTGATGGTAAATGGATTTTGCTGTTCGAGGTGCTAGAACCAGTGTAGTTCGACCGGGGAATTACCACCGCCACGCCTATTTCTAGCGTGAAGCATTCCTTGCGTTTCGTGGTTGCCGGCACACTTTCATATGAGCCGACCATCACAGTCCTCGGCAGTAGCAACGCATCAGTGATTAACTTCAGACGGATTCCCTGCTCTGTATGAAGTTGATTTCAGATGTCCATGGGTGGCAGTGACCACTTACCATCAGGTGGACTACATGCTCGATTGTTACTCCTATCAGATAAAAAAGTAATAACTTTTTTCTGACCATATTGGATAAACTACTTCACATGGAGGACTTGAACAGAGCGAGACCCCTGCCTAGCAGTGGCACAATAATTTGACAATATTCCAGGTAGAAGAACCAGTGCAGTTCGACCGGGGAGGTACTGCCACACTTACTTATAGTATGAAGCAGTTCATGCATTTCGGAGGAAGGGTGTAGTTGTCAGCTCACTTTTATATGAGGCGACTATCTTAATCCTCAGGCGTAGCAGCGCATCTTAGATTGATTTTACATAGAATCTATGTTCTATGAAGTAGCTGACAGATGTCAATAAGTAGTGGCTACGCTCCATTAGGTGGGCTGCAAGTTCTTTTGCTCCGTCAATTGTTAAAAAAATGCTCGTTTGCAGCTTAATTTTATTTTACACGTTTTCACGCTTTCTACCCTCATAGCCCCACACGAGATTTTTTTCCTGTGTCGTGGGTACCATGGACACACACAAGACGAATACAAACACCCAGACCCAGAAAATGAATCTAAACTCATCATTCAGATACCTCTGGCCGGGAATCGAACCCCGGACCCATTGCGCGCCAGATCGGTATGGTAACCGCTCCGCCACGCGGGTCGTTAAATGAGATAAAATACTTATATATCCTTTGGCGATAGCCTATTTACGTCAAGCTCATTGCTCATTCCAAGCGTCCTCCACTGCCTTTGTGTAAAAAAGGGTCGTTATGCATCCTTAAAAGTGAATCTCCGTCTCCAAGGACTCTGGATGTAAACATTCGTGTACAATTTTACGCACCAGTGCTTTTGTGGGATGGTCCCAAATCGATTAGTACCGCTTTCCGTTTCGAAAATAGAGCGAACTGTACTACACTGTTTATCTTCTTATATATAAAAATGTTTTTATGTATCTAAAGGTGGTAGAACCAGTGTAGTTCGGCCGGGGAAGTACCACCGCCACACTATTTCTAGCGTGAAGCATTTCTTGCGTTTTGATAGAAGGGTGTCGTTGCCGCACACTTTCATAAGAGGCGACCATCATAGTCCTCGGGAGTAGCAACGCATCTGCGATTGACTTCATATAAAACCCATGTTCTGTATGTAGTTGATTACAGATGTCCATGGGCGGCAGTGACCACTTACCATCAGGTGGACTGCTTGCTCGTTTGCTACTTCAGATAAAAAAATGTCCTCTATAGAATCATAAACTATTCATTTGATCATGTGATTATCTTTAGTTAAGTTATTCATGAGCTCGCGAAGGTTTCTGGTGTATTTTTTTGTGATGGCGTAGCAACGCGCAGGGTACAGCTAGTATTTTATATGCAAGTAATGTACTGCTATGAAGAATGGCATCCTAGTAGTTTAAATTTTTCCTTTTTTCCAGCGTCAATTTAATTGCTCCACTGTTGGGCATGGGATTCTACGTAGAGAGTCTTAAACAAAGTGCAGATTAGTTTACTTTACATACCGTCTTTTAAGAACTTTCTGGTGTAGCTTTCTTCACGATGTTTTCTTTCAGCGTTCGTAATTCGTTCAAGTGATTATATTCTAACACGCACATAACTTTGAAAATCTGGGATTGAAACCATCGGACTATCATTACTCTTTTTATCCTGACGATCCTTGTCCGCTCCTAACAAAACGCGTAACAAAACCACTATAATTATTTACGTCTTGGAATGCAGAGCTAGACGTAGTGTGGAACACTGGGTGCGTGGAAAACTTTCAGGAGCCGTTCCACCTTACCGATGGCGTAGCGTGGCTTTATGCCGCCCGGGGCAGAAGTAGAATTTACCGCCCAGCAACTTAGATTTTTTTGTCGGCGAAAAAAGTTTGCGAATCCCACTTACTCTTTCACCTATCTCTTTGCAAATTGACGAGTAAAAAAAATGTCGTCAAAACTTGATATTTTGCCGCCCCACAAAAAGTGCCGCCTGGGGCGGACTGGACGCTACGCCAATGCACCTTACTTCCCAGTGTGGTCGGTCAAGTGACATACATTTTATCTGGAGATAACCATATTAGTCTTCAGTAGTGATACCTGGAATCGGCTTCAGGTTAAATCTAATTCTGTATGAAATTGCTCGCAGATATCCATTGACGATAGTAACCACTTGATGGTAAGTGGACTGAATATTTGTTTGGTAATTCACTCTTGAGCAGTGATAGCCTAATGGTAGAGCACTGATAACCTAATGGTTGGAACTTGCCCTCTCGATCGGGAGGTCCGAGGTTCAAATTCAGGCATGCACCACTGATTTTTCTAAAATTATGTGCGTATTAGAAATTAATTATCACAGCTTTTCAGGACACGGTAAAGGAAAACATCGTGAGGAAACCTACACACCCAAAAGTTCTTAAAAAAAGTTCTCGGAGGTGTGTGATGGCCAGCACGGTGGACTATGGCCTAAACTCTCATTCTGAGAGAAGACCCGTGCCCAGCAGTGGGACAATAATGGGTTGACTTCACTCTTACCAAAAGCGCTTGTTATAAAAATGTACGAAACATTTCCACACGCATGTCTTATCAGACATGTAAGTATATTTAAGTGTAAGTATAAGTTGTGAAGTGTATGTATATTTTATCCTTACTGCAACATTATCGACAACTAACAAAGAGGTTAGTGTTCCTTTGTGAGTGAACACTTGGTGTCGGGCAGAGGGTAGCATTGTTAGCAAGTGCAGTCTTAAGGGTCCCACGATTAGGGAATGGAGTAGGGAAATACGTGGAGACTTCTTGCAGGCTTGTATCAGTGCATTTATTTGAGTAGTATTAATACTTTTGTAATATGACATATCAGAAAAAAAATAGTTTCAGTGTTAGCTGCGTGTTTACTTACGGGAAGGTAGACTAAGTAGGTGAAAAAACAGCCCCGTCGGTCTGTAAAATCTTTTGATAAGTAGATAAATAAAATAAAATGTTGAATGAGTTTATAATGCTTTATTTGATTTTTATAGAGTGATGCTTCTTTCTTTTTATAAACTGGCATAATAATAAGTATTTTTAAATGATTTTAATAATTTGACAAAATGTCAGGTTAAATTTTTCAAATAATATTTGAAATATATTACATTTTAAAAACAAAGCAAGAATAAAACCAAAATTTAAAAAAACTTGAATTAAAAGTTACAATCTACTCCATTTATTTCTCTGTTCCGACGCCTAAGAAACCCTCCTCACAAAATTTAGGGCTTAGAAGGGAGTAAAAGGACAAAGATTTGGACAAAAGATGCTTGCACGTGTGTCCACAGTCCACACGTGGGCTGCCGGGGTCAACGTCCTCACCCAAAAACAATATGTTCATTAGTTCCTCCCTTCTTGATTCGAAAAACAAATGTTTGTCTATGGCTGCGTAATCTTACCACTTGATTGATTCGAAAAAACGGATTTGTCTATGAAAGCGTTCTTGAATGGACCATAAATTTGGAATTATCTTTTGTTTTTATGCAGCTGCGTTTTAAACGGAAATTTGGTTATGCTGAATGGCCAAGGGAACGTAAGGTTCATTTAACCTGAATGTAATAGAATTTCGTAAACAAATCTCTTTGTTTATTTACAATCGATGAGGCAATTAGCTCTCCGTTTGTAATTAAAAGTCCTTTTCAAGTTGTTTTAGGACGAAAATCGGTAATTCGATTTTCAAAGAACAGAGACCTTTTGTTGCTATTATCAAAAACTTGTTTAAGATTATTATAACAAGCATGCTATAACTTCGCGGCTTATTTTGCGAAGTGTACAAAATTAAGTAACATAGTGCATAGTCAATAGTTGAATGGGTGACCATTAGTGGCAAAAGTGAATTCGCGCTTTCGTTTTTGAGAACATGCTACATAGTCGATCAGGGAGCAACCGTATATAGCAGTAATTAAAAAATTGCGTTTAATCACTTCTATGTATTTTTTTTGATCTGACTAAAATAGCAAACGAACATGCAGTCCATCTGATGGTAAGTGGTCACTGCCGCCCATGGACAACTGTAATCAACTACATACAGAACATGAGTTCCATCTGAAGTCAATCACTGATGCGTTGCTACTCCTGAGGACTATGATGGTTGCCTCATGTGAAAGCCGACATATTCGGACATATCATCTACTATGAACTCGCATGACTTTCAGTTTGAAATAAGCTTATAATCTCAAGAGTCCAGTTCCCAGCAGTGGGACATAAAAGTATTTCAGCTGTTACCTACAGCTACATTAAAACACACATTAACTCCAGCTGTTTTTCAGTGCTGAATACTTCAATTCCAATGTACACAAAAGTTCGCAGCACATTTGCAATATTGATATATCGAATCAAAGAGTTCTAGTAATGAGCCATTTGAGTTAATAAAGAGTTATGACAGGTGTAAACGCCACCTGTCCAATTAGTAATTTTTAATTTACTGTCTCGATTGATATATAATTGGTAGGTAAAATGTTTGTGTGTAGGTGTATTTTAAGGTAATTATAAGGTCAATGACGCTTTAGTTTTTAACTATAAAGTATAATCTGATAGTAAAGGGTTAAGGGCCTCATAACACATTTTGATTTTCGAAGATTAATAGATAAATGTAATAGACAGGAAATTGATGGCGTATCTTTCATATTGAAAATAAAGTAATATTAAAAAAAAAAGTGTGTTTGTGATTAAAGTAATCAGAAGCTTGTAGGATGATACACAAACATACTATTTTTTGAGTATTGCTTGTTAAGTACTTAAAAAACTAAGACCAAAGACTAAGACTACTTTAAGACCCTCGTTACCGAATAAGAATGACCCTCTGTTCGTGGTAATTTTAAAAACAGCTAAACCATTTTGATAGGTTATTGAAAGGGCCTATTTTATTTAGTTTTTAGGGCACTTTGTATTTCAAAAATACAGAAGTTTTGAGGCTTAAAAGCCATCATTATCGTATTTGCAACGATCTGTAAGATATTTAATTCTCATATAATAAAAAATAAAATGCTTCACCAAAATCATATATGAACTCTTTGTTGTCATTTTAAATGAATTAAAACATTCGTTTCTTTACCATTGATATACATTAGTCGTCATTAGTCGCTCTTAGCTCCACCATTTCCTTTGACTAATCGTTTCGAGTGTGAGACTGACTAATGCCATGGGAATGCCAAAGCTGTCCTTATGAGAGGCATTATCCCGAATCCAAGGGTCGCGGGCGATGACCCCGCGATCCTTTTCCTGTAATTGCTCTTAGGGTTCCGCTCTGGTAATACTCTGGATTTATTATGGGATTTTGGGAGGCGATTGCACGAAAAAATGGTTTTATGACGTCATTGATGTAAAAACGGTACTTGCGTGTAAAATTTGGTTAATACGTAAATGATAATGTGTGTAAATCTTACTCGTACGAATATTATACTATTATATTAATTAAACCAGTACTTGTCTAGTAATTACAGTACCTACCTGCTTATAGTTTTTACTTTATTAGTTGCTAGTCGACCCGGCAAACGGAAGCTTAAAAAATGGAGTAACCTGTCCCGTTTTCCCAACAATTTCCTTTACTGCTCTGCTCCTATTGATTGTAGCGAGATGAAAAGTATACTATATCCAGCTCAGGAGTATGAGCCAGTCCAGTAGTTTTTGTTTCTATAACGGCTTTACAGACAGACAGACAGACAGACAAAAATTTTACGGATTGCATTTTTGGCATCAGTATTAATCTCTAATCACCCCCAGATAATTATTTTGGATATATATTTCATGTACAGAATTGACCTCTCTACAGATTTATTATAAGTAGAGATGAACTATTGTCATACCAAAATATGAAAATATATAAATTAATGAAGTTAGGTTAGTTATATTTAAATGTTATGTTCAATGGTAAACATAAATGCTCAAATATTTCACGACATTTTACTCATTAGCTCTAAGTCTTGTAAACATTTTTTCTCTAATGTTTTGAAAGCAATAGTAACCACGCAAGCAAAGCCAAGAAATAAAGCTTGTTATACAGATATTTTTGGTATTACCAATAACGAATACTCGTTTTAAAGGTGCACAGTTACAATCAAAATGTATCTATGATTGATTTTTCAATCCGGTTTTGAAATTGTGCAGATGTTTTGAAGGAGCTCTTTGTGATTTGACCGCGAAGGTGCCACAACCACATTTATTTTTGAGTTATATTATAACAACGATACTTATTTTACTTTTATTTTTCACATTTTTTTACTTTTTGTTGTCGGCACACTTTGATATAAGACGATCATCATAGTCCTCGGGGTAGCAACGCATCTGTGATTGACTTCAGATAGAACCTACTCGTATGTTCTATATGAAGTCGATTACAGATGTCCATGGGCGGCAGTGACCACTTACCATCAGGCGGACTGCTTGTTTGCTGCTACAATCAGATAAAAGAAAAAAAAACTTTTATAATATTGAAGTCCAAGCCCTTATTATGATTACTGATGCTTATCTTATCTTATTCCTATTTGTTGTTGATTACTCTGTAATCAACAACAATTACAACAACAATTACTCTGTAATCAACAACAAATAGGTTTGGTGTTACATAGAGTGGGCCCTTAGGTTGAAATACACCAAATCAACTCAAATTAATTTATTTCAAGAATAGGCAATTTAGCTATTGTTGCTTGTCAAACATTTTTGTTCTAAAGCCTACTCTGTCACTCAGTGGCTTACGAGTATACATAAAGAACTCGTGTAACTTTTCCCTTTTGTCAAATTCTTTAACCATGAATTCCGGCAGTAATGATGCCTTAGGGGTTGAAGTTAAAAAAATCTATCACCTTTATAAACAAAAACGAGGACGCGCGAGGTAGAGTGTTCTTCAAATCGTTTTATGCCTAGTCGGTCCTGGTTCAATCTCCGTCCAGTCAAACGATGATATTAAGATCTTTTTTTTTCTGATATGATTAAAGTAGCAAACGAGCATGCAGTCTACCTGATGGTAAGTGGTTACTGCTGCCTATAGACAACTGTAAGCAACTTCTTATAGAACATAGGTTCTATCTGAAGTCAATCAGATGCGTTGCTACTTCCGAGAACTATGATAGTCGCCTCATGTGAAAGTGTGCCGGCAACCACACCCTTCCATCGAAACGCAAGAGATGCCTCACGCTAGAAATAGGTGTGGCGGTGGTACCTCCCCAGCCGAACTACACTGGTTCTACCACCTGGTGATCAGAATGATTAAATTATTCTGGTCTGGATCCACGGTACCACGGCATGGTGACTGTACCAGAAAAGGATATGTTTCTTTATGAAGGACTGTTTGTGTAGAAAACGTTATTATGACAAAGAAATTATAGATATTATACTATGTTATATACTATCTGTATATCGTTTTTTGGCATAAAATACACCTGTGTATTCATATTGCAGCTGTTATTTTTTACATGAGTACATACAAATAGTACGATTTCCGTAACAACATGTTTACTTACAGGGCATTGACTCTTGAATTATTGTAGATAAGTATTAATGTTGTTTTTATGGTGTAGAAGACAACTGGTTTCTACAACCCACCTGATGTTATGGTCGCCTATAGATTTGTACAATCAACTTCAAGTAGAAGTTTGATAAGGAAGATATACCTATGTCAGTGAAATGTATTTTATTGAGCAGTGATAGCCTAAAGGTTGAAACTTGCTCTCTTGATCGGGAGGTCCTAGGTTCAAACCCAGGCACGCATCACTGATTTTTCTAAAATTATGTCCGTATTAGTAATTAATTATCGCTGAAGGAAAACATCATGAGGAAACCTACACACCCGAGAGTACTTTAAAAAAAAGTTTTCGGAGGTGTGTGAATTTCGCAATTGACCAGCGCGGTGGACTATGGCCAATAACTCTCTCATCCTGAGAGAAGACCCGTGCCCAGCAGTGGGACAATAATGGGTTTACGACGACTTCAGGGGTCGCAATGCCTATGACTAATCTTCCACTACTCTTTCTCTGATCTTCTCTAGGGTTGAAAACATAAGTTTACGTGCCACTTACATAAGTACACTGTTTTTTTTGCATAAATTAGTATTCAGTCCACCTGATGGTCAGTCACCACTGCCCCTCATTGACATCTTTATCCATATTTACATGGAATAGAGATTCTATCTGAGGTCCACACAAATTTATTTTCGTTGATTTCTTATAATAATTTGCAGTTGTATTTAATAGAACCAAACACGTTTTTTTTAGGCCCCACATAAACCAAAAACATAAAGGAAAATGGAGGCGCAGAAAGAACAAGGAGTTGGAAGATCTAGTGGCCGAGCCGAATAACATTGGCGAAATAAAGGCACACAGGCTCCGCTGGCTCGGTCACGTTGAAAGAATGGAAGAGGATCCTGCTGTGAAGCGAGCGTACTTGGGGATGCCGAGTGGCCGCCGTCCTGTCGGTCGCCCCAGGTACAGATGGAAGAGTGAAATAGAGAAGGATCCGTGTGACCTCCAGGCGGACGATGGCGCATGACAGACCGAAATGGAGACTCTTAGAGTCGGAGGCCAAGACTCACTTTGGGTCCTAGCGTCATTCCAACAACAACAAATAACACGTTTTTCCGTTCTTTATTGCTTTATAATTATAATTTGTACTTTCATTTATAAAAAGAGTAGAGTTAAAAATATTTGAGCAAAAACAAAAAAAAGAACTATTCCTAATAATCTCCCGGAACCCTTCAAATGACTTCTTTATATTCTAACGCATCCTTTTTATACTCATATCCTTTTTATACTCATAGTACACGCACTGTGATTTAAAAAGCCGACTACGGTGGTCTTAAAGGATAATGTAGAGTAGAGAAATAACGATAAAAAACATGGTAGCGGTTATTATGTAGCTTGATAGAGATCAGATCTATGAAATTAGTGAAGTAACATGATGTAAATTTTATTAGTCGTCAGTATCTTTTGTGTTATGTATAAACTAATTTGTACCTATATCATTAAAAGGGTTTCGTTATAAGTTTGAGAAAATGTGCGTATAATAATTATACTTATGCATTCTGTGTAAACTGAAAAATAAAAAAATGATTTGATTTGAAACTAAGTAGTTTAGAAGATCCGTTACGTGACTTCCGTAACGTTGGCGTAACGTAAAATGAATGCAACGTAACGTAACGCACGTAACGTGTTGAACATGTACTACTTTCCCACTAATTTCTTTTTCACTCCCTTCATTTTTCCTCAATTCGTAACCCAATAACTTCTGACAAGTAATTCATATTAATGATAATAGAAAATGAACACATGCCATTTGTAATGAACTGCTTATTGATCGATCAGGGCCAAAGGTTCGACCTTACAGATAATACATTTATGCATAGTACATTTATCCTTAACTCAGTATAAATAGTTTGCAATTATTGGTTAGGTATACTGTTGATAGTTATTATTAACACCTTTACTACGCATTTTTTTATAATTGAACCTGGCGATAAGGCAGACGGGCTACCTGATTGAAAGTAGTCACCGTCGTCGTGGACATTTGCATCACCAGAGGAGTTGCCAATGCATCGCCGGCTTTGAAGGAGAGCTCTTTTCGCATCTTTTTTGAAGAGCCGCATGTCATAACGATCCGGGAATACTTCAGGAGGAAGCTCATTCCACATCTTGCACGTCGGTGGCAAAAACGAGCGTGCAAACCGAACCACGGAGGACCGTCACGGGTCCAGTTGATGCGGATGAAACTTCATCCTTCGGCGAGTGGTGCGGTGGAGAAAAGGTGACGTATGCACCAGGTCAAAGAGTTCCTCGGAACAATCGCACATTACCCAGAACAGACCTGATGAGTTTATTATTGCTGTATTGTATTATTTTCGCTCGTGTACGAACTTTTCATCCAAAATACGTAAAATTAATAGGATAAAACAAAGACGACCGGTGTGGCAAAACGGTCACACAACAGTCTGACACGCAGTGGGTTCTGGGTTCGATTCCCGGCTAGACAGGTATCTGAATGAATTTAGATTTCTGTCCTGGTTCTAGTTACTTGTGTATTCGTCTTTATTTATTTGTTTAATTTTTATATACCTTAAATGTAGTACAAAGGTGGACTTAATGCTATAAGCGTTCTGTGCCAGCTAACCTAGAGGCAGTCCGTAACACAATGAAGGCGGTATAAAGAAAGTCTTTGTATGTCCTTGACATCCACGACACAGAAAAAAATTGTACTCTGTAATTGTACACTGTACGAGTGTAGAAAGTATGTATAATATTATTGACTTGTTGTTAAGCAATTTATTGTAAATACATAACGAACAAATGAAGTCGACAGACAAGTGTTACAATTACAAATTGATGATGCACCAAATGAAAGTTGGTGTTTTTTAACGCCTCGTCTGTGTGTCACGGCACTAATATTAGAGAGAAAAAGTTACAATTTTCTCTCTATTATTAGTGCCGTAAGTATTATAAAAATGGCTTCTTACTGTTCCATTAGCATTTATTTATTTTATATTTGTTCGTTTATTGCACCTTTATAAAAATAAAAACAACAAAAGGGTAAACTTAATGCCTGATGGCATTCTCTACCAGTCAACCCTGGGTGGTTGGAGAATATGCGGCAGGTGTTAATTTTAGACTAAACAGTCATCATATATAATATATATAATAATAAAAATTTATGAAAATTTACATAAATATACAACTTTATATATACATACATACATACAATACACATGATACATCTACATATATATATAAATAAATAAACTATATAAAAGGAAAGTATATAGTAATTATGGGACAGTAGCGGAGTTGAGATAGTGCTCTCGAACAAGTTTTTTAAAGACGAGCATTACTGTTCCATAGGCGAGAGTTGCAAAAAGGAGTGTGGTTATGAGTATGGTAAGTTTTTTTTATACGACTGAAGTAGCAAACGAGCATGCAGTCCACCTGTTGTTAAGTGGTCATTGCCACCCATGGACATCTGTAAGCCACTTCATATAGAACATCGGTTTCTATCTGAAGTCAATCACAGATGCGTTGCTGCTTCCGAGGACTAAGATGGCTGCCTCATATAAAAGTGTGCCGGCAACCACACCCTTCCATCGAAACGCAAAAACTGCTTCACGCTAGAAATAGGTGTGAGGTGGTACTTCCCCGGGCGAACTACACTGATTCTACCACCTAAAGTGATTTGGGAACCATGACTCACACGGCCATTTTATATGGTTTATTTTATTTGTAGTAATTAGTTTCTCTTTGTTCTCTTTTTTTATTTATTTATGTATTAATATTTGTTCTGTGTTAATCCTTTTTGAAATAAACAGCAGTGTAGCACCAAATGAATAAATAAAATATACTGTTGTTATTGAGTGTAATATATATAGCAATATTAGTTCATTACGTTTCCACTTTTGCTGTTCTCTTAGAGAAGATCTGAAGGTACCCAAATCTTCTATAGGTCCTTTGTCACTGTTATCACGCGAGGATGATTGTGTGGCAAAAAAAATCTAAAAATGACAAGAAATTAATTCACATTTAATAACTATGACAAATTAACTCTTAAATAGATTGGGTTACAACTCATTATTGTCCCACTGCTGGGCACGGGTCTTCTCTCAGAATGAGAGTTTTAGGCCATAGTCCACCGCGCTGGCCACCAATTCGTGGTGGAAGTAAATAGATTAATAACATACTTTTTGTTCCACCGGGATAACAAAATTTAGTAAGTACACCGTCTCTGTAGTTCCGGGATCAGAATAGGGCTACAGCATCCCTTGCCTGTCGGAAGAGGCGCCACCGAGGGGGTTTTAGTGCGGTAAGAATTCCACATAACCCTGCGTCGCTCCCATGGCGTCGGGTACCTTTTGAAGGTTTCCCCCTAGGTAACAAAAAAAAAGTACATTACAAAACTGGAAGTGCGTATCGATTCGAATCTCGGTCCCCACGTCCATGTCCACTATAATAATGTCTCGGAATTAGCACAGTGGTACAAAGCAGGCAACAATTAATTCTGGGCCGGTCTCAGGAGTGCGCTTCGGTATTGTTGTCGCGCGCGCGCCGTGACGGAATGCTATGCAATTTTAATCAACCTACTGTCTTCGGTGGTGGTCATTTCTGAGGTGAATTAGGCGACAGTTGCAAATAGGAGAGTGGCTGCTTTAGTGGTTATAACTATTTCTGACATGTGATAGTAGTGTAGTCTTTAATTTTTATCTGATTGAAGCAGTAAACGAGCACGCAGTCCACCTGACGGCAAGTGGTTACTGCCGCCCATGGACATCTGTAATCAACTTTATAGAGAACATGGGTTCCATCTGAAGTCAATCACAGACGCGTTGCCACTCCTGAGAACCATGACGGTCGCCTCATATATAAGTGTGTCGGCAACCACACCCTTCTATCAAAACGCAAGAAATGCTTCACGCTGGAAACAGGTGTGGCGGTGGTACTTCCCCGGTCGAACTACACTCCTTCTAACACCTGATAAAATGTAGTCTTATGTAATAAAGCGCGTATAGCCCTGATTTTTTTATAAGTTGCAAACTAGCATGCTGTCCGCCTGATGGTTAGTGGTCACTGCCGCTCATGGACGTCGGTAGTCAACTTCACATAAAATGTGGATTCTATCTGAAGTGAACCAAATATTCGTTGCTACTCCTTAGGACTAAGTTGGTCGCCTCATATAAAAATGTGCCGGCAACTACACCGTCCATCGAAACGCAAGAACTGCTTTACATAAAAATATTGGTAAATTGAAAATCTTAACCAATTCAGGGTGGTAGAACCTTTCATTTGTCAACTCTAGGGTCACCATCGCTACACATGTTTTTGCCTAATAACAGCAGATAGGTATATGTTCTGATTTGAAGGATGTGATGAGGCCAAAACACTCATACAACACTAACTTAGTAAGCAGTTACATTAAAAATAATACATTTTAAAACATTATTTTATTTATTAGTAGAATAATTTCGAGTAAATAACAATGCATGTGCATATTAGTTACTTATGATAACAGCAACAATACGCTGGCAGGTCAACGCACTGTTATCGTTGCAGGGTCAACCGACTCCATGCTTCCAATCCTGTAATAATCAGAAATTAAGCAAATTTTCATTATTTAATTGTTCATCCATCTTTCAGAACTTAAAGTTACGGGGTGGTAGAACCAGTGTAGTTCGACCGGGAAGGTACCACCGCCACATGTGTTCGAGGTGGTAAAACCAGTGTAGTTCGACCGGGGAGGTACCACTGCCACACCTGTTTCTAGCGTGAAGTATTTCTTGCGTTTCGTTGTAAGGGTGTGGTTGCCGGCACACTTTCATATGACCATCATAGTCCTCCGGACTGCAACGCATCTGTGATTGACTTTAGATTTTATTTTATTTATTTATTTGCATGGACATGGGTACACAAAATGTTCTACAATAATACATTATAAATGTATAGCTATGTGTAGCTATATAAGCTCGCCAAGGTCCACCGGTCAAGGCATGCAAATTTATAAAATATACAAATTTCAATTATATTGAAATAGCTTTACCAGCTTTTTTGGCCTCTTCACATAACACCCAAGATTTGATTGATAAAATACTTAACAAGTCTCTTATCAATCACGAGGTAGCCTATGTGAATGATGCCAAATCAGCCTGGACATTGGCCTGCCCAGGCCAAATTTATCCAGAATCAAAAATTGTTCAGAGACTGTGGGACGAACCGATTTGCAAATTATCTTTTGATAAACTTTTTCACTCCACTCAAGATCTTAAAGATCGGGCTCGTCTTTTAGCAGTATCTGAAAAGGAGTCAGGATTTTGGTTGCAGGCTTTACCATCATATAACTTAGGTACGTTTTTAGATGATTTAAGTTTTTCCATTTGTGTTTGCCTGCGTTTAGGTGTAAAAACAAACGAGCCACACCGCTGTCTCTGTGGGGAAAACGTCACCCAGTTTGGCCATCATGGACTGTCTTGCCGCCGAAGTGCAGGCCGTTTGCCACGTCACGCATGCGTCAACGACATCATCCGAAGGGCCCTTGTTACCGTCAACGTGCCGGCTATCCTTGAGCCGAACGGTATAGCACGTGACGATGGCAAGAGGCCTGACGGTATGACACTCGTTCCCTGGAAACAGGGGAGGTCACTTGTATGGGATGCAACCTGCGTTGATACGCTGGCTCCATCTCATATATCGGTGACCTCGACGCGAGCATGTGGTGCGGCAGAAACGGCCGAATCTGCTAAGCGGCGCAAATATGCAGCTCTTGGGGAAGGTTACATATTTGTGCCGTTTGCGGTAGAGACTTTAGGTCCATGGGGGCCAGACGCACGACGGTTCTGCAAAGAACTATCGTCGCGACTGGTTGACGCTTCAGGAGACCCAAGGGCTGGTGCGTATTTTGGCCAAAGAATCAGTTTGGCCATACAAAGAGGTAACGCCGCCAGCATTCTTGGGACTCTCCCGAGAGGCAGTGGTATGGACTCTTTGTTTTATTTATAATTCCTTTTTATTTTCTTTTACTTTATTAACTTTTTTTTTAAAAATATGTTTTATTTATTTTTAATATTTGTATTGTTTTGTATATAGTGTAAATAGATGTGTTTAAAAGTAAAAATAAATTATATTGATGTACAATTATCATTATTATAACAAAATTAGATAAATCAATAATAGAATCAAATTATTACAATATTGGCCCAATGTTCTGTATGAAGTTTATTACAGATGTCCATGGGCGGCAGTAATCAGTTACCATTATGTGGACTGCAAGCTCATTTGCTACTTCAGTCAGATAAAAAAAACCTGCACACAAAACGGTTTTGACGAAGTTAATAGAAGTATTTTTCGTTCGATACTGGTAATTTAACTGTTACATTAATTTCGGCGTTAAAACAGCTGTGCTTTTGTGATTTAGTTTGAAGGGAGTGCTAACTAAGATATTCCTAAACAAATCAACTTAGTTCTCATTCATACTGACCTAGTGACCTAGTGAGGTCTGTGTCAGCATCTGTGGTCAGTATCTGTGGTCAGCGATAAGTAGAACTCCAATACTAGTTAGGTTATAAATGACCATGACCGGTAGTAAACACTATCACGAGGATTGCATGCCCGTTAGCCATTTTTATTTTAAAAACGTAATCATTAAAGTCACAAAGGCGATATAGTGTTGAAATAATAAGTCTCAATTGCAGGTGCCATATTACAAAAAATATACAGCAACTTTGCAAACTTTTGCAAGAGTTTGACGACCCGTGCGGCGGAGCGGTTACCACACCGGTCTGACGCGCAATGGGTCCCGGGTTCGATTTACGGCCGGTATCTGAATGATGAGTTTAGATTCATGTTCTGGGTTTGTGTTGTGTGTGTCCATGGTACTCACGACACAGGATAAATGGTGTGGGACAATGTAGAGAGTAGAAAGCGTGTTTAATATTAAATTGACATATACGGTCGAACATAACATTATTCTCCTTTTTTTATACTTTAACCTAACGATAAGTCAGTCAGTCAGTCACCCTCGCCTATGGACATTCGCAACACCAGAGGAGTAGCCAATGCATCGTCGGCTTTGAAGGAGAGCTCTTTTCGCACCTTTCTTAAAGATCCTTTTGACATCACACATCCTTTTGATTCAGGCGGTTCAAAAGCTAATTTTCTTGAAAATAAACTTAAGCAACTTTACACCGTCCTAGGGTAACCGTTCCGCACGCAAACACAAGCCCTTTATTACTTTTATCAGAGAACTAAATGCATATCAGGTCAGTTTAGACCGATACTATCTTTTAAACGTGTATTTAGAACAATTTTCGATTTCAAAGTGTTGATGGTAGCCTATGGTAAACTTCCATTGTCCATGGTCGAGTATCAGGTCGATCTTATCTTAATAAGTATGGGGAAAGTAAAATTAGACTACTTAAACGCTTGGAATATTTATATCTAGTTGAATAATGAGCTGTTTTAATTCTGGAGACTTTAGTAGATTTTATAAGGATTTTGTTTTAAGTGTGTTTTGTTTTGAAATTGATCCATAGTTTGATAATGATGATAAAAATAGTTTCGTACTTTTTAAGTATAACGGTACAAGTATGCTTTGTGACGGTAATTGACATTCGTCAAATGCTATTAATTCTAAATATGATTGAAGTGCTCAAGTAAATAGGCATGTAACTCTTAATGTAACAGTTTGAGAGTTGGTATGCACCGGGAAGGTACCATATTCACATCTATTTCTATCGCTAAGCAGTTCTTGCGTTTCAGTGGAAGGGTGTGGTTGTCACCTTAACATTATATTAGGTGAACACCTTTTTTTTGTTTTCGAGGGGGAAACCTTCAAAAGGTACCCGACGCTGTGTTAGCGACGCAGGGTTATGTGGGATTTTTACTGCACTAAAATCCCCCCGGTGGCCGTCCTTGGCACTATAAAGAGGACTTTTAGAAGGTTTCCCCCTCGTAAAAAAGTTGAAATCTAAATAAGAAAAATAAATAATTTATATAAAACAAATTGTTGGTGGCAACGCAACCGTTAAAATTTGAATATAACATTAGTATTCATATTCTGTTCCAACGTTTACAAAACTAGACACAGACCACTTATGATACAAGATAACATAATTAGTATTCAACTCGTGTGTCGTGTTCAAAAAGTTTACGATGTTTAACAGAAAACAAAAGTGTTATGGCATAATTTAAAAATATACTCAATGGGATACCTTCCTCTTTTTTATATTTTGTTTATAATTTGGAAACGAGCATGCCGTCTATCAAATGTTTTTATAATGAAAATGTATTTCCAAAATTATAGATTTGAAATAATCGCATTTAAGTGTTTTTATTTCAAATATTACTTCACCTTAATAATATTGCAGTTAAATAAATTTGGTTTGATATCCGGATGTTTTATTTTTATAAAACAGACGTGAATGCTGCCTATTATTATTTTAAATGATATTTAATGCATTTTAATTAAAAGGGTGGTCATTAAATCTGATTATCCAAACAGCGTGAGTATTGCACCAATGCAGTATTACATTTTGAAGGTGGTAGAACCAGTGTTGTTCGACCGGGGAAGTACCACCGCCACACCTGTTTCTAGCGTGAAGCTTTTCTTGCATTTCGAAGGGTGTGGTTGCCGGTACACTTTTAATATGAGGCGACCATCATAGTCCTCGAGAGTAACGCATCTCATCATGATTGACTTCAGATAGAACCCATGTTCTGTTTGAAGTTGATTACAGATGTCCATGGGCGGCAGTGACCACGTACCATCAGCTGGACTGAATGCTCGTTTGCTACTTCAATCAGGTAAATAATAATAATAAAAAATGCAGTAATTCCAAAATTATAGATTTGTAATAATCGCGTTTAAGTGTTTTTCAAATATCTACTTCGCCTTAATGGTATTGCAGTTAAATATATTTGGTTTAATATGTGGATATTTTAATAAAATAGACATGGATGCTGCATTTTATTATTTTAATTTTATCTGACTGAAGTAACAAACGAAGATGCAGTCCGCCTGATGGTAAGTGGTCATTGCCGCCCATGGACATCTGTAATTAACTTCATTCAGAACATGGGTTCCATCTGAAGTCAATAACAGATACGTTGGTACTCCCGAGGACTATGATGGTCGCTTCATATAAAAGTGTGCCGGCAACCAGCCCCTTCCATCGAAACGCAAGAAATGCTTCACGCTAGAAATAGGGTTGGCTTACTTCCCCGGGCGGACATTGATTCTACCACCTTGTATTAGGCAGGATTGACGCGATTTTGGTATATTTGGTGGTGTATCACCATATATTTTTTATAAGATTGAAGTAGAAAGGCATGCAGCCCACTTAATGCTAAATTGTCACGACTGCCCTTGCATTTTTGTAAGTAATACATAGCAGGGCTTCGACTTAAGTCAATAACAGATAATAACAAAAATAACAGATGCGTATCTACTCCCGAGGAGTAAGATTGTTGCGTCATATGAAAGTTATCATACCCATCTTTCGAAAGCTAAGAACTTTGACGTCCCGCGTGGCGGAGCGGTTACCATACCGGTCTGACACGCAGTGGGTCCCGGGTTCAATTCCCGGCCAGACAGGTATTTGAATGATGAGTTTAGATTCTTGTTCTGGATCTGGTTTGTGTATTTGTCTTGTGTGTGTCCGTGGTACAGTCAGCAGCATATAGTTAGTGGCGTTCAAAGTGTCCATATTGTTAGATACAATCAAAGTGTTCAATAATATCGGCACAACCTACGTGTTCAAATTGTTCGCAACATCTTAAACTTCCAAATGACAGAACATTCATAAATTCCTAATGAATCACTCAAATTGTCACAATTTCAGCATCTGTTACGATACCAGCGGTAACCTAGCAACGAGACTGTTCGTAAATATAGGTACATTTTATAATATTATACCTTATGTTGCGGATATAAGGTTCCTGATCACTTACGGTATAGGACATGCTAACAATGACTCTTCTCTTCTCTCTTTTTTATATTAACAACTATCCTTTTCATATCTTGCAATGACGTCATTGACTGTCAAAGTCATAGAATCGGTCTAGGGGAACAAGAGGCATGATAAGACAAGACGAGAGGACGGACGAGTAAGACGGGTCATGCACACATACCGGAAACGAAACGCTTTTGCGAGATGTTGCTGCAGCCCATCAGAACCTGCTTTCAAACAATACTCAATGGACCATGACAGTTGATTTACAATCAAATTTAGTTTAAATGCATAATTGATGTAATATTTTTTTATCATTAATAACTACAGAAACAAGCAAGAAATAGTATTGAATTGATGATTATGTTCTCCTTTATTTTACGTTTTCCTTGAAGTTGATGGGCAATTTTAACACTGCTTTAGTCTTACCGTTATTTCATATTTTCTTTTAACATAGTAATTGGGGCAAAATGCGTAAATGTCACGGGGCATAATGGCATACACCATTATATTGCATTCTAATAATTCCATCGACAGAGTTAGTATCTCATCCGTGCTCAATTGCGTCAAGTGTTGTTAATGTTCTGTATATGGAAACATACACATAAATTGCACCTGAAATACTTACCACGTCAAGTTCTACAAACCTACCCTCGTCAAGAAAAAGAAGGCCTAAGTGGGTTCATAACACACTTGAAAAAGAACAAGTTCAATCGATTGAGTCTTCTGCCTGTTCTCTCCGGAAATCAACGTTTGCCAGTGACACTATCTGATGCTGATTCACCACAACAACATTGTTCACAATTATTTGACGTACAAAAAAGAAGTTCCTCAGAAATTCGTTTTCACATACGAGCTTAAAGTTATTCGATCGTTACTAGCAAGGATGTTCAAAGGGTTTCAAAGGATGTATATTAAAAAAAAATAAAGACTGATGTATATTTCACAAACAATATATTTTAGCTAAAATATAATAGTTTTTCTGTAACCTCTACGGTTTTCTCATTTTTAAACTGATGAAAAGTATGTTCATTAAATTTTAAAACCCTAAATGAGATAAACATATGTCAATATTATCATTGCTCGCACAGTAAGTGATCCTTACAACATATTCGCAACATAAAGTTTAATATTATAAAATGTACCTATATTTACAAACAGTCTCGTTGCTAGGTTACCACTGACGCCGGAACATTTGTGACAATTTGGGTGGTATTAACATTATGAGTTTATGAACGTCCTGACATTTGGGAGTTTAAGATGTTGTCAACAATTAGAACACGTAGGTTGTGCCGATATTATTGAACACTTTGATTGTATGTAACAATATGGACACTTTGAACGCCACTAACTATATGCTGCTGACTGTACCCACGACACAGGAGAAAATCCTAGTGTGGGGCTATGAGTGTAGAAAGCGTGTGTTTTTTCCCAGCTTAAAATAGGTGTGGCGTTG
Source organism: Spicauda simplicius (assembly GCA_949699795.1). NCBI lineage: Eukaryota > Metazoa > Arthropoda > Insecta > Lepidoptera > Hesperiidae > Spicauda > Spicauda simplicius. The sequence goes on from OX453076.1 coordinate 12,993,307, forward strand.
GTGTCTCTCCGGTCAAACCTGACGGTCCTATTCGAGCGTTATACCTTTAATTATTTTACCTCTGTTATTAAAAACCTTTGTTCTCGTACCTCTGATAATTCAGTTAGTCTACATTATATTTGGATGGGTAAGCATAATGTTCGAAGTAGGTCAAGAGCGAGTCTTTGTATTGCTCTTTAATTACGTTATGACTTCATAATTGCTTAAGTGATATTAAATTACAGAAAAACATCATATTTTTTTAACCTTGTCACTTATTATATTTGGTAACACGTGTAACCCTATATATATTTTCGTATACCGTAAAGTAGATGTTTGTCATACTAATATTATAAATGCGAAAGTTTGTGAGAGAGTATGTTTGTTACTTCTTCTCGTGTAAACGGCTGGAGCGATTTTCATAAAATTTGGTAGGGAGTTAGCTGATACTCTGGATTAACATATAGGCTAATTATTACTGTGAGAAAATATCTTATTCTCACGAGAAAATCGATTTTTGTTCAACTAGAGGTAGAATAAAATGAAATGGGCAGACATATCAGTTTAATTCTTTTTCTTTTGTTTGTCAGCCGATTTTCTTAGATTTCGAGGATAGTGTTTAAAAATGAAATGAGAGCAGTGATAGCCTAATGGTTGAAACTTGCCCTCACGATCAGGAGGTCCGAGGTTCAAACCCAGGCACGCACCACTGAATCATGTGCTTATTAGAATTAATGATTACTGCTTTTCGGTGAAGGAAAACATCGCGAGGAAACCTACACAACCGACTTTCTTTAATAAATGGTCTCGGAGGTGTGTGAAGTCCACCAATTCGCACTTGGCCAGCGCGGTAGACTATGGCCTAAAGTATCTCATTCTGAGAGAAGATACGGTTGGGCACGGGCCCACAAGTGGAATAATAATGAGTTGACGAGGTTAAAAATGAAAATGTTTTTCTAACTATTGAATTTCGACATGCAAGAAAGAAGAAAGACAAGACATTTCATTCCCTTTCATATGAATTCCATAACTCACAGTCAAATTAAACGTGACTACAGCGGATGTTCATAATGGCATCGTAGCAAACGGGCAGCGAAACAAAGCCTTACGGCAATTCCTGAAAATCCCCACGCTCCTCGCTTATCCGTAGTAAAATGACGAGTTTCATCAAAACCGAATGTTAGATAAGCGAAAAGCGTAAACAATAATCATTTTTTTTTATCTGACTGAAGTAACAAACGAGGATATAGTTCAGCTGACGGTAAATGGTCACTTTCGCTCATGGACATCTGTAATCAACTTCATACAGAACATGGGTTCCATCTCAAGTCAATCACAGATGCGTTGCTAATCCCGAGGACTATGATGGTTGCCTCATATAAAAGTGTGCCGGCAACCACATCCTCCACCGAAACGCAAGAAATGCTTCACGCTAGAAATAGGTGTAGCGGTGGTCCTTGCCCGTTCGAACTACACTGGTTCAACCACCTTCAATAATACTTTATTGCCTTAAATATACATACAGGTTGGAAAATTATAAGTTAAAAAAAATAAACTGTTAATTTCGTCGAAAGGCAAAAGGAGATGGCTCAGCGTTTGCTGACACAGGATAGGGTTCCCGTGCAGCGCTGTTTTTCAGCCATATCCTTATGCCTGAGTTGTTGAGCGGGATTTGGTATATGCTGCCTTTTACAAAAGAAAAAAATCCTTAAATATTAACTTAATTAATGGTTCTTTAAATCAGAATCCAGAAGCATAAAACTCTGTATAATAACAATTAGGCATAATGGATTAAAATTCCAAAGTAAATACCCGAAGGTATGTACGTGAAAAATATGCCAGTAAATATTTACTAATTAACGATGCAAAAAATATGTACATTCAAAATACTTTTTGATATAAGAATCATGCAATTAAGCTTACTTTAAAATGTTTTTTTGTACGAAAAATGTAATATTGTTTTTTATTTTTATCGGATTGAAGTAGCAAACGAGGATGCAGCGTTCAGCTGATGGTAAATTGTCACTTCCACTCATGGACATCTGTAAGCAACTTGAAATAGAACGTGGGTTCTATCTGAAGTCTTTCACAGACGCGTTGCTACTCTCGCGGACTGAGATTGTTGCCTCGTATAAAAGTATGCAAGCAACCACACTCTTCCATCGAAACGCATGAAATGCTTGCAAGAATGTCCCGGTCATCTACACTGGTCCTGCCTGTTCTATATAATTCTTCTCCAATTACATATATCGTCAACCCATTATTGTCCCAATGCTGGGCACAGTTCTTCTCTCGGAATGAGAGAGTTGTAAGTGCGAATTGGTGGACTTCACACTTCCGAGAACTGTTTTTTTAAGAACCTTCGGATGTGTAGGTTTGTTCACGATGTTTTCCTTCGCCGAAAAGCATTGATAATTAATTTCTAATACGCACATAATTTTTAGACAGCTAGTTACATATAACAAAATAGTAACATATTCTTATGTTACTGATGTGCAAACATTTTAATTTAGTGATATCTATTGCTAGTGATAGTAAGTAGATATCTTGCGATGGGTTCATGAGAATGCATCATTTAATGGATATAAGATAGCATTTAATGAATCTACATATTCAAACATGCAAATGCGTGTAATTCTATGTTTCCCATAAGCTTTAAAATCTCGATTCCAATCACAACAGCTTTCATTCATTTGTACATATATTATAGTAAACATTAGTTGTTACCAGTGGTTTCAATTGCGTTTAAAAAATGTAATTTAAACTGTTTTTTTCTTTTTCAAATCAAATCAAATTCGTTTATTGTGGAATGTGGGTAGCTAGATATATGTACAGTACCATCCATTCATCCATCTATCAGCCCTTTGAGGTCCACTGCTGGACGATGGCCTCCCCTAAATGACGCCATTCCAACAATACAGTCATAAATATTCCTCTACATTCTCGCCGCAAACAGGGCATATAATAATTATAAGATATAAGAGATATAAAAAATAATTGTAATAATAATCAATGTCAAATTAATTTAGATATTATTATTAGTACAATATGTCATCAAAATTTCGTCACTGTATAGGATTATATTTAAAAAAATATTCATTTATTGTATTAAAGCATTTGTCTAATAAAAAATCATGAAGTGTTGTTTTTAATTTTACTACATAAACAATGTAATACTTTTTAAACGAGTAAATAGTAAATCAATCAAATGGTAGTCCAGATATCATCTAAAAATATATTCATCATTCCTTATTAATTAATCAGTATTTTTGATTTTATGCGATTTAAACATATAGCCAAAAAGACAAACAAAGTTTTCTATATTCATTTTTCTTAGCGCAACAAGCGGTTTTTTGGAAATATATGCGATGGTCCGATGTATAAACGCGGAAATTTATTTATTACGAAAAAAATGATATATGGATATTTTTTTAAATTATGTTTCGGCACAAATAACTTGTTATTCAACCGCGGTTAAACAAAGCTAACCATTCCCTTTACTACTAGAATTATCACCTTTACACCTACCGATAGAGTTAAAACCTTTTGTCACGAAACTCTTTTTGCAATCAATTGTAAACCTAAATTCTTTTTAATAAGACTCAATTTTGTTCATAATTTCGTTACTAGGGCCTCCAGTGTGATTTGAACTTTATACTTTTTGTCTTAAGGTGGTTTTCGGTGTGTTAAAGGGTAAGTAAATCGAAATCAGCTGCTGTGGGTTAGTAGATCTGTCAGTAGCAAAACCATCGTGTCTCATGCGCACGCGTCGATCCGTCGGATTTACGGTTGAAATTACGTGAAATATTCGAAACGTGAAAACCGTGAGATAAGAGTTTCAGAAAAGTATTTTTGGTAAGTAACGTTACTGTTTATAAAATTGTCTGGAAGTTTATGTTTTGTAATTATTTAAGGTTTTTGGAACTCGTTAGATGTGTATTAATGCTTTGATTTATAATTAATAATAAAGGTTTCGTTATGAATGAAATTATTAATACTATTTTACTTGCGAAAATATTATTTTATGAATCGAACATTTTAAGTTAAACTAAACATTTTTACACTTTGTAGAAACATTTTAATCTAATTAGATTAATTGTATTAGAAATTGTACCGCATAACTAATAGGTTATTTTGGTGATATGTGATTAAATATGCCTTTAAAAATAAAATTAGCAAATAGGTTTAATGGGAACAGTGTTCTTTTTAAATATATTTTGCTTTTAGAAGCACATAAGATAAAGGTGTTTGAGTATTTGAGAATAAAAAGCTGTAAAATTTAATTGTGCTCGGTTTGTAGGCTGATAATGAGTTAATTTATTTATAAAAAATATATATATTTAACAACTAAGTATTGTATTAATGCAGTTAGATGCATTGATACTGCGCTAAGGATCTGAGAATTAATTTTCAGGGAAAAAAAGGGTTACATATATTTGAAACTGATTCCTATAAGCCTTATAAGCTATAAGTCAGGTTTTTTATGGATTTATGCGGATGTGCAAGTAAAATTATGCCCGTGTCCGTAGCTATACAATAATTACGTAATTGTGATCAGATATTCAAAATAAGTCCATTTGCATCCACCGTTCACCACACATCTGTATTGCATACGAGTGACATTAAAACAAAGAGAAAAATAAGTGAACTATAACCAAATAAATGTTCAATTAAATCCAACGTTTATGTATAACGTTCATTCTAAATAATGTTAACGTCGAAATATAAAGAAAATATATAAATTAATTCTCCACTTAATTTAACAAATGGCTACGGAAACCACCTTCACTATTTTCCCTAGTATTTATAACTTTCACTGAGTTTCTCACGAACACAAAACCGTAACGGCGATTTCCAAAGATAAAAATATAAACAAATATGTATTATTACGTAAAATAGGTATGATTTTCGCATCAACCCATTATTGGCCCACTGCTGGGCACGGTTCTTCTCCCAGAGTGAGAGAGTTTGGGCCATGGTCCACCGCGCTGGCCATGTGCGAATTGGTGGACTTCACACACCTCCGAGAACGATTTTTTTTTAACTTAACTCTGGGGGGTGTAGGTTTCCTCGCGATGTTTTCCTTCGCCGAAAAGCAGTGATAATTAATTTCTAATACGCACATAAATCGTTGGTGCTTACCTGAGTTTGAACCTCGGACCACCCGATCGAGACGGCAAGTTTCAACCATTAGGCTATCACTGCTGATACATTATTGTAAACATTTAATATGTCATTTAGGGAGTTCTTTTATGAAATGGAAGTAGGAGGACTTCCGTTAATTACGTAAAACATTTAGTGGGAGGGGGTTGGAATAAGTCTTATTAAATGGTCTTAATCTTACGTAGGGGTAGGAGGTAGTAATATCACGTTTTTTTACAAGACACTGTGTAAAATTAGAAAAAACTTGATTAAATGGTACGATCAGCAGATGAAGGATATGTCCGGGACAAATCTTAATACATCACACATAGGGTGAAGGTGTGTCGAAAAATTGTCACAATCAGGTATAATTAATGGAAGCTTTTAGCCAACGAGCACGTACCACCCAATGGTAACTGGCTACTCTCGCTCTAGGACACCCGTAATGATCCCTAGTTAGAGTTAGAACCTTATCTGAGTGTGTGAGTATATTACCACTGATGCATTACTCCTGAGGACTAAGCTGGACCGCATCGGATAAGTACCTATATTTTTGTTTTCGAAGGGGAACCTTCAAAAGGTACCCGACGCCGTGGGAGCAGCGCCGGGTTATGTGGGATTTTTACCTCACTAAAACCATCCCGGTGACTATCCTCAGCACTGCGTGGAGGACTCCGGGATCTCCAGTAGAACATAACCGGATTCCCCCCAGCGCAATGCCCCATTCGGGCTCTCCCCAGTGACCATTTGTATCCACTGCGCCTCTTGGTATTTACGACGGAGTGTGGTCACACATGCCGTCGTCCTACCCAGGGTCGCTTGGCTAGACGGTTCGAGCCTCTTACGACAGGCAGGGTATACCGTAGCCCTATTCTGGTCCCGGAACTACCGAGACATCGGATTAGTACCTATGTCTTCATTACTAAACCCATCACCGTACGGTACTAATGAAAGGCGTCCAAGCGTACCTCTCAGGAGTAGCAACGAATTAATGGCTGGCTTATAAGGACTCCAATTCTATTCATATTTATATGCGGCAGGCACTTATCATCATGTGTTCTACTTCATTCGCAAAATATGTGTTGATATTACACTTGAGAAGTTTATGAATAGAAACTGACATGTTCGATTGTTTTCTGTTGATAAGATATCGCTATAACTGATATCTACAAGTAATGCACAGTTACGAGTATGTATTTATAAATCTATGTGCTATGGAGAGGGTTATGCTCGGAATTTTGCTACGAGACATGATTCGCAACGATGAAATCCGTAGACGAACGAAGCTTACCGACATAGCTCTCAAAATTAACAGGCTGAAGTGGCAATGGGCCGGCCATATCGCTCGTAGGACCGATAACCGATGGGGAAGAAAAGAAGGGTCTTTGAGTGGCGACCACGTTTAGGCAAAAAGAGTATAGGTCGCCTCCCTACCAGGTGGATCGATGACCTGAAGAAGACAGCGGGAAACCGTTGGTTTCAGAGGTCACAGGACCGGTTGGAGTGGCGCCATTTAGGGGAGGCCTATGTTCAGCAGTGGACATCAAAAGGCTGATGGATGGATGGATTTATAAATCAAATATAATGCCCGATATTAGCGAATATTAAATAGTTAGAGAAGGTGTAATTGAGAATAAATAAATAATGATTTCTTAGGTTAATGTAGAGGGGACGACAAACGCTGTGTCTGCCTAGACGTGGTCGCCAGACATTTTCTTCGAACAAGTTATATTTTGAATGCAGTTTTTTTTATTAAATCGTCAAAATCATTCTTGTTACTTTGTGGGATTAATGCGATGCTTTCTTGGATTTTTAACAGTAACGGTGATTTGGTGCCGGATGCTGTTTTCTGGATAGCAATCCTTAATACAAAAACACTCCAGATTTTTTTTTAAATTTGTGCTCTCTCATTCTGATATCTTACTCGCCGGGGATCCCTGGGGATGATGATGAAGGTCTTGGATCAGTACATGCAAAAAAGCAACTAATTCTTTGACTAAGTAAGAGCTAATTGTTAAAACAACTGTCAAAAGTTAAGAGAAAAAAGAAGACATAGCAAGAAATTTAACGTACCTAAATTGAAGTTACTATTATTATTTTCTTTTTATCTAATTGAAGTAGCAAACGAGCATGCATTTCACAAACCTGATGGTAAGTGCTCTGTGCCGCCCATGAACATCTTTAAGTAACTACATCTTGAACTCTATCAGGTTCTATCTGAATCACAGATTTTTTTTTTATTTGACTGAAGTAGCAAACGAGCATGCAGTCCACCTGATGGTATGTGGTCACTGCCGCCCATGGACATCTGTAATCAACTTCATACAGAACATGGGTTCCATCTGAAGTCAATCTCAGATGCGTCGCTACTCCCGAGGACTATGATAGTCGCCTCATGTGAAAGTGTTCCGGCAACCACACCCTTCTATCGAAACGCAAGAAATGCTTCACGCTAGAAATAGGTGTGGCGGTGGTACTTCCCCGGTCGAACTACACTGGTTCTACCACCTTTAGAATGCGTTGCCACTCCCGAACACTGAGCTGGTCGTCTTATATAAACGTGTGCCGGCAACCACACTTCTCCATCGAAACGCAAGGAATGCTTCACGCTAGAAATAGGTGGGGCGGTGGTACCTACTCGGGCGAACTTCACTGGTTCAATAAATATAGTTTTATCAACAAATGACATTTATCAATTAAATTTTAATAATAACAAAACAACACAAACGATTTCTAACAATACAGAAATAGTACTGTTCAAAGGCACTGCTTGTTCTTCAAATTTCTGAAACCCTTTGTCCTTAACTACAGAATAATTGAACAAAAACAATAAATAAATCAAAACCATAACCATTACTCTTCATTGAGTTACCAAACGCTCATGGGTTTGTAGGGCATCCTCAAATAGATCTTAAACGAGCACTTTATGGGCCATCCTGTTTCACTGGGTCAAGGGCTGCCGAAACGTCCCTTAGGGCAATGCGGGAATCCTTGGCCTTGGATGTCTATTAAGATATTGGTGTAAGTAGATCATACTAATATTATAAAGGCGAAAGTTTGTGAGTTTGTATGTTTGTTAACTTCTTCACGTCTAAACGGTTGGAGCGATTTTCATACAATTTGGCAGACAGTCAGCTGATATTCTGGATTAAGATATAGGCTACTTTTTACCGTCGGAAAGTATCTTATTCCCACGGGACAATCGATATATCGATTTTTGTTAACGCGAGCGAAGCTGCGGGATTCAGCTAGTTGTACATATTTCCGTGGCTTTAGGTATTTACGGGAAATATCCATGGTACTTTTTGGGAAGATATCAGGAGATATTTAAAGAAAGGAAGAAATAACAAGTTAGCATGTAATATACCTGATTGTTAGCGACCACAGCTGTTATGTAATCTGTAAGCATCTGTAAGTTATTTCACGTATGTATTTCATGTAATGGGTAACCTTATACACGAATGTAATTAAGGTACAGGTATATAGTCAACTCGTTATTGTTCCACTGCTGGGCACGGGTCTTCTCTTGGAATGAGAGAGTTTTAGGCCATAGTCCACCGCGCTGGCCAAGTGCGAATTGATGGACTTTACACACATCCGAGAATTTTTTTTAAGAACTCTCGGGTGTGTAGGTTTCCTCACGATGTTTTCCTTCACCGAAAACCAGTGATAATTAATTTCTAATACGCACATAACTTTTATGAAAAACTAGTGGTGCATGTCTGGGTTCGAACCTCGGTCCTCGGACCTCCCGATCGAGAGGGCAAGTTTCAACCAATAGGCTATCACTGCCATTATTAGGTTTGAAATCTGAGTATTTTTATTTAAATTCAGTAAAAATTGGTATCTTATATTCAGGAAGGCTCTCTGCCTAGAGAAGATAAAGGATAAATAGTCCGTAATATGAATAATTTTCATATTTTATAATAGGATTACATTATTAGGATTCTGAGTTTTTTAAATTTCTTTTTTCTGTTTTTTTTATTGTTTTATTTATTTAGGCATACTAACTAAATACATAGAGGACATTTACAGGAGAACATTATGATCATGAAACTATATAGGTACTATGTACTTAAATTAAAGGTGTGCACAGCATTTACAAAAAAAAATAGTCTATCACAAAGTAAAGAAAGGGAAAGTAGTCACTTTAGTGTTACTTTACATATCACTTAAAGCTTATAAAGCTTTCTACAAATCAAAAAAGCTCAGATTGTTCGAATATTACAAATTCGTTTTTAATCTGGGATAAGAGAAATTTCTGGATGAAAGGGGTTCCCGTTCCAGTATGTAAATGATTAATAGAGCTTTCTAAGCTCAAGATGTGATGTAAAAGAAACCGGAAACCTACGACATGTGGCTGGGCAAGATACGGGGTTCAATGTCCTTGTTTGGGTTGGTCAGTGGTACTCAAATGTTTTTGAAGCGAAAGTTTATCGTCATAAAAGATTATTTCATCATAAAAGGTTGTATTAGCTTTTAGTGGAAAATTAAGTATTAAAATTGACAACCCAAATTTGAAACAAAAAAATGGGTAATATTAGATAATTTATCCCTGCAGTGAGGCTATGAAGGATCTTAGCATTTTTTTATATCACTTACAGACACATACACACACACACGCACACACACACACACATACCCACATAAACATACCATACACAAGTAATGATTTATTAAAACTATTTCTAGAATTTAAATTATATGTATTTTAGTAGTTATAAAAAGAGATCCCATGTTATTTGGAAGAGCGGGGCATCCTAGCACAGGTATATGTTTACCTAAAAGGATGTCCCAACAACAAAACTTATGTATGAATTTATCTCTTGTTTATGAATAAAATATTTTTCATTTTTTTCATTTTCACTTACGTAAACCCTTGAGGCAATATGTAGAAAATACTACCCAGGAATTGACATCATCTTTTTTAAGCATTTCGCAATAACGATGTGTCTTTGGAACGGTGTGGCTGCCGGGTCACTTTTATATGAGGCGACCGTTTTAGCCTTCGGGAGTAGCAACCACTGTACTGTATGAAGATGTCCATGGATGGCGCGACGGCTCGTTTGCTTCTACGATCGGATGAAAAAAACTTATATCCTCAAAACTTTTGGTGGTGATATCATACTAAAGTGATTGGTGCATATCATACTAAATGATCGGCATGAACTTGAGTATTCGTACATTCCAATAAAGTAGGGATAATTCTGGACGCAGTTGGACGTGTGGGTTGGGTGCATCTGTCCACGAACATTACTGAGATGTGCTTACGCAACAGATGGACCTTCTTAGAATCGAACCAGTTACATCGCCCGTTTACTCGAATAACAAGCTGCTTTTTATATATTGTTAAAGTTCTATTGATTCTTTGGATATTTAGCGCAGGTCATTAATTAATCATTCAAACCTTCTAATAGAATTTTACAATATATTATTTTACAATTTATTATTAAGCTATTTATTGCATAGCTTTTATCGCGGGCTTTGAGCGCGGCGACTGAGTCCAGAAATTCCGTAACGAAAAACCTAACACCCCCCATTCGCCTATCATGTAGCACGAGCTGCTCGGAAATCGGACGAATATGTAAGCAGCTGTTTGTGAGAAGCTATATAGTATTAAAGAAGAAAACTTAAATTAATATCAAAGATAAAAGCTGCATAAACAAATAAATAAAATTATTATTGAATAAGATTAACTGATAGTATTGTCAGTCCATCTGTAATCAAATCAAGACAATATTAGAGTGAACCTGAGATTGTCCTCTGATGCGTTGCCCTGATCACAAAGTTGGAAAACATCAGATAACTATTAGATATGTTATGTTTCGATGGAAGGGTGTGGTTGCCGGCACACTTTTATACGAGGCGACATCATAGTCCTCGGAAGTAGCAATGCATCTGTGATTGACTTCAGATAGAACATATGTTCTGTATGAAGTTGATTACACATGTCCATGACCGGCAGTGACCACTTACCATCAGGTGGACTGCATGCTTTGCTACTTCAGTCAGATAAAAAAAGGTAGACTATATTACTACAGTACGTACAACTGGATTGGTTTCCAATAAGTCATCGGATGTCACCGTCTCAGTTCTCGGATGATGATATACCATTACACCATACAATGCGTTGTTTATACAATGTCTTTCGAGTGGTATTACCTTTCAAGCCATTAAACTCATATCGTTTTGCTTTGAGTTGTTATTTCTAGCCTATAGAGATATATATCTAATATTCATTAAATACACGGGCTCACCTTATGTAGCCCATGAATGTACTTTTCGCTGCTTTACTTGAATAAGCACAAATTAACAAACTTATATATAATTATAGGTTGACATCTACCCATTGTTCTCCTACTGCTGGGCACGGATCTTCTCTCAGACAGAGAGTTTTAGACCATAGTCCACCGCGTTGACGACTTATCAATACTACCTATAGTCGGATTTCGCTAAAATTTATAGTAGGTAGCCAAAAATCTAAAATTATCACTGTTTCTTACTATATTATACATGTAATATACATAAAAATCTTCCCTTTGAGTCACACCATCTATTAAAAAAACTGTATTAAAATCCGTACTGTAGTTTTAAATATCTAAGCATACATAGAGACAGTAAGAAGCGACTTTGTTTTATACTATGTTATAACCTGGATTACACATGGACACATGGGGTACTCATTATCTTATAAACGTGATCAAAGCGGGTGGAGCCAAATGAATAATCTCTTGTCAATTATTGTCCCACAGTTGGGCACGGGTCTTCTCTCAGAACGAGAGTGTTTAGGCTACAGTTCACCGCGCTGGTTAAGTGCGAATTGGTGGACTTCACACATCTTCGAGACCTTTTTTTTTAAAGAATTCTCGGGTGTGTAGGTTTCCTCGCGATGGTTCACTTCACCGAAAGACAGTGATTTTTAATTTGTAATACGCACATCATTAAAAAAAATCAGTGCGTGCCTGGGTTTGAACCTGAGATCTTCCGATCAGAGGGCAAGTCTCAACCATTAGGCTATCAATACAAGAAAAAAGGTAGTGCATAAATGCTTCTAATTGCAACGACAGATATATCAGGTGTGAATCGTCCATTACAAAACCAACAAAAAATATCACCAAAAGCTTTTTGCTCCTCGAAATCGAGAGTATTTGTAGGAAAAAACCAACAATGGAATGTAGACGCACTTAAAAACAAGTTAGTTCGCGATTAGGTGATATAAGTGATCGAAATGCCAATGGTTTGTAAACATTAGCTGAGTTTTGTCACGGTAAAAGTATCTACAGTATTCTAACTTTAAACAAACGCAAGAAACGCAAGTTTCTTGCGTTTGCAAGACTTACTACTCTTACTACTCTCTACTCTCCTCGATTTCGGTATGCACTCGGTACCCAACAGCTAGCGAATGTGCGGTAGTGGCGAGCGGGCAGTGAGACGGTTTTTAAGCAGTGGTTCTTTTCATTTAAATAATAATGTAGCAAAGAGCTGTTTTAAAATATATTGGGCTGTTTTTGATTGCTTTAATTGTATATAAACACGGCCAGTGGTAATTATTTTAATATTTGTTGGTAAAATATTATTCAGTGAACGCGTTGTTTATTACCTTAATCTACTGAATAACAACATAATATTAAGTTAAGTAATAAAGAAAGTCAAGTACGCAGATGTTATTAAAATACTGTAGGCGGGTAGCCCTAACACGAACTTTCGTCCAGCGCGTCTGTAGGTATAAAATTCAAGGACAGAGCTGAGTTAGAATACTGTATGATACTACTACTGTAGCTTTGTGGTTAACTGAGTTACTTTCTCAGGGTAGATTAGTTTCAATAACCACTTGGTCTCAAAACGGCTTGAAGGATTTATGTATTTGATTTTGAAGTGTACAAGTAGGTCTTTAGAAATGGTATGGTAGACATTGTTGTTTTTTTAATAATGAATTTTAAGTGATGTAAAGACTTAAGACCACTTCAAACTTAGATATTTTTACAAAGAGTCATAATATATCGTCTGATAGTGCCAGTAATCATTGGACATTATAATTATGCTGTTGTCCGTCGATATCACATTCGGTGTCTCAACTAGATGTGCTATGGTTCAAAATCTAGGCATGCACTTCTGTTTATCAAGTTTTTATGTTGCTATCAAGATGACATAATTTCGATACAGACCTACACTCTTAAGAGGGTAAAGTTGTGTAAAGTATTGACAATCGAGGTGAATAAGGACTAGATTAGAACTAATACGATTTATTATTATTCGACCGGACCTAGTTCCTAGTATGAAGCAGTTCGTCCCTGTAGTTCCGGGATCAGAATAGGGCTACGGTATCCCCTGCCTGTCGTAAGAGGTGACTAAAAGGGGCTTCCTGGGTTGCAGGCGGCTAGTTTGGAGCTTGAACCGTCCAGCCAGGCGATCCCGGGAAGGACGGCGGTATGTGTCGTCGCATATCGTCGTAAAGACTAGACGGAGCGGTGGGCCCAGCCGCCCATCTGAGAAGAGCCCAATGGGGCAACGCGCTCAGAGAATTCCGGCTGCAGTCCTTTGGAGGTCCCGAAGTCCTCTTTATAGCGCCGAAGACGGCCAGTTTTTAGTGCGTTAAAAATTCCACATAACCCTGCGTCGCTCTCACGGCGTCGGGTACCTTTTGAAGGTTTTCCCCCTTGAAAAAAAAAGTATGAAGCCCGTGGATGCCGGCTGATTTAAATACGAGGCGAACATCGTAGTGGCAATGGATCTGTGATTGACTTTAGATGGTGGAGTTAGTTACCTGTGCATGCTCATTTGTTACTACAGTTTTTTTTTAATAAAGATTCCTAATTTCATTTACATATTCTATGTATGAATAGGTACTTGCGCGTTTTATTGAGTACAGTCGCAGCGTATGACGTAAGTACGTCTTATCACAAGGTCGTGCTAAGCGTCCTTGCACAATTGCATTACCGTGTTACCTTACAGGCCAGTAGGTAATAATTTTCTCACAAATGTCAACTGGAAACATTTCTTTCCGACAACACTTGAAAGGGACCCTTCGCAGGGGGGGGGGGACAGGTTATATGGGTTTCTTACTCACTATTACCTGCCGGCAGTACTTCGGGACCTGCAAAGGAACCGGAGTTGCCGTGTTAGGCTCCGTCGGTGAGCATCGGATCCACTCCACCGTGTAGTGTTTACGACGGTACACGACTGCATACCTTACTTCATATAGAACCCATGTTCTGTACGAAGTTGATTACGAATTCCATTAGCGGCAGTGACCACTTACCATCAAGTGGACTCCATGCTGGTTTGCTACTTCAGTCAGATAAAAAAAATAAGGCCGTTCTTACCGGGGTTCATTGCCGGGCGAGTCGAGCTCTATTCTTGCCATGTGCTACTCTAGAAGCCTTTCTGTCGTCTCTTATATAGGCTGAAGATCCCGTAGACCTACTCTGGTGCACGAACGTCAGGGGCCTGGTCACTCAAACTTTTTATGGACTAGGCAGTTATTGTCATCAAAAGTCTATACATTTTAGGTATACTTATAGTTTATATGTATATCAAAAGGTGATAGTTAGCTCAGTTCGGTGCTTTTTCGTGTCTCAAAAGTGCTATTTATATAGGTATTTTTTCCCGTTTCCAACGAGCCTTAATATTGTTTCATTTAAAGATATATGGTAAGTAATGTACTCGTAGTTCAGTTAAAATACGTGAGATAAAATTGGATATTGATTTTAAATTAATACTTATTAATAGTTCTTGCACATATTTATATATGCATTTGTTTTAATAACTAACATTGCACATATCATATCAGTTAGGTAGACTGCATGCTCGTTTGCTACTTAAACAAATACCATATATAAAATAATCAGTTTGTCTGTCTTGAAGGTTATCAGCGTGAACAAACAGTATTTATTCATTTGACAAGGAAATAATTAGTCGATATCAAAGTATGTAATAAATATATATTACATATGTTTATCGTTACACTGATATGCACTTTCGGTAGTGAATTCGTGTGTCAGTACATTGATAAGAGATAAAAGGTCATTCGCCTTGATTTGTTTAACAACAATATGAACTTGAATGACATTTAAAAACATAATCATGTATGTACATGTACCTAATAAAGCAGTTACGATAGCTGGTTTATCAAATTACTTCTGATTATCATGTGTTTTTTTTGTATGTATGCACATTTGTAAGAGTAGGTTATTTCCGCGGCTTGGACTGGTTTGGTCGGGACTACCGCCATCCATCCATCCATCAATCCATCCATCCATCCATCAGTCCTTTGAAGTCCACTACTGGACATACACCTCCCCTAAATGACGCCACTACAATTTTGTGTCTATTGTCTTCTGAATTCAACGGTTTCCCGTTGTATTCTTGAAGCTGAAGTGGCAATGGGCTGGCTACATCGCTCGTTGGACCGATAACTGATGGGGAAGGAAGGTTCTCGAGTGGCGATCACGTTTAGGCAAAAGGAGCGCAGGTCGCCCCCCCCCCCCCACCAGGTGGACCTGAAGTACTGAACATAATATGTTTTAATTTAGATAATAAACTATGCGTGTCAAATTTCAACGAAATCCGACCAGTTTTATTCGGTGAAAGAGTAAAGAACACACTTGGTCACAAACTTTTGCATTTAGATGATTTTTTGTAAGATTGAAGTAGCAAACGAGTGTGCATTCCACCTGATAGCAAGTGTTACGATCTCACATGTAAGCCTGTAACTAACTCCATAAAGAACAGGAGTTCTACACGTTTACACTCTTAGGGTTTGTCTGTCTGATGTAATCTAGGATTGATTAGATATCTATGGGGGAATATTGTCAGTTATTATCTAGTCAATTGCATACTCTCGCTTGCTCTGCAAGATCTAAATAAATCTAGATAAAAGATCTGCAAAATAATCTATGGTCAAGTTTTTACCCTAAAATTATGCGAAAGCGAAAGCAATAATTAACGTTATTCGTTGATATTTGGAACGCTAGACGAAAAACGCTTGAACGAAACTTTTTGTGGCCTTGGAATGGATTTCTACCAAACTTATACCAAATTTTGTAAAAACTATTATAATGTATTAACTTTAGCAAACTCAACTTCCTTTAGAGAAGAGTACAATACATTAAAACTAGGTTCATCGACCGCGCAGGCGTATTATCCGCGCATGCGCGGTGCGAATCATCCCCCTTTTGATTTACCCTCGCGCCGCGCACGATTTTGGTGAAAAGGGGCGTTTACAGCTGTAGATAAACTTCTAATCGATTGATTTAAA
The DNA here is from genome assembly GCA_949699795.1 of Spicauda simplicius. Lineage (NCBI taxonomy): Eukaryota > Metazoa > Arthropoda > Insecta > Lepidoptera > Hesperiidae > Spicauda > Spicauda simplicius. The sequence goes on from OX453076.1 coordinate 13,009,685, forward strand.
AACATTATCAAGAATATCGTGAAAGAGATGTGTTCTATTTGTACCGATGATTGATGCGATCTAGTTGTTCCGACTTTATTTAAATCGATTTCCAGAAAAACATATATCGGAATCGAAGATTAATTTTTAATTTATTGTTCTTGAAATATCTTCCAAGTCACCTCCTTATTTTTTGTAAGATACGTATCAGTATGCACTTTAAAAATCACTCAATATACGATTTAATTATTTTATTAATTCTATATTTTCTATATTTAATTATTCTATATATCTACTTATCACATGTTTTACGGCATCATTACAATATAGCCAGTATTATAATAGAGCCACTAATTTATCTTGTATATTACATACAAGAACAACACATAAAGTATTTGTAGATCAGTTTTTATGCAAAATCGTTCAGTTGTTTCAAACAATGAAATTTGTAAAAATATTATCTCAAATTAATTTCGGCGACGACACGACAAAACTAAAACTGTGCTAAAACCGTTACAGCTCGTATAAAGGGGACTTTTTGATTCTGACTTATCGATTATTTTGTTTCTCTTTCGTCTCTTTCTCGCTCTCTCCGCTGTCAGCTGTCACGTGTCTGACAATGTTTAGTTGTCCGTGTGTTTTGGTTATATACAAGGGTTTTCTAGTGATTTTATTGTGATTCTCTGGAAATTCCTTCTTAAATGGTAAGTAGATTGAATATTACAGAAAATTACTGATACCTAGAGAATTTATTTACGTGTTTTTTATTTGGAAATATGTAGAGATTTGATTGTTGTGTTAAATTTTCGGTTTGTTTTCCGCGTTTATTATTCTTTATAAATAAAGAAAGAACTCATTCCTTTCTTCATCTGTAAAGAATAATAAATGCGGAATAGAGAATTTATTTACATATTTATTTATTGCAAATATGTAGAGATTTGATTGTTGTTTGTTCAATTTTGCAGTTTGTTTTCCTCGTTTATCATTCTTTATATATCAAGAAAGGAATGAGGTTTGATTTCAGTGGCATTATAATTATATAATAGTTTTAATAAAATTAACATAAATACACCTTTTACTGGTTACTTTACTCATTGATGCAATTTTAAACGTCTATTCTTTCTATAAAGCTTAATGCTGTTTAAAACTTCTTAAATTGAGTGGATTGGCTCTAGTGTCACATTTAGTTTTGCTTTATATAGCCTGCCGCAGAAGCTGTTATCAGTTAAAGTTTTATCTCCAGCATCTAACATCTATAGAGATTGCAATCCGGCCTCATTTTCAATTCGGCCGGATCCAGCCGTTTTTTTCTCAATCCGGTCGGATCCAACCGGATCCGGCCGGATTAATCGAATGGTTAAAACAGTGTAAAAAAGGATCCATTTCTAACGGTAATTATTTTTGTAATGTGAAATCTTTGTCAAAATATACAATCACCGGATCCGGTGGAGGTCCGGACCCGGTGGTGAATGGGTGCCTGATCCGGTTTGTGCAAATTTGTGCCGGATCCGCCGGATTACCGGATCCGGTTTTCCGGATTGCAATCTCTAAAGGGGACCCTATTACTAAGACCGCTGTCCGTCCGTCCGCAGCATTTATATGACTGAAGTAGCAAACGAGCATGCAGTTCACCCGATGGTAAATAGTCACTGCCGCCCATGGACATTTAAAATCAACTTCATACAGAACATGGGTTCCATCTGAAATCAATCACAGATGCGTTGCTACTCCCGAGGACTATGATGGTCGCCTCATGTGAAAGTGTTTCGACAAGCACACCCTTCTATCGAATCGCAAGAACTGCTTCACGCTAGAAATAGGCGTGGCGGTGGTACTTCCCCGGTCGAACTATACTGGTTCTACCACCATGTAACAAGTATAACAACAAATACTAAACAGTTTAAAATATATATTTAAGAGGGGGTCGCATACAACAAACGTATTCTTTTGCCGTTAAGGATAATGTTACGGAACCCTTCGTGAAAGAGTCCGGCTTGCAATTGGCTGACTTATTTGTGTCCAACATCTGACATTATTATATTTCTGTAGAGAAAAACTTAAGAGAAACTAAAAAGTGCCGAAGTATCTAAATTATTCATTAAAGTCCAAATCCAGTTTTAAGTAATCGTAAGCTTTTTTTGTTAAATGTGTGACCTAATTCTTAAGTATTTGGTTTATGTGGTTCATTCAAACGAATTGGAATTGATACGTCGACTTATGTCGGCAGGTGCAGCGTGATGCGCGTTATATCGTGCCATAGAACATGTGTGTGATAGAATAGTTTTGAAATAATTGACTATTTTATTTATTTATTTATCTATTTCAGGCTACAAAGGCCCATAGAAAGTAATACACAAATACAAAAAAACAATATGACAAATTAATACATAAAACATAATAAAACAATGATACTATACAAAATAGAAATATAAAATAAAACAATACTATAATTAAACAATATTACAAAATTATTTTTACTATGTCGTCATCAACCCATTATTATCCCACAACTGGGCACGGGTCTTCTCTCGGAATGAGAGAGTTTTAGGCCATAGTCTACCGCGCTGGCCAAGTACGAGTTGGTGGACTTCACACACCTCCGAGAACCTTTTTTTTTTTAAACTTTCGAGTGTGTATGTTTTCCTTCACCGTCTAGTGTTGGGCTATGAGCGTAGAAAGCATGTTTTTTTACTGCATCCATTCATCAGGTGTACTGTATGTTCGTTTCTCGTTTGAATCTTATAACACAAATTGAGGGAGGCCTGAGGAAGGACCGGTTACTTCTGAATTCGCATCGATTTTCGAACTGCTTCTATTATCTTAATAATACTGATAACAACCAGTATTGATGCTTTAATGTAACTGAACATATCTTCCTAAATAAGTAATTCCGAATAACGTATACGTGGTATTACTGTTAAATATGAACTCTTCGTCTTTTCCACCTGCTCATAGCTGTAGCATGCGACTTTAATAAGTTGTGTAACAACAAACAGTTATTAAGTAGGGACAAACGAGTGTTTATCGAGTTGATGGTAAATGACCACTGCCACGGACATTTTGAATGAATCCTTCTCTCGTCAACCCATTATTGTCCCACTGCTGGCCACGGGCCTTCTCTCAGAAGGAGAGAGTTTATGCCATAGTCCACCGCGCTGGCCAAGTGCGAAATGGTGGACTTTACACACCTTCGAGAACTTTTTTTTTAAAGAACTCTCGGGTGTGTAAGTTTCCTCATGATGTTTTCAACAAAAAGCAATGATAATTAACTTCTAATACGCATATAATTTTAAAAAGATCAGTGGTGCATGCCTGGGTTCGAACCTCGGACCTCGAAATTGAGAGGGCAAGTTTCAACCATTAGGCTATCACTGCTTTGTAATGAATCCTTAGTAAGAATTAATCCTCAAAATAATTGTTATCTTACGTGTGATAGATCACATATACTCCAGCGCGCGCACCTCCCACGATAAAACACAATCTGTTTGCCCAAAGACAAAGTTTAACATCAAAAACAAAAGCTCAACTTGCGTAAGCACAAACAAAGCTTCGGGCCGTTTGCTCCTGTCATCCAGGGATCAAGTCGTTCAAAAGGATCACGGGATCCATAAATCTTATCACTATTGTGATAACGCCCGGATGCCGCAAAGGTCTACACTGTTCGGCCATTATCAGTCGTTGACTTGCACAGGGTCATGGTACAACCTTCCACGTGTGTCATGGATAACTGTCGAGAAACAACAGGATTTTCTGTTAAAAATAATTGCTCTAATAATAAGAATAATAATAATAATAATCGAATATTGCCTTTTTAAATTATAAGAAAAACACAAATAACTTAAAAATACCGTTAGGCAAAGGGACGTGACTCAGCTTTTGCTGACAAAGATTATATCTTGTGCAGCGCTGATTTTCAGTCACCCCCTCCCCCCTATGGTGTTGTGCGGGAGGAAGAGTCATGGGTTCCCCAATTACCGTTCAGCTGCATAAAAATCTTTACAAGATAAACAAGTAGGACTAACAAATTATAACATCTACAAAAAAACAGGTCTCTACAGGTTTGATGTGTTCACACTTTGAGTTTTGTTTCCTGTTCCTCTGTGGAGATAGTTATTCGTTAAGTCGGGTTGATTAGGGTATTATTATAAAGGGCCGATTTACAGTACAGTTTTTGCAAAGGATTCGTTTAAAATACTGATAAGTATTAAAGCAGTGATAGCCTAATGGTTGAAACTTGCCCTCTCAATCGGAAGGTCCGAGGTTCAAACACAGGCACCACTTATCTATGTGCTTCTTAGAAATTATCACTACTTTTCGGTGAAGGAAAACATCATAAGAAACCTACACACCCGAGAGTTCTTTAAAAAAAAGTTCTCGGTGGTGTGTGAAGTCCATCAATTCGCACTTGGCCAGCGCGATGGACTATGACCTAAAACTCTCTTATTCTGAGTGCCCAGCAGTGTGACGATAATGTGTACAACCCATACCCATACTGACAAGTATTAAAAAGGATATCGAAAAATTCTACCCGTAGGTTGGTAAAATACGTGATGAAAGATTGGATTACCCTAAAACTAGATAATGTACAATAAAAATATATTATATATATTACATATTAATATTTATTTGATATTTTGTAAGAATGAAGCAAAGGTTAAAGGATATTTAAGAAAACGTTATAATTAAGAAACTTATAATGTAAACAGCAAAGTATATGTAGTAGCTAAGAATTGAAATTATCTGTCATAGTGGGTTAAGATTTGAATGCCACTTCTGATTTCTCAACGAATTTTCACAAAGTCTCAACGGATAGCCGGTTCAAATCTCTTTAATACAAATAAATGAGATATAGTATCAAAAGTGTCGTGCAACAGACAGACTGGTTGATTATGAAACAGTTAATACATTATACAGTCAAATTGAGACGTGGGCTTCACGGAATGCGGTCTATAGATTTCTGCGACCTTTCTCGTGGCAGCTTATTTATAGCAAGGTGCATTCGATATGCTAGATTATGTGTTGATTTAGATTAAATAGTGGTGAAATTTGATTAAAATCTAATTGAAACTTCGCATGACAGAGCATTTACTACACCGGCCTGACGCGCACTGAGTTTCGGGTTCGATCCCCGGCCAGACAGACATTTGGATGTGAAATAAGATTTATGTTCTGATTCTGGATAATTATATATGTTTTCATCTCTATGGCACCCATGATACAGGATACAGGTATGTTCTACAAGTATAGAACATCTTATTTAGTGTTACTTATAATCATCATCATCCTTCCATTATGCCAAAGCTATGCAGGATCTCCTCTGATTTCTTATCACGTATGGTAACTTGTGCCAATCAACTTTACATAGAGCTGTCGTTCTGCTCGAATACAATTACAATGCGTTGCCACCCCTGAAGCACCACTCGAGTCGAACTACACCTTTAAAATCACTAGATAAGTGGATATGTAGAGACTGACTTTCAATCAACTGGTACAAGGTTCATATCGCAGACATGCAGACCTCTGATTTTCCAAAAAAATCTTGCGTATCAGACACTAGCTGAACCCCGCAGCTTCGCCTGTGTTAAAAAATCGATATATCAATTGTTCGTGGGAATAAGATATTTTCACACAATAAAAAGTAGCCTATATGTTAATCCCGATTGTCAACTAACTCCCTACCAAATTTAATGAAAATCGCTCCAGCCGTTTAGACATGAAGAAGTAACAAACATACACACTCACAAACTTTCACCTTTATAATATTAGTATGATTAATTTTCATTGATTTACGGTGAAGGAAAACGTCGTGAGACCCTTAAAACGTTACACCTGTAAAAAGTTCTTTACAATAAAGCAAAATTGAAAAGGTTTTTAAGGTAGTAAACGAGTAATGTTTAACCGGAAGTTACTACCATTCATTTCTACTTTATCAATGTGTGTGTATACCTATTCTCAAAGGGTATAATAAGATACCCCGAAATAAAGCGATCTTCTAAATATAGCCCAATTTTTGTGCTTCATAAACATACTGTGAAAGTCAAGGGCATTAGGGCACTATATCCTGACGCTGAAGGGAGTTTATTTTTGGTTAGATTAAATATAGCAATTCCAAAATAATTTAATTTAAGGTTCTGCTCCTATTACTTTAGCTCTTACACTATAATTATCTGTGGACATAGACAGGCAAAGGCAGAGAGGACAAGGCAAAGGGACAGAGACCCAGGCCTAAAACAGAAATAAAGACAAATGGTGGCTTAACGTTAATCGGACCACGACAATCATCACTGATAAGTCTATTGGTGTTTTTCTTGTCACTCAAGTTTACGTTCGGATATATGCATACATCCTTATATCAATCCATTTCAGTCCAGACATTTTTCCTGACACGCGGGTTTGTGGATACAGTTCTAATCCACATGCGAGCCACTTAAAGAATGCAGATCACTTTGTGGTACCTCTCCGGCGGCATCACAATCACACGCACGCAGAACACGTAAAGACTGCAGCGAATAAATTTACGCATGCTATACGTCACGCGTATAGTGCAGAACTGTGTGACAAGAAAAAGCCCTAGCGAAAGTGCGCATTTGTAAATGCGTGTTTAGAAATATTCACGCATTCAAATCAAATACGTGTATGCAGAACTGGCTGACAAAAAGCTTTGGAAAATATTTGTATTTTTAAGTGCGCTTTCGGTAAAAAAACATCAAGTAATATGCAAATACCATTCAAATACGCACTTAACGTTATGCATACGTTACATGCAATATAAACTTGTCTAAACAAAGACGTGGTTATGACTAGTGTTGATTTTTAGATACACATCGCGACCATGCAAGCGTAGTCGTAAATAACATGAATATTTTATATCGCATATTTCTATCGCTGTAAAGTATCTATCGCTCGCAAGATCTGGTGAGTACGATCTGATGTAAAATGCAAATCTGGACGGAATTACTTCACCTTAGTTATTTTATACAACCGCGGATATTATCATATCATTTTTACACTTAAGTGAATAACTTCGGAGAAGATACATATTGTTTACAATTTTTTATTTTGTTTTTAGGTAGAGCATAAACTATACTTATTACACGGAGGCCATACTAAAATGTAAGTGTTATTTTTAGATATGTAAAGGTAAACAAACGAGTACTAAAATTTTCAAAAAAAATGTAACGGTTACATAATAAAGGTACTAGTTACCCGTCGCATCGGTCGAGATTCGACCGTAATTTAAATTAAAAAACTAAAGTTCATGTTGTCGAAGTAGTACGAATATTTCTCAAATTCAAATAAAATATAATAATATTCAAGTAATTTTGAACGCGCCTGTTAAATATAAAAGAGGTTTAATTATCTAAGCCGCACTTAAAAGCAATAGCGGTATTTTGACAAAGACATCTGACATTTTTGACGTTGTGTTTTCATGGTAAGACATTGAATGTTCTATTTCGATTATTATGTATGTGTTTGTGACAAATGCACGGTAGTGTGTGTAATGTGTTTTAAGTTCATTTGTATGATATAATATGAAAAAAATATTAACATTCTGCAATCCTTCTCTACGTCCACTATAACCGTGCAAAATTTAATACTAATCCGTCCGCGGCATAACACCTAAAAATACGTCACAAGTTTTTGCTTCACGTTTTAATATAATAACAATAATTAATTCCACAAAGAACGTGAGTCTTAAATCATGTCAAACTATTAATTATAGGTACTGTACATTTACAACAGCAAACTTATTAATAATTTTTAAATAAAAATATTAATAGCCAACACCTCTCCTGCTTGTGCGAATAAAAATATGTAAAATAACTAATCAGTGCCAGAATTGAAAGCCGAATCTTCGACTATAAAATTTCGTTTACCGTTAACCAAATCGAATGCTTATAAAGTGTGGCAAATAATATTATATGCTCTTATTACAAGTATATTATGTTTACTCAAAATACCATCAAATTGCACTTGGCTACCGCGGTGGACTATGGCCTAAAACTCTCTCATTCTGAGAGAAGACCCGTGCTCGGCAGTGGGACAATAATGGGTTGGCACCACTCAAAGTACAATGTACGGGCGAAAACGTTTTAAGGAAATATAATAGACTTATGCTCAGGGCAGTGTTATAAACAAGTTTTTGTTTCAAATATTTCCCTCCTTCAAATTAATTCCTTATTTGATTTGATAGCAACATTAAACATCAAATAGCTCCCGGAAACAGTAGAAAAACAACACTGAGATAGCTCTAACACACATCGTCCTGCAGGACCCTTGTATTTCACCCTCGGGAACCAGAAATAGATTCACAGGATGCAACAGTAACGTAAAAGGATGTCTGTAACGGCAGTCCTGTAATGTTTAATGTGTGCAGTGCCCACTTAAAAGCAGCTGTGGAGTAGATTTTTGGTACAATATATTTAATGGATTTCGTTAGGTTAAGTATAGTGTTATAAACACCGTGATTTGATACAGTATTACAACTCAAATCTTCCCGACAAATATACGTAATTCGTTTTTTTTTTTTTTTTTATTTTACTGAAGTAGCAAACGAGCATGCAGTCCACCTGATGGTAAGTGGTCACTGCCGCTCATGGACATCTGTAATCAACTTCATACAGAACATGGGTTCTATCTGAAGTCAAACACAGATGCGTTGCTACTCCCGAGGACTATGAAGGTCGCCTCATGTAAAAGTGTGCCGGCAACCACACCCTTCTATCGAAACGCAAGAAATGCTTCACGCTAGAAATAGGTGTGGCGGTGGTACTTCCCCGGTCGAACTACACTGGTTCTACCATCTTCAAGTGCGATCTGGATGGATAACATAATGGATAATATGGAATATATAAAATTAAAAGCGAAAATCTAGAATTCCTGCTCGATCTATTTGTAAATAATAAAGAGCTTTTATATGAAACTGTTAATACCAGATAGAAAAGGTATAGTGATAGAGCTTACAGTCACACCGTAAAGAAAATTTCGAGTGTGTTTGGGATTTAAATTTAATTTTGTATAACATACAATCCGAAACTACTACGCTACTAAGATACCACTGCTTTAGTTTGGAAAATTTTACCACTCGATCACTGAATATTCGTTTGACAAACATTAGCGATTTTGCTACGATTTGCAGCGAGTTGCCGTGGCCTTATAAAAACAGACACACATTTAAT